>VWYP01033787.1:20351-123548 GCA_013400435.1 Pycnonotus jocosus
GGTGGTCTCACACGTTCCCCCCTGTTCCGCCCCCTCGAAATATTGATTGTTTTAAGTGTTTCTGACTTGGCCACAAACATCTGGAAGGTATGAACGTACCGGATTTGTTTCCAGCCACAAAACAGCCCCAAATCCCAAACCCTCCAATTCTGGCGAGGCTGTGGCAAACGCCAGGAATGCGCCTTTGCAGAATACGACCATTTTCAAGAATTTGGGTTAAAGTACGAACGTGCTGCAGTTGCAAAATACAACTTCACCCCGTCCTGGAAGACACTGAGTCAAGCAGAAACTGATATTCACACACGATTAGGCTGAAGTAAATCTGCAGGTCTGACCTGTCTAACGTGAGTCAGCACGAAGAACTTTTAGTCAAACTAGGTTTTATAAAGCATTAACTCTCAAACAGGCACTTGGACCAAGCCCTCTAGTTCCTGCACCTCTGTGCTGAGCTCCAGCTGGTCCCTGCCAAGGGACTTTCTACATCCCTCTGGGATCCCTCCCAGATTAAAAATAAAGTAGTGCTGTCTTGAGAGAACTTTAACTTGGGTCAACTTTAACTGATTCAGTTCACATCAGGTTGTACAAAAATGTCCCCACTCTAAAATTTCCATTGAAAATGACCTATTCAGGAATAACTAAGCATTGTGCTGAAGTTTTCAATGCTACAGCAGGAAAACATGGAAGTAAAAGTGGATTTAAGGATTCAGTGTGCTACGTAAGGGCTTGTCCACACTGAAAAGTGATAAAATAAAGTAACAACTGCACTGTAAAACCTGCAGAGTTTAACTTCTGAGGAATATCATCTTCTGAAATCACAGCATGTTAACAGAAGCTCTTTAAAAAAATAAAAATCTAGATTCTTAAACTTAAGAAATTATGACATTTTCATCTACCATCCCTGCCCATAGCAGGCGGGCTGGAATTGGACGCTCCTTCCAAACCAAATCATTCTTCAATTCCTTGAAGTTACATTTCCTTTAAAAGAATTTTCTATTCCAGTTTTTACTCCTGCCTTTTGCCCACATTTACAAGACAAAAAGAATGTATGTAGACACCTAAATCCATAAATGGTCGAGTGCAAATCCTATTAGTACTGCCATTTTGCCTTTAACACAAACAAAATACAATCTCCTTTTAGTATAAGCTGTAGTAGCACCATGGACCAGGCAAACATCAGAGCATCATGATGAATATCTGATCAAATGTACTTTTTTTTTTCTAGTAGTAAAGTAGGGGAAAAATGTGTTATTAAGAGGTGCCATAGAGCACAGCTCTTAGAGGACAGGAGGAAAACAGAGCCTGTGACTTTCCAGTGCCCCGTTAACCATACCAAACCCTCCAGGCCCCACCCAGCTGCAAATGAAAATATCCGAGGGCAATCTCTGCCAGACATCTACAAATGTGACCTTCTCTCTTTATGGGCCTGACAAAACTTCCTTTTTTTTCTTTTTTTTTTTTTCCACTTTTGCAAAAACAAAAGTAGGCTTATGTCAGCAAAATACTCAGCTGACCTTCAAGCAGAGAGGCCTTAGAAGATAATGTGCTATTAATATTCTACTTAAGAAAATATTTGTAGATGCTCAGGAATTGTAGCCAAGGTTTATACAGCCCATTCAGGATGCTCAGTGAAAGGAACAGAAGAGTTGTGAAAGCTGAAGGAAGTATTTTTTCCCTGAGGGAAAAAAAATCCTGAACATCCATAGGTATTTAAACTTGAGTGCAGTGAATACATTAATTCAAACACACACTAGTTAAAACTGAATTTAGCACACCATTAGGAAGGGATGTATTTTTAGTCCCTGCAATACAGCCTCTGTGTATTGAGCCCATAAAATTAAATGTGTGCAGAGAGGATGGCTGCAGCTGGATCTTCAGTTACCTGCAGCCTGGGTGGGGGCTCTTAGAGGTGCCCTTTGCTGGTTATTTCAGGTCAGGGTGCCTCTAACCTTGCTCTTCCCGAGCCAGATGTGTTGGACACACAAAGATATCCCCAAAAGAGCACATGTCCCATTTCTTTTCTGTGCCCTGACCAGCCCTTTGTGCCAGCTGCCTGGGAAAGGTGACAGCCCTGTGGTGCAGGAGACTGGACAGAGCTCCAGCATGAAGGCTGAAGATGCAAACTCTCATTCCTTGTGCCAGCACTCTTCCTGAGAGAGAGTTTCACTACAAGTTACAGAGAAACAGGAATAATAATGGTAAGTGAGGTCTTGGGAAGACAGTGCAGAGAAAAAAAGAGATTCAAGTGCTAACACTCCTATGGTAACATTATAACTAATTTTTTTTATAAATAATGTTTTTCTAACTCCTAGGTCAGTCCTGAAAAGGTCATTCTTCCTAGCTGGAGCAAGGTAATCCTTCCTAGCTGGAGACTACACCTTTCTCTTACTTGTGACTCACAGCTGTCAGTAACAAGGAAGGATGCAATTTGGGATGTGCAATTCAGTGCTCTTCCTAATCATGCCTGAGGCCAGGAAACTTTCTCTGCCTGAAGAACAGCTTCGTGAACTGCTATTTTTAGCTGAACTGCTGCAGCTAGAGGAAGAATGAAGCAGGCTTTGGCCTACACACAGAGTCAATATTCTACATATTCCCAAGAACAGTAGTGTGCATTTCCCTTCACCTCGGTTCATTCCTGCACACCCCTGTCCTCAGCACACCTTCCTCACAGGGGCAGGAAAAGGCAGGACATCCCTGCATTCTGCTTCCCAGGTGGATGATGTGCTTTTGCCAGGCACTCATCACTGAAAACAGCAAACTACAACATGAATAGAAGCCTGGTGAGTCACAAGCTTTACATCATTCCCTTTGCCTCCTTTGGTGGACCCTGGTAATTAATTTACAGATGTGCTTCTTGGGAATGCTCAGATTCCACCCGTGGCTTATTCCCTGCTTTATGATGACATAAACAGAGCTTTGCTCTTAGCTTAGTCTATATTTAACACAGACTTTCCTCAACTCCCTGCCCTATTTCATAGGCAAAGGTCCAGATTCTGATCTCAGCTGCCTGCACTGATGTAAATGTGCAGTCACTCAACTGCCAGTAAAGTCACCCTGGAAATTTGGGACGTGACCTTAGATATCCCTCTCGTGTCAGTCCCTGTAATCACTGAAACAACACAACTTTGGAGCTGGTGGTCCAAAGGAGGAGTCTCCCATCTCCCAGTTACATAAGGTTTATGGCCCCAAGTGAAACAGAACCAAGTGTGTAGGGACCCTAAAGCCAACTGAAATGGCTGCTTCTGGAAAGAGCGACTGGAGTGCTTCTGTAGGAAAAGGGGACACTTCAGTAGCAGATGCCAGGAGAAGTCACAGAGCCACAGAATGGCTTGGTTTGAAAGGGACCCTAAAGACCATCCAGCTCCACCCCCCTGCCATGGGCAGGGACACCCTCTGCTAAACCAGGTCACTGAGCACAGGTCACAGTTCTCTGGCTCTCAGAGAGCAAGGGGTGTGGACACTTCTCTGGCTTCACTGAGCCTCTGAAGAGCCAAACGATTTGAAGAGGTTACAGCACACATTTAGAGGCTGCCACAGCCATCAGCATGTTAGTGCTTTGAAGCTTTGGCATGTTGGCTCAATCTCTTTATCAGCTACAATCTCCAGCACGGTTTCCTCGCCACTAACAGTACTGAGAGAACAGCCTCATCTGTTCCTAAAGCATGGAGTTTTACACAAAGGTCACCTGTGCTGTTTAAAACTTGCACTCTTGTTTAAAACTGCACTCTAGTGCACTTAAAAAGGCCAGAGCAAGAGAAGTGGGGCAAGGCATGAGCTTATAATGCAACTGCAACATAAATCTAGGAAGTTGAAACAGGATGGAAGATTTTTTTTGTCTCTTCAAAATTACTGAAGTTTTACAAGGGAAGAAAAACCTTTCTCTCTGTCCAGAGCAAAAGTTTCCTAGTTTAGGAGGGATACACCACAGACTGCTGCAAGTGTTCTCCCAACTGCCTGGCATTCACACAACAGGACATTTTTATCCCATGCAACAATAAAGCTGAAAATACAGACTGGTCAAAAGGGTACAGCTATAGCAAAATATAATTCTAAGTATTTCTCTTGGTCTTGTGAAGGATTTGATTTCAAGGTTATGAGTGCACAGCTGACAAAACGCTGTGCCTTTCCAATGCAAGCATTAAGGGAGAGGGATGATTTAAACCAGGAATGGTGCTTGTCCTTAGAAGGAAGAATACTAATGAAGTGTTTGTAAGGCTCAGGATGTTTTAAATAGTTGTTAAATGCTAGAAATGGCATTTAGATGATTCACTGCTACACACCAAATAAAACCTTCATGCATACAGAACTTTACAGATTGCAATATCAGAGATTATTTTGGTAATAAAATCTAATTTCACCTTATCGTGATTCAGGCAAAACAAACCCCAAACCAAAACCAACTAAACCACAAAAAACTCCCAGAAAACCCAACAATCACAAGCCCCAAACACACAGTCTTAACCTCCATAAAAAAACCCCCAACCCAAACCCACCCCAACACCTCACTCCTTCACCTTTGCCTGGGCCATTTCGTTCAGCTCGTTTCTAGCTCAGAATTATTAACTGCTAGAATGTCATTGCCGCAGAGAAGTGTTAGGTAATGGATCATAAATGTCATCTGTGTGGCTCAGTAATCCCAGCTACTCACAAACCAAACAGGAGGACTAAATTCAAAAGCAGAAGTAAGCAGTCAAATCAGAGAAGCACCAACTTGCATTCCTCCCGCACACACTGGAAAAAGCAATAAAGCTTGATCCTGCATATTCCTTATCTGCCTGGAGCCGTAACAAACGCCTCTTGTCTGGGAAATGGGTCCCTTCCAGCACCCAGCAGGTTGGGGATTTCCTGAGTTTATTGTGTCACAAGCAATAATTGGGAGGGAAATGATATGGTTTGCTATTGAACCTGCTCCTGTTTCTGATCTCGTAGCCAGTTTGGCTCATGCACTGCGAGAAATACTGCCTTTGGTTTGCTTTAAACCCACCAGTATGTTTGATTTTTGCAACTGCATACTGCAAGAACTTTCATTTGCTTTCTTTACTGTGAGGTTAACAGTGAGACTTTCAAAGCAGTCACAGCAGCTCTTAGTGAAGACAGTAAGAATTAGACGTAGTTATAGATTTTAAAGCTGCAAGAGCCCACCATTACCATCTGTGCAGCAGCTCATGCCATAGAGACTACAGAACTTCCCTGAAATAACGTTCTCATAAACATGTGGGCAAATGTTTTAGAAATTAACTCAGATTTCACTTTAAATTTGTGATTATAGACGCTGATTCACTATTCCAGTTGCTAAGCACAATCACTGAAACTTCTGAATTTCATTTCCAGTCTGAATTTGATACTGTCCAGTCCATGAGGCAACTACTCGCATTCCTCACCCAATCCTAAACTCTCTGCTTACACACATAACCCCAACACGCATTGAGAGATGGAATATGATAAAAGAGATTTAAAAAAAAAACAACCCACAAGGCTTTTATGTGCTATAAATCTCTTTTTTGATATTTAAATCAATCAATACTTCATGCAAGTTTGGTGAATTATCTAAGTATGCGTGAACACAATGTATTTCAAAATAAATGCTATTTAATATGAATATGAGAATGTGTGTTGTTTAGTAGGTGAATTTCCTCACTTTATTATTCCCATTTTTATGAATGAGGCTCTATCAGCCCTTAGAAAGGTCTTTGGTAGAAATGACCTCTCCATCTACAGCTAAGATTAACTTCATTAAAGCTGCTGTGCAGATACAGCCTTGGGAGCCCAATTTACACTGTGCTGGAAAGAGACTCCTCGATGGACAGGAGTTACTGTATAATAAAGCTCTTCTCTTGCATTGTGCTGCCAAGACTATTCTTGTTGGGGATAATGGCTGCATGTGCCTTTTTCTGCTGCAGGCACTTTTTTCTAGGATGAAATCATCAGTTCTTCCAAAATTAATAGAGCAGCTACACATGTAAATGATAATTAACCAATTTTACAATCTTTAAAAAAAAATCCTTGCTACACTGAAATCACTTACTGTGTTCAGGAAAACTACTGTCTACTCTGTGCCATAAAGCACCAGGTAAAGGGATAACTAACCTGGCAGAAAATAAGTGTTGCTTAGGAACCAAGAGGTAAGGAGGAAGAAGAATGCATTTATCAAATTCTACTGCAAAAGCTGGCCAGAATGGAATTCATTGCCACACTGAATCACAGAAATGTAAAATGTAGGCAGCAGCGTGCTCTGAACACCAGAGCAACCAAAAATTGCTGATTAAGGTCAATTAGTAATTAAAAACCATAAAACCTCTCCGATTCCACAGCCGGTGATAAATCCCAGCCGAAACATTGTATAGGAGTGTGTTATGCAAATTAGAGCCTGGGGCACTGTTGCAATGTAAGTAGTAACAAGGAGCCGAAATTCTGCAGGTAGAGTGTTTCTCTCGCTTCCTCTGGGAATGTGTGAGCGTTCTGAAAGTCAGCAGCTCCACACGTTAGATGGGGTTTCAGCTGGGCCTGGATGAGTGCCAGGATTTCTGAAAGCACACCATCCCCTGCTTGCCCAAACTGAACACGTAATGAATTAAGAATTTTCTGAGAAGCCTTTCCAGCGTTCTGCTCCGGTAACATCACACAAATGGCTGCTTGCATTAACCACCCCAGCACCATCCCGGGCTGGTGGATGAAGCCCCACCGATTCCCTCTTCCGAATTCCTGTCAGGCATGTTCAATGGCTCGGATCAGGCTGTCTTTTCAATTACACAGAAATCTTGTGAAACATCTCCACCAGGAACCCGAATGCTGTGAGCAATGAGGAAACTCAAATCCTCTTTTAGAAGATCACCAATGTAAAGCTTTGCTCTCCTGTAACAACAAAGTTGGGATTCATCAGCACACTCTGTTATCCAGCCTCAGGACCCATCAGTTCTTATCTGCTCTCAGCATTCCACATACCTCCATCCCTTTTCCAAGCGCAAGGCTCAGCTCCTGCGAGAGGGCTTCAGACAGACAGCGCTGTGCAATAAAACCAAGCTGCCCTCCCAGGTGGGTTTGTGTTTCCTTCCCCACGCTGAAATGAAAACCTCCTGTCTCCTCGCCTTCCCGTTGGGGATGAATTACCCGTGCGGGCCCTGCTGCCAGCGCTGCACTCCTGACAGTATCATTAAGCTCAGCTGCAGTAGGGACAGATCTCCTCAGACACTGAACAGTGATACTTTTATGCTGCTTGAGGAGTTTTGCGGCGTTGCACGTTGCGCCGGGAAGCAAATCCCTCTCCCAGCGCAGGAAAAGGCACGGGCAGAGCGTTCAAAGAACGCGTTGTTAGAGGTCCCTCTGTGTTTCTAGAGAGCAAACGCTGCCTTTTCTTCTCCAGACAGAACAGGCTCCTTTCTTTGCTGTTTGCTAAGAGTTCACAATAAATCCCTGAGTTGTGCCACAGGCTGCAGGCATGAAATACTGTGTGAATACCCAGTGCCAGCAGGTGTGGGGGTACTGACAGCTCCAGGTACCTTTCCAAACCCTGTCCTGGAGAAAAGGACTAAACTAAAGGCACACCACTGCACAGTGCCTGCAGGTAGCAGGAACATGTTTTAACTAAGGAGTGGTTGAAGTAAGAGCCATTGATGTCCGTGGAACATCATGGACATGCAGCTATGGAGCTCTAATGAGCTATGGAATGCTCTTGGAATGACACCAGCTGCTGTAGCATCATGATTCTGCAGTTGCTAAAATAATTGCCTCAGCTTAGTGGAAGTTTTACTACTTTAGTTTCCTCCATTCCCCAGTGCTAGGCCTTATAAATGCTGTGAAATAGAAACTATCACCACATTCAGCAGTGAAAAAAAACCAGCAGAGGAAAAAGCCCTGAGAAACTAATTTCCTCAACTGGGTGTCAGCAGTTTCTGTATCAGCCTGAGAAAGCCTTGAGTTATTTGATCCTCAGGTTACATTTCTTCCCTGAAAATGGACTTTAAGTGCATGTATTTGGCAAAATCTACTCTTAAAGCTTAAATAATTTGCAGCTGCTGGTAGGTCAATACATATACAATGGATAAAACAATAGTTGTTTCTGTTAATTTTCAATGCTCTTTATTGCTCAGGTTCTTTCACCCACAGACCTCCTGCTGCTATAAACCCTCAGAATTGTGGACACAGTAACAACATGCATGGTCTAAACTTTCACTACTTCAATCATCATAAAATAAAAACCTAAATTGTATTTTGTGCAAAAGAGTCAAGAAGGAATGTGCTGCCCTTTTTTCTGACATATAGCAATGACTATTTATAAGTAAGCTGTATCCATCTTTTGGTTTGGGTAAAGAGAAATAAAACACAAGCTATTTTTACTGTTATATGAAATTTCTTCTAATATTGTCTCTAAAGTAAACAATAATAAATGTATTTGTGGGCATTCATAATATTGCCAAAGATCTGTGTCTTCAGATCATGGATCAGGCACCTAATTTTCATGGGATTTTTAAAAACATTTTTGTTTAGTAGATTTATACATATACATATATATATCTTCTGAATTTTGCAGTTTTAATGCACTTTCTTATCATTTTTTAAGGGAAAAAAGCAAGAACACTCCCACATTTTTACCACAAATAATCTCAAGTCATGTTTCATTTGCCTCTCACACTCAGGTTCAAACCCATAAGTAAATTTTCAGATGCTGATAAAATTGCTAAAGCCAGCAGCCCAGCAGCTGTATTGTATGTATTCAGTTGTATTTCACCCTTATCAGAGGCAACATCCAAATATTAGCCAACACTATTGACAAAAATGGACACACCTATTTTACATAGAAGAAAATATCAGGTTTACAATAATCATGGAAGAAGTAGAAACGTTATGTAGTTCACTAAGTGACCTGTGACTGAGCTGCCATAAACATGAATTAATTGAACATAATGTATAGATTTTGACTTTACTAACAGAATGCATAGATTAAAATTCATTCTTAAAGTTATTATTGGGATGCCTGAGCTCATCTGTAAAAATCAGAGTCTGTGTAGAGGCAAACCACACAAGTTGCTTTCTGAAAATCTAAGAGGCCTATGTTTGCTTAATGCCGAGGCTGTCACTGATTAAAGATGGGCTTGGCAACTGCATAAATGGGGCTCGAGAAGGCAATTCCCTGCTATGGCAGAAACCTGGAGCCAAAAACCTAGGAGGTCTCTTCCAGGACGGCCTTGCTTGCAACTAACTCTGGTTTCTCTCCTGTCTGATCTCAACTGTCCTGATTAAGACATTAATTTCCATTTTTTGGTTTACAGCAAATCGTGCCAATCTCTGGTTACAGCGGAGCTCTGACAATTACCAGCAATACAGATCAAATCCACAGTCCTGTTCCTAGATGGCTCATTTCAAATTCACCAAACAAATATCCCATAGTCCTCATTCCAAGGATACAGTAACTTGGATATGCCTGGAGACACGGAACAGGAAACTTGGTTCCTTTCCATGTTTTATGACTAATACTGTGGGTGTATTAACTCTCAAGTGGAAGGTATTGTGCTGATCAGACTTTGATCCAGAGCCTTGATCCCAGTCTACTGTTTCCAGTGCACAGCATAATAGTCAGAGAAAGAGTCCCTTGGGTAAAATTTTGGGGTTAAAAAGATTTAAGTATGCAAGGTTGGAACCAGCTCACAGAAAGAAGTAATATATGGCCGGTGGAGACTCTTATATCACTCAACAGACATTGCTCAAGGTTTGCATATGGAACTCCAATGATTCCCAGACTACAGGACTTTCTCTTCACCTGTTGGTTGCCACAGACCACTGAACCACAAAATTCCAACACATCACACACAGAGAGCTGTAGGGATGCACAAGAAAATGCATTCTGAGGTAGCTGCAGGAATGTTAAAATGCACTTAACTCCCCGTGAGGTCACTTTTTACCTTGAAGTGCTGAGAGCCCAAATACTGGCTGCCATGAGTTCTCCTGGAGCCATGTCTATTCTAGACACGTGTCACCAGTGAGGCTCTGGGAACTCTGCAATTTGCCCAACACGACCAAGGGTCAATCCCAAAACACCCTGGTACAGAAAGCAGTGTGCTAGGGACAGGGAGTGCTGGGCTCTGCCTTGGAAGGGACCTCTAAAGGTTTGGGCTGGCAACAGCATAAAACCGAGATCCCAAAATGTTCTCTGGGTCGCAGCCACTTACACCTTAGGAATAGCTCTGTCCTGATGCACAGCTTATTTTGGGGAAATCTCCCTTCAATCCAATTTATCATTGATTGGTTCTAGTGCAGGATCATCTAGAAAAAAGGCCTTCCCAGTGGGATTTCACTGAGACCATGGTTATCCCATTGACTTTCATAACACTCAGGGGAGCCTCAGAGATCCAGATTACTTTGCATTTTGGAAAGCCCAGTGAGGTCGTTACCACAGACTTAAGAAAACCAATATTTTCATTTTATATTTATGATCTTTTTTTCCACTTTTTGTATTTTAAGTGTTGGTATTTAATGTTTTTTCTTTTTTGCCAGCTGTTCCCCTATAAGAAGGGTGAGCTATAAAACCAGTTCCAAACTGTAGATGGTTTTGTAATCAGATGAAGTTAAGGGCAGCAGCTAGGGACAGTAGCACTCAATAAAACTTTACTAGTTAAAGTAAAACTGGCACCAGTATTTTCTCTGTTAATATGATTAGCCTGCTGGAAATTACTGCATGACACCCTGTGCTTCGAGCAATCTGTCCCCTTCCTTTGTTGTTGCACTGATCATAGAGATCTCCTTAAGGACATATTTATGTTTTAGAAATTCTTCAGGAAGAAAATGTAATACAGCATTGATGCAAATTGCTGTAATGCGATGTACTGAACCAATTTTAGGATATTATGAAGATTGCTGTTTCTATGGAAATTGAGCACCAGTTTATGGATACAAAATCCAAATTCACGCAGCCTAAACCCAAGCACAAACAGACACACACACTTGCTGAACGCTGTTGCAATCAGTCCAGGATGATTTACTTTCCAGTAGTAAATTTCCTCCGTGTATAACATTCACTAAACACTGTGAGCACTATGTACAACACTTTACCAGGATGAATTACACCCTGGGAAGCTTTTAATGCCAGGATAGAAGAACGTCAGCCAAAAGGTGAAACTGGGGGGAAAAAAAACCCCACCCATACTCCTGCTTTTAAGCCAGCCAATATCAACATCAATGTCAATTGATATTCCTCTTTGTAAGGAGAGGGAAAATAAAACAAGTGTTGGTGCTTCTCAGTAACAAATAACCACTTTGAAGTGAAAAACTAGGAAATCCGCTAATGCAAGGTCTAAGAACAGAACTGGAGTATCCTAACTCTAGAAGCAGAAGAAAAGCTCCACAAGAGGATTTGAGAACAGGCAAGCATGAAGCCTCCTCCTTACTGAGCTTGAGCAATTTGATTTCTGGTTTTGCATTTCGCAAGCAGCTGCCATGTTTTATGTCCATAGCCCGCATTACGCAGTTTATGACTGGGACACATCACACATATAATACCTAGGATGAGTAATTATTTGGGAATTACTGTAGTGAGTAAGGCCAGCAGAATTTGCTTTATTGCCTCAGCATAGCTGAGCTGGAAAATGCCTTATGGATGTATCTAATTCCATGAAGACAAACAACTTTACAGCCATCATTAACACAAGCTGTAAATGCTAAACATGCAGTTCTGTAGGAATTCTTAGAGGCATGGAAAAAACCCCTGACAGCCTACCTGGAATACAACCCAGGCATGCAACTTCTCTGCTGTCCCATCCACAGACAGGGAGGCAGAAACGCTGCAGCAATCAGAAAACATGGCTGTGATTTGCAGAAACATGGGGAGTTCCTGTAATTCAGTACAGATGTAAGCCCGGGGTAAGTCTGTCAGCATAATCAGGATTTTCACAGTATGTGAGTGCTGCCTCCAGGCATTTGGAAACACCTTCTCTCTGCTGGCTCCTCACAGTACCTAGGAGTGGAATGAAACCAGACCTGTGCTCTGCACCATCTGCTTTACCCCACATTGACTGTGGCCCTGATCCTGCACCCACTGCCATTCACACTCAAAATTCCCATCATAAACAGCCCCGCTGCTCATGTGAGGCAAGTACAACACATGGATGGTTTGTGGCAGAAATGGAAATTGTGCCTCTTTAGGGGCACCACGGAATTGTTGATGGGTTAGGAATGGGTCCACAAGTGTCATTTCACTATACAGAAAAACATGAGGTAAAAACAAATTGCAGATTCTGAGTTTCAATCACCAAAATTAATGCCAGCCACAATGCACTCGCTAAGCAACAAAGGTCCCTCAGAAAACTGTTTGAGATAAAAAGCAAAGCAAGTAATAGGCAAAAAAGATCCAACTGGAAAGGACCCAACAGTGTGCTGAATTAAAACAGGCCAGCTCACTCTTTCCTCTGCTTCTTTATGGGTACAAAGTTGTATAACACAATCAGAAGTCAATACTGGGTATCACCAGATTTATCCTAATAGTTCTCTTTCTGGGCAGACCCAAACCCTTTCAGAGCACGATCTCCTTCTGTCTTCCCAAACACAGTCAAGGGCTGGGAGACCATATTTGGCAAAGGTGAGAAAGCAAGGAATGTAAAAAGGAGTGCAAAGGGAGTAGTTGACTTTAAGAAGCAGGCATGTTTCTCCCCTTTTTCTCCATCCCTTTACAGTTTCTCCAGCTCATGCTACTGGAGGAAAGGATGTGATTGAAAAAAGCTGGTGTGGGGCTTAGGGGGGCAGTTCTGAGCTCTGTCCAGATGTCTGGTATGATGGAGAGCTATTAGGTACTACAACACCACAAGGTACTAAGTGGCACCTTGTGAATAGTGTTGTTCACACAGATACTGCTGCAAAACCCCCTCATGCATGTGGAAGGTTTAATGGTTACACAAGGATCAATTATAAAGGTAAGGAAGTTGTGAGTTTATACAGTTCAATTTCTGGAAACAGTAAGAGCCTTTTAGTTTGCCAAATGAATTAGTAAATGAATATAGAATTGCAGAGTTTGCTGAGCCTCCAGAGAAAAAATTTGTGGTCGTGGTTGGTACTGCCATTTGTTAAAAACTGTTTGGGGATTCCTCTGGAAACACAAGGAATTGCTTTCCATGTTCAAGGGCAAGCCAAAGAAAGTGGAGCAGACCAAATTCATCCATGTTGAGCACCCCCTCCTGTGTCACACTTTTAATGTCTATTTAGTATGCTGTGTGAGACCCGTGGGTTTAGTGAGCCTCAAATCCTGCAGTTTTTCATGGATGTGCTGCAGCACAGACAGCCCTGACCTAGAGGAGACTTTTTTCCAGAGGGATCATCTCTCTTTTGACTGGAGTTGCCCCAGTATGCTGACACAACCATAATGTCACAGGATCATTCTGAATTTACAAGGTACTTCCCAAGCAGAGTTTTCTGAATTCTCATTTCCATTTGAGAAAAGGGGTCTTGGTCACTTAGGACCCATCTGCCCTTTCCTTTTAACAAATTTTCTAGGGATCACATTGCTTTTTTGAGGGGAAAAAAAAAGAGGGAATGGGTGGTTTAGCCAGTCCCATTCTGTATTAAACTACAACTGGGCTCAAATGAAAGTTTCAAGGCACACTTAAGGAAAGAGAATGCTGGAAAGGGAGTCTGGAACAAAGACACTACAGCAATCACTTCATATCTGCAATTATTCTCCCCATGAGGAAGTTTGGGCCTCTACCTGTTGTTTCATGATGAAAATTTGGGAGGAACAGAAACTACTAAATGCATGATACAAAGTACATCCATAAACACCACATGAGCTCTGTATGGAAAACCTTATTAGGCTGAATATGTGAAGGCTCTTTGCAAAGCAGCCTTTGAGGAGTCCCTCCCTGGATTTCTTTCATTCCAGACCGCCTGAAATCTGGGTGTGAGAAGTGCAGGGGTGAGAACACACAACAAGGTACCATAGGACTACACTGCTTTAACTTGCTCTGAAATTGCTAGGGAAAAACGATGGCATTTTTTATTAGGAACTGAGAAGAGAATTGACAGCAAAAAGAGAACCCAAAGGGCAGCTCTGGTTGCTTATCCAAACTGTCACAGTGCTTCAGAGGAATCTCTTATGCAACAAATGACAAGAATTTTGGATAGGTTGCTCTCTCTCAGGAGAAAAGGAATTAATTTAGAAACCTTATTAAAAAAATCCAGAGACCATTGTTTTAAAAATGTATGAGTTAGGTTTTCATTTCTTTGCTATAACAAAACAATTTCAAGACAAGATAGAGAAAACTCTGCATAAATTTATTTTTAGAGTGCAATACCAAAACCATTTAAAAAATGAAGCTCAACAACTTCCCAGAATAAGAATACATATACTTTAAGATGGGTGGAAGATTAAGAATCTTTAACCTCAATTACTTACTGAAGACCTTATTTAAGCTGAGGTCACTGCGATGCCTGCGACTCCTTTGCAGAAAGGATCTGGAGAGAATGAGTGGTTCCAAGGTGAGGAAAGTGACCCTTCACTCCTCCTGTGCTCACTTTCCTTTTGTCCCTGCCTTTCAATCACAGAGCAGCCTGACTGCCCGTGCAGAGGAGGGAATGCAACCCAGGTAGCCCACGGCCAACATCACCTGCCCAAAAGCCTAAGCTGGGCACACACGTGGATTCTGTTAGAGAGTTACCTTTGATCACATGAAGTTAAACCTTGAATTACTTCATCTTTACTTGTAACTGCCCCACGCCAACCTAAAATCTTTGTGAAAAACACTGTTTTATATCATTCTAGTACCTACCACCAAGGAACAAAGGGAACGAGGCAGTAAATTCAAAGAAAACATTCAGTTACTACACTAGGGCAAGCCTTGGCACATCTGAAGATAAAACAGAGAACAGTGTTTGCATTGTGGGCAGGTGTTTTTTTTTGAAAGGAACAGTTACAGCTAAGTTCTGTGACAGAACATGGTATAAAACCTGCCCTGGTAAACTGGCACAACGCCATTTACGATGTGTGCAGAATGACAGAACGTGCTGAGTTGGAAGGGACCCATCAGGATCATGGAGTCCAACTCCTGGCCCTGCACAGGACACCCCCAAGAGTCACATCCTGTGCCTGAGAGCCTTGTCCAAATGCTCCTTGAGCTCTGGCAGCCTTGGGGCTGTGAAGGCAATCCTTAATCCTTTCACAGTGTGTGTGCATTCCAACTGTGCAAGGAATCCTTAATCCTTCCACAATGCTACCACTGTGTTGTTTTCCATTTATTTGCCAAAGCAACCTCCTTGAAGCCCAGCACAGAGTTAAGAGAATCCTAAACCACAAAAACCAGACTTACATTTGCAGCAGGCACATGGGATCCTGCCATCTTCCAGGAGCACACCACAAGGGAAAGGGGCTCCTAGGAAGAGCCTGTAATTCCACACCTCAGGCATCACCAGGCATGGCGGGCTGTGAGCCCTCAGCCCGTGAAGCTTTCCTCCTGGAGCTTGCTTGGGACAACGGGCTCCAGGGCACCTTCCCCGGGACACTTGGGAAATGTCTCTGGGAAGCCCTCGAGGAGAGAGATCACAGATTTTTAAGTAGCATCAGCCCAGCTGGATGACAGGAGAAGAGCCTGCAGACAAACGAGATTGTGTTGGCACAAGCTGGGAGCGCTGAGCTGCGGCGCCCAGGGCACTGTGCCATGAATTCCAAGTGCTGCCAGACTCCGGGCATTGTGAAACCAAGGGCTCACCTCGGAGAAATCCGTGTGTGCAAATCCAGCTGTCAGCCGCTGAAACTGCTGCACCTCTTTCCTCAGATAGCACCATAATTTAATTAAGTGTTGATGTGTTCTGGGGGGAAGCCCCTCAGCAGCCCTGCTTCTGAATAAGCCATTTCATTTTAGAAAGGGAATGGGAACAGAGGCCTTTCCCATATTACAGAAATATTTTGGAACCACAGTTGAATTCCACTTATCATTGTTTTCATAGTAGTTGGATTTAAACTCAAAGCGGAAAAAAAACCCCAACTACATCGCAAATTATATCCCTAAAAGTCATTAAGGGTGATTGCAAAATCAGTGGAAAAACTTTAACCAAATCTCCCAGTATTGTGGGATCATTAATCTGTTTTGCCACTGTTTTCCAGCCTTATCAAGAGAAAATCTGCCTTGGTCTTTGCTTGCTATGTATAAGATGGTCTGTGGTTGGAGAACAGTACTGGAAAACAGTGAGCTGTTGCTATAGGATATGTCCCTTTTTCCAGCTCAAATTGTTACATTTTACATCTCAGGAAACCTCTGGAGCTGATTATAAGTAGTGCAAACAAACCAAGACTCAGATTTACAGCTGCTTCGTTACAGGTTTCTTCCTCTAAAAGAGAGAAGCCACCCCCTCTCTTCCTTGCATGTGTCTTAGAGTCTTTATGGTATCAGAGGCAGGCCAAAGGAACATATGGCACTGGGATTTCTTCTGGATGAGGTCATTCTGAAGTCTCTTTTCCTCCCTCTACAGACGCTTACATGTTGTCCTCAGAATTTGGCCATGACATTCCAGATAAAATTATCCCTTTCCCAGTCCTTAGTATCTCCTGAATTTTCTGTTTTAAGTCAGTGCTGGGAGGACAGCCACATTCCCTGCACAATAGCTGACAGATTCCTTGGGTTCCAGCCAAAATGCTGCTTTGTAACTGTTTCTTGCTGCGTTTTGGAGTCATTTCAGCCCCTGAGCTGCCAACTTAGTTGGGAGTTTTGGGGGTGTTTTCAGGAATCATTTTTATTGAGAGCATAAAGTGACCTCTAAACCAGATACAAGCCCAGTTACTCCTAGTTTTGAGAAAACCCAAGCTGCTCTTTCTGGAAAGAGAAGTTAGGGTGGTAGCAGGAATTTGGTTTAAAAGTTAAACGTGCTCTGTGAAAATAACCAAAAATAACATCAACACAGGTTCCACAGCCTGTAGGATTGTTTGGTCTTTATGATCTACAGCAGCTGGTGATGGAGTTGCACATTAGCAATGATTGCACTGGCACACGTTTTGTGATGCAGCCTGCCTGGACCAGAAATACCAGGCATTGCATACAGGGAATGGAGAACAGTGGGAGGCAGGGCTTTGTGCAAGCACTAATTACGTACATTGGATTAGGACTAGAGCTGGTGAGCGAAAGGAGACACGTCAGCAAAAAGTTATTCTGAGGAAGAAAAGGGTGTGAGGATAGTACCAATCCACAAATACCATACCCCAAAGGATTCTTTTCTCTCATCAGAATACTTCCTCTATTTTCACATTTCTTTAAACAGACAGACAAAAATCCCCAATTAACTTCATTCATATTGTTACTCTTAACTTATAAAAATCAAGCAATGAGCAGGACCAGGCATTATTCCTTAGATCCAGCTGATCTCTCCAGTTAGGAGATGTCCCCTGAATTGCACACAGCTCCCATTGGCAGGGGATGGTGTCTGCAGCGAGGGCTGGAGCGCAGCGCTGGGGGCTATGCCCGCGGGGAGCGCTGCCCGTGGGTTTGGAGGAGCCGCTGAGCCCTCGCTATCTCCTCACTGCCACTGGCGGAGCCCTGCCCTGCCCTGCCCTGCCCTGCCCTGCCCCACAGGTGCTGCGGGGCTCCGGCGGCGTTCATTAGAAACCGGAGATTTTCAGCTGAAAGGCACTACTAAAAATATTATTGTTTCCATGGCGACAGCCCGTGCAATACAATGGGGTGGCTCTTCGCAGGATATTGCCGAAAGATCAGAGATGAGGAACTCTCGCTTCAGCCGCCAGAGCTGCAATAGAGGAGAGGAGCCACTGAAGCCACTGCTATTTATACAACCACCTCTGGCTCTGCTTTGTGCCTTTGTGCAAAGCTCCTGCTTCAGTCAGCACACCATTCCAAAGGCAAACTTTCCAGGACCAGAGAATAACAGGAGCAGCAGCACCAAATGTAGTACATAAAGATCTTCTCCTTCCATAGGTTTCATACTAGTTGCCAAAATGCTAATTTATTAATTTTGCTATGACTCCAGTCACATTTAGAGCCATATCAATATTTAAACTTGAACTACAGCAATATATTGAAGCTACAAAGAGGCTGTCTGAACTTACCTCAATAACAGAATTGTGATTGCTTGAGGTAAAAGATTTTGTAATTATACACCCACAGATAGGCTTTAAAATTCATAGTTAGCCTCCTAAAAGTTGAATTTTGTAGAACTGCTTAAGAGTCGTTAGCCCTTAGGGTTTCAGAGCAGGATTTAGTGGGAATTAGTAGGAGAAAAGCTGTTACTGGGATCAGAGCATTGTGATTTGACAGCCAGAATGGATGTTACACCTGACTTCAATCCCATTCTGGAAACTCTTTGCATCAAACCTAGAAATAAACTGGGAAATCAATCAGCTTGGCCTTCATGAGAGCTGTCCTTGCTCATTATGTCTAACTCGAACAAACAAGAGTTTTTGATACATCGTTGCAGAGTGAATAGTTGGAAGAGAATTTAAGCCAACTGGCTTCCCATCCTTTGCTCTAAGTTATCCAATTTTCATCTCAAAAATTAGTCAATCTGCCAAGGCTTCATATAAAACAAAGGCAAAGCACAACTAAATGAGGACATTTCTTGGAAGTTTATCTTTTTTAATGATTACACCAAGAGGCTGTTGGAGTTAGAGTGCATCCACTGTTTATCCTTTGTGTGGAGTGGCTGCCTGCAGAAAGGGATTGAGTTTACATTATTGTCAGTCTGGCAGGAACTGAGTAACTGAGGGCCAGTGTGCCTTGCTCAGCTATTCAAGAAATAGCATTTAGCAAGATCCTTCTGCAAATATCTAATTGGCATCTCAGGCTAATGTAATTAAATCAGCTTCAAACACTCGTTTAGTTGCCAAATTGTTTGAAGTACAGTAGAACACAGGGATATTGCCAGGGAGATATGGATTAGCAAATGAAGAGAAATATAAAACTTCAGAGCCAAAAATAGACTTGTAGCGAGGAAAAAACAACAGTTTTCAATAAAGAAGTGAAGTTTTATCTTTGATAATTATAATAACATTGGCATTGCAACAGTTTTAGTATAAAGGTGAACGTATAGCAAAGAGGAGCTCTCTGGGGACTGCAAGCACACACCTGTACTAATATTGCTGACATTCCTGTAACCTGTATTAATATGATTTACTGATCTTGCAGAATGAAATCCCTATCAGTTGTCCCACTCTGGTTCTAAGTACTTTCCATTCACCAAGGCACTGAATCGTGTGATTTCAAAGGGATGTGAGCACATACTTAAAGTTAAGCCCATATAAGTGGAAAGGGATAAACCTCAGCATATGTTTAAATGCTCACTGAATTGCAACCTACTCTCCTTTGGCACCTGGCCCATTGGCAGGGGTAATTTCACAGCTTTTTCCTTGGTCTACAAGTGACTCTGTGTTTTTCTGTGCAAAACACGTCTCCACTTCAAATGGAGATGCCAATTTCAGGTATAGAAAAAAAGAGTAAAATAAAGGTCATGTTTTGTGGACTTTTTTCAAACCTGACATCACCAAACCAAGACAGAAGTCCAATGCAGAAGAATATATATATGCACACAGTAATCAATTATCACATTTCACTGCAAAGTTCCCCTTTCTTCCATTTTTTCCACCTTAATCACCAGTGATTTTTCTGAGAACAGAGTAAAACCTCCCTCAACATGTGACCTACAGTGATTTTTGATCTCCCAGAACAACAAGATCAGCATTAACTGTCCCAATCTTCACATTCTACTGTGGAAGGAATTACAAGGTATAATCTGGCAGTAAACAAGGTTGCAATAAGAACTCTTCACCATGAAAATAATGAGTCAGTTAAATAATCCCTGTCCCACTTCCCTGTAGGAATCAATGGTCAGAGCTAGAACAGCACAACAGAGAGAATCTTTAATTTTTTTGTTAGAAAATTGCATAGGAATCGAAATTAATAAGAAAGTGATGTACATTCCTAGTGTAAATACAGTACAAAGAGGAAAGAAAACTGTTAAAATTTTTAAACTGTTGTAAGTGGATTGGCACGGTGAAAATAAAAACCTGATGAACAAAATGCTTTAGAAAAATACAGCAAATCTAAGGTTCAGCAATTGCATCAAACTGAGAGACAAAAGCACTCAGTATCTCTGAAAATTGATCTTGCAAGCATAGAAAGAGCATTCTAAGTGTAGAATGCTTTATATTTCTTAAGCCCTTGAAAGACAGGTCTTTCAAGGACTTAAGAAACATAAAAGCAACTGAATGCAGTTCTTTTATATTTTAATTAAAAGAAGCATTCCATGCAAAGACTTAATTTGCCAGTTTCCAGCCTAGACTGAATTTTTATAGCTGAATTTGAAACTCTTCAAAATAAGGGTTTATATAATGGAAAGGCTGACACAAGCCCAAATTCAGGGATGAGAACCACAGCATCAGATTTTCCTCTCTTGCTGGAGAAATGGCTTCATGCAAAACTGAGGTAAAGAAAAGATAAAAATGATCAGAAGCTCTTTAGATGCACCTTGAAGAAAGCACTTCTGAGTGGCAAATAAGATCAGATTCTAAAGCACATAAAGCAGATGTTTGCCAGCATCATGACAAAGAGCAGGGAAGAATTTTGCTTTTCCCTGAGGCAGATCTTCCTTGGACATGCACTGGGAAGGAAATTGAACTCGAAAGCAGTAAAGCTGCCCTGAAGAAAAGCAGTAACAGGTGCTGGCAATGCCAGAGAAAGAGGAAATGCCCTCTTTCAAGCAGTTCTTGGGCAAGGTAGTGAATGATATCAAGCAGAAAGCAATTCCCTGACAGTTCCCTGACATAATTGTTCCTCTCAGGATTTCATCAAACATCTCTTGGCTTCTTTGCAACTGCTTGCAGAAACAGGAGCACTGCAACACTTCAGCAGCTGCATGTCTGCAGGATTGTAGGAAAGCTGGCTAGAGCCCTGAGCTTCCATTTTTCGCTCTGTGCAAGGGAGAGGCTTGTGTATAAAGGTCTTGTTTCTCTCAAGATCTATTTAAAATCACTTCTATTTTTATTTCTAATAAAGCTTTTGGGGTTTGGACTGTAAAATCATCTTTGTCTCCTTTTAGGGAGTTCACTGCAGCAGAGTCTAGCTTGTCCCACTGCAACATCCTGGCTGACTTTGGATACTTGGTCTCAGTCTATGAGTTTGCTTGTCACAGTGGATGACAACGAGAATTTAAAGAAATCCGTGCAAGCATGGAGATTTTCCCTGTTCCTGTATTCCCTGAATCCCCAGTGGTGTTGGTTTTCAGAAAAGCAACTGAGTGACTGAATGGAAATTGGTGGTTTCTTTTGGAAGTTTAGGACAAGAGTTAAGCAAATAAACAAATGCTGTAGACCAGAACATTTCAACTGGTGCCAAAATAAACCCAGACAAATGCTGTAGTGATTCAGGCTCTGGAATTGTACATACAAGAGTGTTCATAAATGTTTTCCCTCTCTCAGCAATAACAACAACAGAAAGTTACCACAGGCACGGAGTGAGTTATCTCAGAGTTAATTATTTTGAGTGGGAGCAGTACCAGCCATGGCTGTGTTACCTTGGTGAGATTATGTGACACAGTCAGAGCAGAGCACAGCACATTCTCCAAGTGTGTCAGTCACACAGATAAACCAAAATTCTCTAAAAAACTACCTGGGCACAGCTTTGCTTCAAAGACCAGAACTCCTTCCATCATAAAAGATGATTTTCCAACCCTCCTGGTGAGGAAACTCCCTCATTTCTCTCCAAAACCTGAATGCCCAGCAACTGTTTGACATTCTGCACGTTCCCACTCTGCATTTTTTCAAGGAAATACATTTAAACTATGATTGTGAAAGTCTCTCTTTACTTTTTCAGTGCCAGGCTAGAGATCTACTTCATATTATCCCTTTTCTGCTTGTTTGGAGCCAAGTGTGGGGGAATAAACCACTTGGGAATGACAATATGAGTGAGCCGTGGGAGAATGCCAGACTTTATTACAAATAGAAAACCCACTCAGAGTGGGACAAGGTGCAATATAAACCCATCTGAACTATCTCAAAAGGCAGCAAGCAAATTTCTCTCAGATTTAAAACCTTTCTTGCCTTTTTTCCCCTCTCTTTTTGATTTTTCTGCACTTCTGCATTTCTTAGGTCTGGTCATGTCTGAAAGCAAAGTAGTGACTTTTGCCAAAAAAGCCTGTTGTCACAGGATTTCCAGTACATTTTGGCAGGTGCAAAAGATAGATCCCTGCATGTTTACCCAGTTACAGTGAAAACTCCAAACCTTCAGAGATTCCTCCAGTGCAAGTTAGAATATGAGCCTAAAGCAATTTCCTTCCTTTTACATAAGTCAGGGTCACCTTTGAGTTAAATGGAATCCAGAAGGATTTTCAGCATGGCTTTATTTCTTCTATTTTCTATTGCCTTAGTTCCCTTTCTGTGATTTAAGAATCCCAAAGAGAGCTACAATTTACCACAGCAGGAGGGTGCAGACAAATATAAGAACCTATGTTAATAATAAAATTATCTGGTCTTGCTTTTTGTTGGAGGTGCCAGAAAAAAATCAGTCTCATACATCCTCTCCAAGAACAGAGGACCATTAATCATAGCCATGCTTATTTTTCTCTGCTTTTGAATGTATGTGCTGTTTCCCTAAGAACATCAACATGCACTCAGTTTTCTGTGCTGTGCTGTTGCTATAGGCTGGGTTAGCACCTGCATACAGAAACACTCCTGAAAAAATACCACACTGAGTGAAAAAAAAATAAAGCAACTTGCAAAATGCATCATTTTATGGGAAACTCAGAAGCCATGGGTCCCACTTGACTTTAAATTAGTTATAAAACATTCTTTTAAAGGGGATTCTCCAGGCCATGATTTACTTGTTTTGGTTTTGTTAAAATTTTATTTCCAATGGCAGAGAAACCTTTCAGAAATGTTCTATGAAGTTATAGCAGGTGATTGTCTTCCTGAACAAAAAGGCCTATATGTTTTTTAAAATTTCAGTATGTCTCTGCTACTTCAAAGTGCTTTAGTAACCTTTTGAAATACTCACAAAAGCAATCAATTTGTTAAGATGATCATCTACTGAAAAATAAATGACTCAACATTGCTGTCCTTGTTTTCATTCCTAAGAAGCCAGATTTTAGATATAATTTCTGTGTTTAGGTTCCATGCCTTGCTTAACTTTGCTTAACAAAGATCTTAAATATGTTATTAAGGGAAGGGGTGAAGCACAACAGGATTATGTATTGTGTCCTTTGTTATGAAATGAACCTGAAATGCTTTCACCGACCTTTTTGGCTGGCTGTGGCCTATAATGTAACACTGTTTCAAATACCACTTCCAATCTATGTAAAATCATTTGAGAGATGTAAATGTAATTCCTGGAGGGTGCATGACAAAGTGGAAGTGTTACACTTGTCATCATTCAGAGCACAGAGGTTCTATGAGGAATGCAATTGGGAGCAATATTAGGTACTCCCTGTGAATCAGGAGTGTAGTAAAGCAAGTAAATAGGAAGGGCTATGATGGTTATTACATTGATTTTGTTGCATGAATAAAGATAGCTTTTTAGTCTCTGGGGATGGCAGCTGCCTAAAAGAACACAGATTGCTTGGGATAACTTACATGGAACCGTATCACAGGGCAAGCAATCATTTCACTACAGTGGGTAGAGCAAGAAGGAGCTTGGCTGCAGCAGGAGTGTGTCAAGGGCAATGGGAAGTTAAACTGCAGAGCTGAGTGACCCCTCAAAGCAGTCTTCAAAGAGGTTCACACCTTGAAATGTCAGAAATCTTGGAGAGTCCTGGAGCTTGGCGTGTCCGACTTCTCTGTGCTCCATCTTCCAGTCACCAAATCTGACCCAGAATGCAACCTGAGCTCAAGAGCCTCATGGTTCTTTGCACAACTGATTTTATTTCTACCCTCTCGTAGGAAATCTGTGCTAAGAACTACATTTGCATTTGTGAATTAAGAATTTCAGGTCTGTAAGTCCCAGGCCCCAGCAACTTCCTTGAGCCCAAATGTGCTCAAGGATGTGCAGAACCACATCCCTTAAAACAAAAGTCGAAAAATGCTATCTAGAAAATTATTAGGGAAGCTTTTAACTGATTCCAGAAGCACCCTGGTAATTAAATGAGGGGGTTAATGAACTAATAAAAATAACTGCTGTGAGTTGAAGCAGATTGTCAGCCCAGTGTGGTCTTTTGAAAATTACAGTGAACCTGCAAGTGAATCCAAACCCTTCCCCTTGTGGCATCAGCTGGGTGGAGGCTCTTCTATTCAGACCTGAGCTCTGCCACTGTGCAGCCAGCAGAGTTTTTGTGAGAACACAAAAGGAGGGGAAGAAAACAATCTGGGTGTAACTTCTTCGGGATTTGTATTTGTCTGGGTGGTAAAAAGCTGAGGGCAAAGTGTGGACAGTTGGGAAGCAAACAGAAAGCTCAGCCAGGCTGTTCCTCTGCTTCAAAAATGAGAAAAGAAGAAAGGAAAGAGAGTTTATGCTACTGCTATGAAGCCAAATTGAAGTGTTCAGATGTTCTACTTGAAGAGCTTTAGGGAAGGTCTCTGAAATGACAGGGACAGTCAGAACTTCTGCCACCACAGATGGTGGCTTTCACACTGCCACATTCTCCTCCATCAGATGGGATGAATGTGACAGTGCCAGATACAGAGGATGGGTGCACGGTGCTGAGGAAGGAGAGCTTCCCTGTCAGCAGCAACGAGATGAGCTCAGCAGCCACCTACAGAATTCCTGCTTGGTTCAAACCTCCTGGAGAAATCCAAATGCCTGTGTGCCTCCAACAATCCAGACCAAGTCTCAGGACCTTTCCTGTTTCCTGAAGAGCCATTGGAGATCAAGTGTTAAGGACAGCTGAAATCAGAAGTAAATCTGCCTCAGAAACACAGAAGACTGACCCACACAAGCATGAAAACTACACAGAAAGAAGTTAACAGACTTACAGAGCAGTTTAATAAAACAGCTCTGGCTCCCACTTATTTATAAAAGAGAGAGACTACTTACTCTGCCACTTCTTTACTGTACCTACTCCTCTCTGCTGTAAGAGGTTCAGAACAGTTGTACTTTATGCAAAGGTATTTTCCTTTTTTTCAGTGGTATTCTGGAGAGGGAACAGTGTTAGATATGCACTCTTGGCTAGGGCACACCAATTTCAGGGTACCAAAAAGCAAAGACTGTTTCTTCAGCAGAGGCATCACATGTTGGTTTGGCTCATATTTGAACAATTGATTTGGAATTCTCCTTCCCTCAAGAATCTAGGCTCTCTTCCTGTCCTTGGAGCCCAAAGATTGTTCCCCATCACACAGCAGTCCCAGCCAAAACAGAGCACCTACACAGATTTCTACAGCAATGCGATCACTCTGCAGTCATTTCCTGATTCTGGTGCACCAAAAAGAAACTGTCCCAGTTTTTTATAGAGTAATTTAAGCACATGACATATTGTCAGGTCTGAAAAGCAAAATATGTGGCAAGACTCATGGGTAAAATTTCAGCTGGTGGCTAATTTCCATTTTAGCAGAAGGGCTCACTGCTATGTCAGACGCAAAAAGTGTAATTATTTTTATCTTTGAAAAGAAACACCATTGAATTAACAGAGTGCATGCTCACAGTAAATCCACAGGCAGTTAGATCCTTGCACTGGCAGAAATGAGGTGTGCTTTGAGAATCAGAGCCAGACCTTAATGACAGGAATGTTTCTGGAATGCTCACAGTGGCAAGTTGGTTAAGGAAAAAGCAAACCACACTTTTCACAAGATCTTAAGGTTTTTTACTTTGTTGTATCAAATTGGATTTGCTTGGATTTGGAGCAATTGGGCCACACCACAGGGGGATTTTCAAGAGAGTAAATAACATGTTTGAATCAAAATCACAGGAAAGGTATCTTGGCTGAAATACCAAATTCATGAGGTAGAAGCAGTTTGCTACAATCTCAACATTTGCATGAGAAAATTTGACACACTCCATGTTTGCCCTGCTCTGACCAGTGAGTAAGGTTGAGCACAAAAAAGTCAGATCCATATATCCCCATTTGTTTAATCCATTATTTTTTCATGAGCACGGTATAGTCCAAGGTAGAACTATACCACAAGATTATCAAAAAGCAGCATTTGCTTGGATCATCTACTGCAAAGAATATTGTTTCTGGTTCTGTTCTTCAGACTAAGAGTTCTGCAACTTTTTGAAAGATTTTGAAACCCAGAAATATCAATAAAATTTTTAAGAGTATCTTTTTGCTTTTAACCATCCCTGTTATGTACTTGTTCTTAAATATACCATCAAATAAAAATAAGCTGATTACGCCTACCTATGGCCCACAAATGTCTGGCAGTCAGACATTTATTTTAACTGAGAGTTTGTAATTGTGAGAAAGGCATTGCTAGAAGCAATGGACAATGAAGACATTTCTGGCTTTATCATAGTAAGTATTTATGAAACCTTTCTCAAAGGATTTTCTCTGCTCTTCTCAGTATATCCTAATTCATATTTTTAAATAAGATGGTTTTTTGCTGAGATGCTGTTCATGTCTTGGAACTTGGATGAAATCATGCTCCTTACAGCCTTAGCTATTTTCCAGTTCATTACTCAAGCTGAATTATTATTATTATTATTATTATTTTATTATTATTAGGCAGACTTTTAAGACATAATCTGGCTTGGGCATTTCTGTTCAAGGGACATTTCACTAGGAAGTTTTTACTTTCTTTTCTGAGCCAGCATTTAGGTAAAAAAGATATTATACTATACTATACTACTGATATTAACCAGCTTTTTGTTTATTACCACTGGCAAGCAGCAGCATCTTATATACCTCAGAATGCACTGTGAGGCAGCAGGAAAAAAAATTCCCATGTGTGTATTGAATGGTGGCAGGGAGAGAAAAATGAAGCAGTATGAGACAAATAGGGCAGAAAAAAAATTGTGAGGGAGATTATAAAGTTTTGTGAGACCTTATAAGGACAGTGACATTAAAAGAGAAAGATTTTAATGTAAGATTTTCTTTAACTTCAGATGACAGACTATGTGATATCAGGAGAAATTTCCAGTGCCAGAAAATGGTCTCAAATGCTCTCCCATCTGAGTGCAGTATAGCCTTGGCTACATGGTCCTGTGGGGTAAATGGTACAGAGAAAGACACCCTGGGAATGAGCCAGTTCTGGGAATTTCTGCACCAGAAATGCAGCTAAAAACACCATGAAGAAATCTAACATGTCTGTATGTCTGCTAAAACCAGCTAGTATTTGTCCTTCTTTTATTTATAATAAAAATGCACATTAGGATAGTTCATCATAGAATGTTATGGGGTTGGAAGAGACCTAGAAGGTCAGCCAGTCCCACCCCCTGCCATGGGCAGGGACACCTTCCAGTCTCCCAGGTTGCTCCAAGCCCATCCAGCCCAGCCTGGAACCGTTCCAGGGATGGGGCAGCCACAGTTTCCCTGGACAGGGGAGAAATGGCTGTTGAGGCTGGCAGGAGCCTGTGGCAGGCAGAAGGAAACCTTGGCTAAGGCCACTGGGGAAGTCAGTCTGCACACATCAGAATGAAGGGAACTGGCAAACCACTGGCAGGAAGTGAATGGTTGTGGCTGCCCACATGTGGCTGCAGTGCTGTGGAGCTTTTGGGCTGCCTTCCCCAGCCTTTTCACGCCTCGGCTGCTCTGTGCCAGCTCTGGGGCTGCTGGGGAGAGCCTGTACAGTCCTGTGCTCCCAGTCCCAGCAGCAGCAGCATGAGGTGAGTTCACTCACTTATCCTTTGTGGGGAATCCTCACAACATTGACAGCGCTGTTCCCATTTTAGGGATGCAGCACCTAAAGCACACATCGGGGCCAGGTGACACAGAGAAGTCCAATGCTCAAGCTGCTCCTTGTTTTTTAACAGCAGCACCACTAAAATGTGTGATCTGCTACATGAAGCTGTTGTACTCAGTCTTTTTGGTAGCAGGAATGGCACATAGAGTCAGATGCTTTCTATTATGGGCTATCTAGCTCCTTTCTGGAAACTACTGGAAGCACTCGTGTTCTTTAGTGACTTCATCTTGTTCAGATAATAAATCACAGAAAATTGATTTCAAATTTACAATCTCATTACTAAACTCCAAACCACCAAATACCAAAGAACATTTGTTTTTTACTCAGTTAATTCTAAGCATATATTCATGGCTCATGGTTATCTGCTAATTAATTAGGCCTGGGTCCTACACCACCCACTGATTACTGCCTGATGTACAACAGTAAGTCATTAAAAATCTTTAACTGAAGTCCTATCAATCATTCTACAATAGCTCTTCACCAGCTTGTAATTTATGTACTGTGTTTCTGCATAAACAATTTGCATCTTGTGTTCCTAGGTACGAAACTCGTAAAAAGTAGATTTTATTTCAGCACCACTCTACAGTAAGAACTCAAGCTTGCAGACTCTGATCTTCCAGCAAAAAGAATTGGACACAACCATTATAACCTCTGCTATGTCTGATATGTTTTAGAAATTGCCAGACTTGGAGCAGGGCATGTGTACCTTCTCCCAGAGTATATGTACAACTAAACTGAAATGAAATGTAAATAAAAAATGTAGTGATAGCTGTGAGGTAAACTCAGTTCCAAAGTTCTACCTACTACTTTTCAAAAGAATTTAGGATATTTTGTAGGAATTACAGTGAGTGATGTTTCTCATTGCTGGATGAGCAGCATTTTATGTGGCTGCATTAAATCATATTTTATATCCGTAGCCCCAGCTTCCCAAAGTTCCAGATGGCACCGTACAACCTCTGTGTCCTACCATTATTTCCCACTGCAGAGTCCATGTCTCTGGCCCATTTTATCAGCCCTGGCTCAGGGTTTGCTCCCAAACCATCACTTGGCCTGGTGGCTGTCCCTGCCCACTTTGCACCCTGCACTTCCACAATTACCCTGCCTGAGTAGTTGAGTTGGAAGCTCTTTCCTGCCATTGTGTTTGTTTATTGGAACCAGGTTTCATCAGCATCTCTGCAAGACAGAAGACTGCATCAACAGATTCAAAAGCTGCCAAAACCTATAAAATCCAATCAAGAAAACAATCCCTAAGGCAGAAAATGATTGAGTGCCTATAAAGGTACCACGTTCTTCTACCCAGATGGATTTTTTTTTAATACAACTCTGCTCTACAAAGCCACTTATGGTGCAATTCTGGCACCATTGGGTGAGGCCTCATTATCTGGGAGATAACAGGACTGTTTACAAGGAGAGGGAGAGCTCAGGGCCACTGAGTGGCTTAGAAGAGTGTTCCATTTGAGAACTGTCAGGTCAAATTGCTTCCACTTCTTATGCTATCCAACTGTGAAAAGTATTAGTATGCGTGCTAGGCAGAACAACAGACTAAATAAATATAATAAAAGAAAAAGTTCTCTTTCAAGCCCAGGGGTTTTTTGCAGCATTTGTGATCAGTAGTTACAACAGACAAGATACCTCCTAGGAAAACCTTTCTTGTTAAGAGCCGGAGTGAAAGCAAAACTGAGTGAGTGGAGAAGGTATGTAGCTGTGGCCAGTCACACTGTGCAGGGTTGAGACAAATGGGGGGAACACAGGGAATATTCTTGATTGTATTGTAAATATTTATGTTGCGGCAAAGTATCCTTGGCAGCTTAGGCAGAGGTTTATAAAACATGAAGATAGAAAAGTCCACCCTTCTACCAGATGGGGTTTGGCAGAACACGACCAAGTAATTCACAGATTATATAAAGAGATTACCTGACTCATCCTCGGAGCACAGCAATCTGTGGACTGAATAGAGGCAGCCCTTCAGATGCTGCGGGTTCCTTGGGAGGAAGGAAAGATTCACTTAGGGGGGAAAAGCACTGGTTAGGTACTGTGCTCTTCTGCACAAAGTGTCTTCCAGGCTCTGTTCCATTCCAGTGCACTCTGCAGATCCCCAGGAAGGCAGGAGACAGACACACACACATTTGCTACCTGGCACCATAGCTAGTGTGTGCTGCCCAGTTTGAGTGCCCAGGTTACAACAGGGACAGCTTCAGCAAGAGGTCAGAGATGCCAAGGAATGAGAGGATAAAGAGGGACACGTCTTCCATTCCTCTCCACGTGCAAGGAAATGCTGTCACTGCTTGTCAGGTGAAAATCTGCTATGGAACGACCACTTCTGTGAATAAAGCTATTTCTGATTGTTTACCTGTTGCCTTTGCTCATTTGAACTGACTGTTCAAACTTACTCAGTGAAAGAATGGAAGTTCTGTAGTGACCTCCCCTCTCACTCCCTGGAAATTGCTAATCAGCTTTTGTGAGCAAAACCTCTCAGCTCAAAGTGTCTCCTGGGGAAGCCTGACTCCTGGTCTCCCCAGGAAATTAGCAGGGCACGGAGCCAGTTATGGCTGCATTCACCATGCCAGCACAGCACAACAAAAATACACACCAAGGATTTTAATCATGGTAATTGCAGTAAATCCACACCCTGGGGAGCAGGTATGTGCTTTTTGGATAAACAAACCCCAGTGGGAAGGTCTCTGGCTGTAAAAGTACCAGTCATTGCAAGCAGGTGAGAGGAGGAATACGGTAAGCTGTGGCAGTGGCTGCAATTTCCATTAGGAGCAGTGTCTGGCCTCCCAGGGGTGACTCCATCCGTGGTCAGATTGAGAAGGCCACAGAACAGCCAACACTTTGTATTACCATCTCTAGCCAGGTTAGCTAGCTATGGAGAGCTCAAATAAGTGGCCTGAGGCAGCAGCTTGGATCAAAGGTAAAGAAAAGTTGATAATGGTTTTTGAAGACTGTGCATGTGTAGGAAAAATACCCCCAAATTTTCTCAAATTGTTCACTAGTACAGATTCATTGTACCTGTCATCATTAGATTTTTGTGACAACTCTTTACATTCTCCTTTTTTTGCTTGAAGTCACCAAGAAGTTATTCAGAATATATCAACTTACTTATCTTGTTTTCGGTTCCTCATAAGAATGATAAATATTTCAGAAAGTTCTGATTTCTCATTGTTATTATCACCTTCATGCATTTTCAATCCTTATTTTTTCCTTTGGCATAAGCGTGGGAAGCTGCCAAAAGGATGGATTTTGACAGCTCTAGCTCTTTTTTGTTTGTATTGATGAGAACTATCTGTGCAGAGGAGAAAACTTTCTTGTTTTGTAAATGATAATGAATATCTAGGAATGCAGATGAGCATGTGGGTACTGTGCTGCTGGAAGAGAGAAAACAGGATGTTCTGTCACTCAGAACTGAGCAGGAACTGCCTACCTGGCAAGAGGAACCAGCACACAAACAAGTGACAGCTTCTGGGTGATTACAGACATCGTACAACAAGGTTTTGTACTTCCCAAACTAAGCTCCCAGTGCTGCATGACACAACCCCTCTCTGAAAAGCCATTTGATTTGGTGTTTCTCCTCCCCAGGAGTTCAGGGAGCCCTGAACTTATATGCACTTGTACCTGTTGCCCTCACAAATGAACTGGTGTATTTGAAAAGTACCTTCTTCAAATCTTTTCATGAGCACAACACAGCAGATTTTAGAGATCTGATGGCACACATTTTGTGTTATCATTTCCACTGAGGAAAACCCTATGTTGCTCTAAATCCTGAAGTCAGATCAGCCAACAGCAGCATGTGCGCAATGCCAAAGTTGTGCTCCAGGGAATCAGAATGTTATGAGAGTTCTGCCAAACACAAGCATCACAGGACAAAAGCAGTAAAAATAATTTAAGCCTATGTAGTCTAGGGAGAAAAAAGTCCCTAATAACAGTCTAATAAGGCTGTTAGATCTCAACCCTACTATCTCTGGTTTGAATGTGGAGGTTCCCCTTCAGAAATGGGCAATGGGAAGCAAATTGCCCTTGGGGATTGATGTGCCAGTTCTGTGGGCCATGAGGCTCTCATGTGTGCATGGGATTCCACTCATTTTGAATTCCCACTGCACAGAGGGAATAAGCTCTCCTTTAAAAAGCCTCTACATCATATCAGACTTAATTCTACTATTCTGTTTTACATTTAAAAGCTCTGGAAGGCCACCCAGCATTTCTGTCAGGGTACATGCAAAGGAGGTCTGCATTTTCTTTTTCCCCTACACTGATGCAAATGAACAGCAGTGCTCTTTAATACAGGACTAAATAAAAAGCAGAACAAACAGAACTTCCAAGCAAAAATGAATGGCATACTTTGTTAGGGAAAAGAACCTCAAATCTCAGAATGGATGAGGAGGGACTGTATTCAAGGGACAGAGAGGAATAAAATGCCAGCATGAATTTGTGAAGGAGAAATTTTTCCAATTCAATTTAATTGTAGAGCACTGAGACCTGGGATCACAAAGAGAACACAAGTTATCCTTGAATTTATCATGGTATCACAGTATTCATGAAATACATTAAAAAATCTTTCAAGTTAACACTGATTAAACCTGCAGTAGAACATTTTGATCAGTTTGGATGCTGTGTTTCAGTAAAAACTTGGAACAATTGAATAAAGTTCAAAAGAAATCAGCAGAAATTGTAACAGGTCTGGAAGACATGGCCCAAAGGAAATAATAAAGGCTGGATTAGGATTATGCAAATGTTAGTGCATTCCTGCCCACCTAATAGAAGTAAGTGCTGTGAAATGGAAGAGATTGATTCTCTTTCTTCATGTATATGTTGGATAAGACAAAGAAAAAAGGATTGAATTGGATCAAGGAAGATTTATGAAAATCTTCATATGACAAAAAGCCCTGCAACAGTAAGATTGGTTCAGGAGGCTTTGGAACATCACCACTGGAAAAATAAGAAAAAGCCTGACAGCTGTGTCAAGAATGACAAATACATTTGGTACAGTGTTGTGGGGGAAAGGGAATGGACTAAATGATCCCTTGAAGTTGCTTCCAGCCTTGTGGTTCTCTGATTTCATGGTACATTCCTTTATTCCACAGAGCTACATGTTTAACATTATACTGTTTAGAGCATTTCTCTCAGGAATTATATAATTTTCTTTTATTATTTACACTTATTATAGTCCATTCACTTCATATTCAGCATAAATATTGCAAGACTGCACTCTCCTAAGTGAGTTTTTTTATTTCATTAAACATTTCCCTCTGTGAAATACCCTCTTCAATAAAGCATGGCAGCAATAATAAATGACCCACAGCAAGAGGAGGAGTGGAATGGGAAAAGTATAACAGGAGGAATCCTCCTGTTTCATATACATTCCATTAATTTATTTCCAGCAGGCAAACTCCATTTCCCTCTCAGCAGTGCTAACCATGAACTGTGGCTCAGGAAATGCTGTTATGGTAGAGGCTCAAATAAATGCCTCACAATTTTCTACTGACACCTCCTCAATAGTGAAAGCAGCTCCTCTGCCAAATGGGTAAAGTCACAGAGTTCACATTACATATCACTATATCCATCAGCAATAAAACGTGCAGTTTCAACATTTTGGGGGTGTTGATGGAAACCAAAAAAATTCTTGGTGAGATGTAGTGGCTGCAAGCTGAACAGGTGACACCGCAGCTGGAAATCCAAGGCACCACCCAGTGCTGAGTCACCCCCAGCCATTGCCATCACTTTCTAGCCTGGACAGCATTAATAACACAACATCAATCTCTTCCAAATGCTCTCAGCATTTAGCTCTGCCCTCAGTTCTGAGCTGCTTCGCAGTTCCACTCCCCACCACGGAAAGTCTCAGGCCCAACCCAAAATCTGTTGGTTAGCACTGAAACAGGGAAAGTCCTTGAATATTCTCCTTTTGTAATTACAGCATCGACAGTTCAGGGAGTGGAAAGTGCTTGACTAATATTTATGAATGAAGGCTTACAATGCTTTTTCCTTTTCCCCAGACACAGATCACTGACAAGAGAAAAAATCCAAGAAGAGGTAAGTGATTTCTCAGAGTAACAGAATCAGCTTGTGGGAACACTCAGTTTTAACCACTCTTTGCCCAAATTCTGCTACTCCTGCTGCAACCCTCACTAAACACACGTCTCCAGGATTATCAAAATGTCTTTAGCATGCAAAACCTTTAACACTTGCCATTTTTTATGCAGGGGTTGTTTGCCTTCACTGAAATACCATGTATGCTTAAATGTCTGAATCACTTTATCTCAGCCTGTTCCTTCATTGTTGGACTATGTTTTCAAGGAGAAACCTTTACCAGTCCCCACTGCACAGTGTCTCTTTAAAAGGAGCTGGAAGTACCTGTTTTCCATGGTCTTTTTGAGCATGAGCTTTCATTCCAAATCCAATTTGGATTATTTCAGATCCTGGAAAGATCACCTGAACTTTATGCTAAGCTCTTTATCGCAACAGGGCTAAGGACTCACAGAGAAATGAAGCACAAATAGTTTGCTGTAAAGAGGGAGTCTTTTACAGACCTGTTTTCAAGGTGAATGGTTATGTATAAAATACCAGTTCAAGATTCAGGTTTTCTTAGAGCACTGTAGCAGAAAAGCAGAGGTATTTAGTGTGTTTTAGAACTTGGTGTCCAAAATTGGACAGATCTCAGGTGCACAGGTTCTTCTATACATTATCCCTAAGATCCTCTCCTTGCAGAATCAAGTCCTTTTGTGTTTCTACACAAAGATGTCTGTTTAGAATTTGGGTAATCTCAAAACCAGACGAAATTAACATATAAGCAATAAGAAATCAGTGTCTATTCTGGAAAATGAACTTGGGCAGAAAAGCAATGAAGATGTTGGCCTGTTTCCTCTATTAGGAGATGCTCTCTGAGCCTGCCATTTTGCTGTCCACAGGGAAACAGAGTGAGATCTCCCTGTAATCTCAGATCTTGTGATTTTCATCAGCTGCATCGCTGGTGCTTCTATGAGGCATTTAAGACTCAGTGTCAGCTTTGGTATATTTTTAAAAATCAGTGAAGTGGTAAGTTCAAAGCAGCTTCTGACCACACTGTGCTTTAGAACATTTAAGAAAGCCTCATAGACTATTGAGTCATTATCCTGATATTTATAACATTAAGAATAATAACATTCTGAGGGATGAGAGGCTACAGAGAGCATGTACAGTCATCCTCTAACAGAACAGCTTCAGCAGAGGAAGATGCTGTTAGAATAATCTTCCTGATTACAGTCAAGAAAGGACATAAATTGCAGAACACATCACATTCTTCCCTCAGCCTTTTGGGAAAGTGCTGACAAATTCCACTTGACAAGCCCTTTGCAAAATGTGAGCAAGAGATCCATAAGACGATGTAGAGTTCAAATGAAAACCTCAATTATACACAAGCATCCAGTCAATGCTGCGACCTCAATTAGCAGATTCTGTAAGGACTAAGTAAAAGCAGCAAGTGAAAACCTGTGCAGGTTTATTTAGATAGCCTGTGGTAACGGAGTTTCTAATGTTTCTGTGTCATATTGTTTCTCTGAGCAGTCAGTGTTGCCTTACTGGTTCTTCATACTCGACTTCATATTTAATTATCTCCTGTTTGGGCAGTGAAATTCCGTGTCAATGTATTTCTATTGTCATTCTCTGCACTGTGTGACACAGCTGACCCTGAGCTAGAGCACCTAGGGGGCAAGTAATGCAAACTTGTAACCATAGAAGATTGTCTCAAACAGATTTAGGAAATGCATGTTATTTCAATATTGAATAATCTCCATCACTAAAGATATTCTGAGGCTGTCATAATAACCTCTGTGAGCATTTCTTTTTAATTATATATACACAGCTAGTATTTCATTAGCCATATACCTGCCATGTCTCTGCTCAGAGATTGCCTTTCAGTTCCTGACTCTTTTCCTTATAGATGTGCCAGGAAAGGACTTTTAAAGAAACATGAGCACCACCGGAGTTTCCCAGTCATTGTGTGAGGGGCACTGGAAAAGCAGCCCCAAGAATTCCTGCCACACAGCTCTGCTCTTTTGCTGAGTCTGCACAGATCTGCTCCTGGCAGTGTCACACACAAGGACTCTTTATGTCAAGTGCCCTAACTGGGAAAGGGGGGGCAGCCAAAAGTTCTTGAAAACCCTCTGTTCCCAGCATTTCACTTCATATCCTGTTTCCAAAACATTGAATTTAAATGTCACTTTGCTAATCCCTTCCTACATAGTTATTCATTGTAGAGCCAAGGAAGCAATTCTAATCTTTGGTGGTAAAGAATGAAAAAACGCTCTCAGGGCTGGCTGTTTACATCACAACAAAGGCTTCCCAAACCAGATGCCTTTCCCCAGGCAGGCCGAGCAATCCTCACAGCAAGGCGTGAGCAGAGCTGCGGCAGATATTAAAGCTCCCAGCTCATTAAAAGAAAATCGAGTTGAAGAATGGAGAACAGGAATCTTCAGGGCTGAAAAGCTGGTTTTGGAGTGCAGGTAGAGGAAGTGTTAACACGACTGAGCTGAGGTCTATTTTCCTGGCTGCTTGTTCTCCAGGACAGGAGACAGCGCCAGCATCCCCGCCAGCCCTGTGAGAGCCTCCTGAGCCAGCAGCACCGGCACAGGGTCCTGCCCGGCCTCCGGGCAGCCAGCAAAATCCAGGAGCCCTCCAGTGGCCAGAGCTGCCTCAGCTCCTGACACGGCTCCTGTCCCCTTGGTTTACCTCCCCCGTGCAGAACTTTGATGGAAAGATGTGCTATTTTTACCCGTTTTGACACTGTTGATGGATGGAGTCCCTGACAGGAGTCAAAAGGCTGCTATTTTCTTGGGACTGCTCCTTGGCTTTCAAACTGTCTTGCCCTGCTTCCAGATAACCCAAATCTTTTCACTAACCATGCATGCTGGAAAGTATTGCTTTAGCTGGGCTTTTGGGAAATTAGGAAAGTGATTTATTCTCTGATTGTTTCAATAAAAAAATAAGTAAATGACACTGGCAGAAAACTTGAGTACCTTGGTAGAATTTTAAGTTTGCAAACTAAGTATTTAGTGAGGTTCACGTGTACCCTTGTAGCCACCAAACTATCTACTCAGAATGTACTGTGTGCTCTCTTTTTTGTGATATAAATTCAATTTTCTTCCATTGCAATGCAAATACCTTCATTCCATAGGTTACAAGAACAGGTCTATAAAGAAGACTGAGCACTTCCCAGTGTAGCAATCTCGGGGTGCTCAGGGGTCAGTGTAACACGGAGTAACACATGGCCACTACTTGAGGAGCATTAATGGTCTCTCTTAATGTACTTTTACACCTTGAATTGTGCTGTCCTCTACAATACCCTCGGGTATTTCACCAGGTTGCTTAGAAAGCAGGGCCCTACCCTTTGCAAGACAAAACCTGCTAAGACAACACACCCAAAGCACAGAGATGAAAAGAATCCAGCTTCAGCAGATCTTATCAAGGCACGGGATAATCCGAGGCACGGTGAAGTGAAGGGGGAACTGTCGCTTATTTCCCCTCTTCTAGAGCTTCAAGGGAAAGCAAATCTCATTCCTGCCAGCCAGCCTTTTACGTAATGTGCTTATTGTCAAGTGCATGCCCAATAACGAGGAACAGCATTGCTGCCCAGGGTTTTGGCATGACAGTGACCAAACCCTGAAGTCCCTGTGTTTCTTTATAAAGACATGAAACTCCAAGGCAAGGTGTCATATTTGGGACAGTCTTCAACTGGTGATGACGTGTATTCTTTGGAGAACTTATGGAAAAGCAGAAGGCAATGTTATGTTATTTTTTCCACGTTTTGCTGCTGCATTACTTTCAGAAAAACACCCCACATACAGAGATTATAGAGGCAACATCTGTGTTCTCACCAGAACCACATGTGGCTGGTTAACTCTCCCAGAGGAACTGACTGACTCAGACAACTTTATAAATGGCTGTAAAGATGCACCTTTTCACCTAACTACACATTCCAGCTCTAGTACCCCAGCTGTCTGGGACACTCTTAGATCTCTTCAGCACACTTTGGGCCAGATTCTCAACTCATAGTGAATTTTACCAAGCTGTTGACCCAAATTAGTGTATCCTGTTTAACAGGAGATGAGGAATAGCATACTGTTCCCTAGATGAACATCACATTGGATGACGGGCTTTAGGAATTACGGTTGTTAAGTAAATACATTTGAAACCCAGAAGACTATTGCCATATATTTATAGAAACATCACTTCTCAGTTTCTTTTAGCTGAGAAAGAGTAACGGATCACTTGTACTCTCCTCTCCTCAAATCCTAATTCAGCCTCATGAAAAACCACTGTTTTTACACCATGGCTGAATTTGCTCTGTTGTAGTTTGAGATGTCAGAGAGACTGGAGAGCTATTACAGGTATTCTTGCTCCACAAGAATCCAAAATCTGCCCTCCTTTTCTTGTTAATTACTATTTTATGAGATACTAATTCTTGGTCCAGATGACATATTGATATAACCACAAAGACTTGAAAGAATTGTTCCTGCTATACAAAGACTGACTTAAGCATTTTTACTTGCTGAAATAATTTTTAAGCCCTCATTTCACAAAACCTGCAATATGCTATTTCAATAATAGATCTTTTAGCTCTGCAGAAGAATGTGAGTGTGTTATAAATAAGCTATAGCTCTTTCCTGCTTTATGGCATGTGAAGATTAGCTTTTTCCAGATATTACTTACTGTGAAGTAAATATACTGGTGTCCTGCTGATAAGTCCATTATTTCTTTATAGCTGCAAATAAAGCCTGTTCCCCTTTATAGATAGCTCTGACAGGCTCCTGAAAATATGCCTCACACAGACACCGCCAGTGAGTCACCTACAGTATTGCCCCAAGTGGAGCTGAAGCCTCTGTACTTTGAAAAGTGTTCCCAGAAACTCAGCCCACCTCCGCTCTTCACAGCCCATACCTGAGGAATAAAAATTCTGATAGACAGTCATAAACCTGGCCAGCTGTTGCCCAACACTGGGAAGGAACTTCCAAAGCTGCGTGGCCCTTTCCAAGAGAACCTTTCCCAACAATCCAGTTTTAAATGAAATATCTCTGTGGATCACAACTGTGATGGCAGTTCATGCAATGTGTCACTAGCCTAGAACCCTGGGGAATGGCTGGTTCTGCTCCAGAGTTATGGACTTCGATATGGACACACGGAATTCTTTTTCATCACCCCAGGTGCAGCTGGGAAAGAAAGAAAGTTTGCCAAGAGTGCAAGGAATGTCAAGACAGCAAGTGCTGCAGGTGGCTCTTGACAGCAATTCAGCAGGGGCGTTTCTGACTCAGGATCAGAGCTGCTACGTCTGGAATTTGTCAGCAGCTAGCGGACATATTCTGAAAGAAAAGTGGGACAGATCTTTTCAAAGGTGAATGATGACATTTATTTCACTTAATCAAGGGCTGCAAAAGCATTAAGCACACGGTGCCTAAAAGCCTGAGGTGTCTGTTGCAATGCTTGCGGGTTGGAAAGATCCTGTGATTTTGGCATGCAAAGCCAGGACTCCAAAGAATATCACAAGTTTGCTGCTTATACCAGCAAACCTTGGGCTCTTCTGCTAAGGGAGGAGTTCCCATGCAAGGCATGGAGCTGACCAGATAATCTAAATTCCTGGGAATAGCAGTAAGTAAACCAAAAGGGCTGCTGGAGCTCCATGGGCCATGGGAGAGGTGGTGATCTGGCTGATCATCCTGGACCAGGATTCTGCAGGAAGAAGGTTTTGGTGCCTGTCTCCTGAAGTCCTGCTAGCTGATGGCTTTCAGGAGTACAAAGCACAGACCTGGTGGAGCTCTGACACAGGAGGGTGGGAGCATTATAGCCATCCTGGCCATGTGAGTCTTCACTTACCAGGCAGCCATTAACCACCCCTCCCACTGACATCAGCCATCCCTCAGCTTGCTCAGTACCTTCCAAATGGGATTTTTGACTCCAGCTCTTTGAGTAGAGTCCATATGCTGAAGGGAGAGGGAAGCTATAAGTAAATGCAGCGATTTTTCACTTTTTCAACATGGAAAAGCATTGCATGCCAAGAAATGTCCTCTTTGTACTTGTTCAGACAAGTTGCTAATGTCTCTATTGCAAGATTCAAGAGATAAAATAATCTCCATTCTGTGTGCACATGTGGGAAGGAGAAGGGCTAGCAGAATGTAAATTTTGACTCTGCTGAAAGCACAGCCCTGTGGGAATAACTCCCTATCATGCTCAGCTGCAATGAGGAAGCACTGCTGGAGAGAAGAAACAGGAGAATCTTCGTGAGCGCTGCTTTTTCCCCTCTGTGCCTGGTGATATTTAGCAAGTCTTTCACCACAGCCTTGTTGGGAGTGATCTGTTCTCCAAAGGGGTGGGAAAGGACAGCTCTTTATTTTAAACACATGGTGAAAATGCTGAATATAATGTTGGGAATTTGCAGCTGGGAACCGGATAGCAAAAAGGATATGATTTAAAAAAAAAAAAAAATCCCAACAATTAAATCATAGCTCAAAAAGAATTAAGCAAAATCTTTGCAGCTGGAAGAGGGCAGAAAGATAGAATGGATTTGCACATTCAGTTTATTTATTTATTTATTATTCCCAACTAAACTGAAAACCAGGCTTAGAAGTGCAACTAGGCAGCCCAGCAGTGGAAGGGTGGGCAATGGTTGTACAGAACATTCTTTAAAGATTAGTCACTTTAATGTGCCCATATGTATCTTCAAAAAATGGACCAGATTCTCTGTGGGTGTAAAAGGCAGCAGTTCACAGAACTCAATTATTTATACTAGCAGATACTCTAGATAATGTTTCTACTCCTGGCAAACACCAAAGTATGAAAACTTGACAAAAATACACACAGAACAGCAAAGAAGGGAAGAGCAGACCTTGCAAAAAGTGCTTCTCTTCCTGCTAAAAATACACATTAGATTTTCCTTTTAGTTTAAAAAGGATTTTGCTCTAGAAGTCTACTTTCCCCAAGCTGTGCAGCTAATTTTAGTGGCTTCCACACGTCACAACACCAAACAATTGTGCCAGCCTGCCCGTTCCTAATAGGGGATGTTTATCTGTTTGCTTTCCAAGCAGTCATGGAGGTGAAACCTATCTGGCAATATTCAGCATATCGAGAAGAGAAAACCAGCTCTGATGCCCATAGATATCATCCTGGGTGCAACTTTTAGAGAATAACCAACTAAGCCAGCTCCTGTTAAGAATATCTCTGAGAACTATGCGTGTATTTGTAACCCCAGCTACTCTTGGGTTCCTGTGTCCATCTGTGGTGGTTTTGGCCTTTTCTCTGTTTTGTGACCCTCCCTTCTTGGAATGAAAATAAATTATCATAGTCAGAAAAGAGGCTTAGTCTAGGTTGCACTAAAAGCAAAAAACCAAAATGCCTCCATGCCAGACTGCAATTCTCTCTTTCACTTTCTCTGACAGTGGCAATGTCATTTAACCAGAGCAGGGGGAAGTTCAAACTGAGGAGGAGTCATTGATGCAGAGCTGTGTGTAACTGGTGGGTAAAGTTTTGTCATTACTCTTCACCATTTGGAATTTCTGCTTTTAACATGTCTGCTAAAGATAACTACATATGTAAACTCTAAGTACAATTCATTTGTCTAGGGCTTTTTTAGCCCAGCTCACCATTTACCATTAATCCACCTGTCCTAGTAAGAATTTTCTGCTCTATTTTTGGCAAACTCCCTGGTTTTTCCTCAGTATTTTTTTAGAAAGAAGTTGAAAAGATAAAGTAGACATGTTATGTTTAACACAAACATACTGCGACTAGAGTCTGACCTATTGTTCCTTTTTTTGTGACTTCCAAGACGGAAAAAAGGGATTTTTTAATCAATAATTTGATCAAGTGCAAAAGTGCGAACTTTTCTCTTTTATAACGCACCAATACAAAACTGGAATCATACAAATGCTTGAGAAAACATTTCTAAAAAAAACCCATTGTAAAGGACAATTAATGTTTTGCAGTGGTAAGAAGTAAACTTTTTACAGGACTTAGAACTTTTGTGCCAATATTTACCAAACAAAGTATCACAAGCCACACAAACCCAAATTCACTTGCCATTTACAGCCATGCAAATCCTTCTCAAGTATAAAGAATTATACTAGTTCAAAATAAATCTTGCCTTAAATAAAGGCGTGAGATTATCATCCTGCTTGAGAAATGTACATTATAACCTGAGAGAAAGAATTCTTCTCAGCAACTCTGACATGGTATTTGGACAGCTGTTTAATAACAACATAAAATCCTGCTAGTTGAGTTCCATTATAGCTTCTCCTTGTGCTTCCAGCTGGCTGCTGCCTGCTCTAAGGGGACCAGAGACCAGAGCCAAAGATACACATTGCTCTGTGCAAGAATCAGAGAAAGGAAAGGCTGGGAGCCAAATCAGCCCCTCTGCTGCTGGGTGCCTTGGGCTGGAATTCACACCAAGACCGGCCAGAACTGGCCTGGAATCCCATCAAGAAATGCAGACACAGATGTCACACTTCCACACATGTGGTCCAAGGCCACTGCAGCCTTTCCATGGCTCTTGGGTCTGACACTGTGGGATCACCAACCTCCCTCTGGGGATGAGGTTCTGACCCCTCTGGAAAACCCAGCTTTGCAAACTTGCCAGGCTTTCACCAGGGAAAACTGACTCTGATCTCCCCATAGGAAACCTGGGCCCCGAGCCCATGACAGGAAAGTGCTGTGATGTATAAAGGCTCATTCATGCTCAGATATGCGTAACGTCATTGGGGAGGGTGAAACCATCTGAAAAGGAAATGTCAATTCATACAGCTTGCTGGAAAAACAGCACTGGAAGCATGTTTCATCTGAATATGCCAATCCATTCAAGTCAAAACTGTGAGAATGCATGGGTTTTATCTTCTTTTGTTTTAGGAGAAAGCAGAACAATAGTTAAAACATGTCACTGCAAAAATGAAGTGATTTTATGTTTAAAATACCAAACTTTTTTTCCATAAAAAATTCTGAAATGCTAGCATTTTGTTCCACTCCCCAGTGTGACCAGACTTCAACATTTCTAAAACTTGCCCTGAAAGAAACTCTGCTTTTGCACAGCTCCAAAATTTAGATTGCCAGCTCCAAAAGTGTTTTACGACCGATGTCCTGTAAGCATAATGGAGGAGAAACAAAGACTCTAAGAAAGGCTCATGCCTTATTTCTTGTCCCAGTCTGGCAGCCTCTGCTGGCTTTCATCCCTAATAACATGGCTACCACATCACAGAATCCAGTATCAGTGCAACCCTTCACTTCTTTTATACACAAATCCTGCAGTACTGAGGATGAAGGGATACAGGCAGCACAGTCTCAGGGAGACAGGCAGCATAGACATGTTTTAATATCACTTGTTAGCACTAATGTTCAGGCTCAGTTATTTTGCCCTAACCATGAATAAGGGTCTGTGCACACTAAGGATGTCAAGCAGCTGATACAGGAGCTCTGTACATGAAACTTTTCTTTCCCCTTTGGCCCCCATACTGATTTATTGAGAATTCTGCCTGAATGCATTTGCTTGATGTGGAGCCTCTGCATGATGCCCTCATCTTTAATCAGTGTTCTACAGCACCTGCTTTCCTGTCTGGCCATCACCCAGAAATGGCTTTTGGGTAAAATGAGAAAACATGCCAAATAACCATTTAATATAAATCAGGTGGGATTTGATATGCGTCATATGGAGAGCTCCTCCTTGATTTAAATATGTGTCAGATCAAGTGTCTTGAGTATTTTGCATCAGAAGAAGGGACCTGGGAGTGAGTCCCTGAAGGTCCTGCCCCAGCTGCAAACGTTCAGGAGCAGCCTCTCCTGGAATCGCTCTGGGGGAATTAACTCCTGCTGGGCAATGCACACTTCCCATAACTGTGTGCCTACTCTTCCCATTTAATCTTTTATATACAACTCTTTCTCTTCATTTGGAGGCACATGTAAAGTAACATTTTGCTGTTAGTAGATTTGTCACAGGTTAGAAAAAAGTCATAGTGGTTCTTATTTTTTTTTTCCTTCAAAGTTTTTTTTACTATAAATGGATGAATTTCCCAATCTACTCAATTGCTCCCGTGAGCAATTTTTTTACCTAACTAAACTGTTCCTAATATCTACATTTCAAAGTCCTGCTTTGCATATTTGCCTCAAGGTACTGTAGATTAGTGTTAGCACCAAAAAGCTCAACAGAACTGGAGGTACCAGGCAGACACAGGGATTGTTTCAATGTGTGTCATGTTCTGTGGGAAAGACACCAAGAAATTCTCCAAGCTGGGATGCAGCAAAGATTCCTATCTAGCTGTCAGTCCAGCCATTCAGATGTAGGTGCAGGAAAAATCCCTACAACTTCACAACTTCCTCCTGAATTTAGTTCATTCTAATACATTAATATGCAATGTCCTGAATAGAAATTATATGATTAATTAATGATATCTCATTTTACCCTCCTAGCAAGAAGAAAAAAAATCCCTACACCCAGTGCAATACTACCTTGCAAGATAGAGCAACAAACTCAATTTCATTTCATTCAAGAAGACAAAAATGCACACAGTTTTTGAAGCATCCTTAGTTTGCACAGATCCCTATCACCCTGCAGCATAACTCCCTGATGTTATGCAGTTGGAATTAAATATGGGAAGCCAAATCTAATGCTTTTCTACTTTTAGAACACCTGCTTCCTGCATTTATCTGCACCTGAAGAAATGGACTTATTTCTCATATATACAAAAAAAAAAAAGAAATAAGAGAAAATGGAATTTAGGTGCCAGATTAAAAGTGATACCATAAGCATTTAAATTCCAGCAGTGGATGACTGCTAGCTCCCTCACCCAGTAGAAAGCAGTATTTAGGCCAGGAACCACTGGACAAAATCTATACTAAACGAAGCAAGACATCAGTTTAGAATATCCAGGAGGCTTCTGCCATCAAAACCCTCTGACTCCATCTAAACCTTCCATTTTCTGCTCACACTCAACACCTTTACTAATGCAGGCTAAGGTGGCACATTCAGGTGAGACCCTGTGGTTAAAAGAAATAATCGTGATAGTTTTGTGCTTTCTCATATACATGGTGGCACCTTTGTGAGTAGTGAATATATAACTAAGAAACATTAATGATGCCTTTTGAAAGATCACCTTCAGGCCTGGACTGCTTGCAGGATGGCTGTGATGTTTGCTGGGGAACAGAATGTGGTGTTCAGATGCTGGAAAACTTAAATGAAGTGGCAGGATAGGGGTAAGAATTAAAACCACTAAGCTAATGAAGAAAGGAGGAGGTGTGAAGTTAATAAGAATAATGGATACTATGTGAGCTGACTTGTACAGTTCTTTAATGAAATTAGAATATCTAGGCAGGAGAGGAGGATTGGTTTTTCTTGGTTTTTCCAGCATCAGCAACATTATCTTCTTAAGCTGGTACCTGTGGAAAAATGCAACCCCAATTTGTGGCCTGTGGGTTTTTTTGCTATTTCACTCTGAAGACAACTCAGCAAGCAAAACATGACACTTCCCTGGTAATTTTCACACCTCAAACAGGCAGATATTTTTCTAATACTATAAATTTCTCTATTTGCACTTTACTCACCAAATGTTGCTGAGTCGAAGGCAGCAGATTCATATTTGTGATAAACACATTGCAGTAAAGAATATTTTGTGATTCTAAAGAACAAGAACACCCCTGAGATTGAAAAAGTGCGAAGAGAAACAACCCAACCCCTAAAAGAGACTGGTACAAATTGAAGGTGAAAAAGGCTGAAAAGAATCTGCAAATTCCAGCAGTCTTTAAAGTCTATTTTTGGAGCATTTGAAAGAATACTGGAGTAAGACAGTTGATACTGAAATTGCAACAGCAAACCTGAGTGCCAGCTGGGCATTAATTGTTGCACCATTCCCTGCCGCCCTTGAAGTGAGCTGCACCAGCATTTCCACGAGTTACTACCAAATCATCAAATCACACTACATAAACAAAGCAGTGTTGTTTAGTGAAATAGGAAAGTGAAAGCATCATGGCCTAAACCATGGGACTCAGGTGTAGTCTCTATCCCACACTTCAGCTGACATAGGTAATCAGTTTTGCTATTTATTAATGGTTTTTATAATTCAAAGCACTCTGGTACTCCAGTCACTTTTATTTAGCAGAAGGCCTCTCTATTTTTTTAGCAGACACTTCACTGGCTCTTTTTTCTCAATGCTTAAACAATGCTTTATATTGATTATCCTATATTTTTCCATTTATTAATTAAGCAGAAAATTATTCAGGAGTTTAAAATCAGAATATATTTGTTTCTCTTTCCTTTGAGCTGCATTCTGCCTTTGAAACAATCTGAAGATATCTTTTGATTGAAGGCATTCTGCCTTTGTCAGACAGAATAAATTTATGTAGAACAGAAGGTGCTGAAGGTGGGTGTATCTAACTACTAAAGAAATTGTCAGATAATAATGACATTCATGAAAGATTTGTCAAATTCAAGGCTGTCCTTGTTGAAGTTTGTTGTTCCTGTGAGCCTTCTAGAATAACAGAATACCTGCTTGTCAAAAAAAGAATCTTGCTATTTGGATCCCTTGAAATCCAAGGAAAAAAGAATCAAAACAGCACTTTTACTTAGAATTTTTTCTTTTCTACTTGTACCATAAAATTGCTTTTCCTTTTTAAGACAAGAAATCGCAGTGGCTAATAATCAACAGCACTCAATTATTTACACCAAATAGTAACTTATTACTGTGATTTAATGAGAGAGTAATTTATGTTGCTTCATTACTAGCTCATGAATAATCCTGACTTACATTGCTAATATGGCAGATAACTAATTTGCTTCATGCCATTAAAGAATTTTAACCTGTGACTGTATTAAGATCAGGATTTCACTTAATGCTTTTATATCAGAATTCAAAGTAGAAACAATAAGTACAGAGATAAATTGATTCTAGCCTGGTTGTGTTCACTGTATCCTGGGGTGTGTTTATATCAGATTTAAAACTGAAGCAGTGACAAAATAGCTGATGCAGAGAAGAAAGAAATCTGCAATGCCTGTAGCTCAGGAAAGAACTGACAGGTCCCAGTATGAATTTATCTTGTCATTTATAAAATAATTAAAGATTGATTTCTGTGGTGGAAAGCGAAGGGAAAAAACCAGGTTCAGTCTAGCAAAAGCTCTGACTGATATTTATCTGTGGAGAGGAAGCTGAGAAGGTTGGGTTTTCCCTATACCCTTGGGATTAGCAGTTTCTGGCCTGTCCTTGTGTGTACTTAACTTCACATCTCTCCTCATCCCAATGCTGAGAGTTCCATGTTTTCCCTTTGAAAGACAGGCCCTGTGCTTGTCAAGGAAAGCTTTTGAGGACAGAGCACTGGAAAGGAAGTTTCAAGTCTTCAAGGGGGCTGAGAGGACGTTTTGCCTATTCCCTAGGGATGGCAGGGTCAGAACCCAGGTTCCTGCCCCCAGAGGCAGCCATCCCTACAGCACAGGGAAAAGCTTCCCTTTGGGCTCCTACAACACACTTCTGAGCTCCAGAAAGAGAGACCAGCGGCAGAAAAACCTCCAGTGCACTCACAGAGATGGCAACCAGAGACTCCAAGGGCAGTGCCCACATACCTACAATATCTCGTGGTTGTTTTAAGGATTAAGCTCTCTTAAAGAAGCAAATTGAGCTGAAAAACCCATCAGTTAACATTTTCTACTAAATATACTCCAACAGAGGGGAAAATTCACTTTTAAGAGTGAGTTAGTTGGTTGCTGTCTGCTTAAAGCTTGACCACGACTAAATTAAATCTCTCCATTCACTGACCTGTACCTCAGCACCAGAACTGCTGGAGCAATGAAACTTTTCCCGAGTCAAGAGCTCCTTTAAGGAGCTCTTTGCACCACTCTTTGCACCATTTTTGCTTTGCTGCTCAATTTATGAGCCCATTTGAAAAGCTGCTGCAAAACCCAGAGTGTTCTCAATACTCAATTTGGAATGCTCATAACTCAATCCAATGAAAACCAATTTTCTCCAGAGAACTCAAAAGCCTTTCTTTTTGGTGAGAGCAATTTCTAAGCTGTATTTCAAGTTTCAGCTCCCATCGGTTTTGGCTGTAAAAGTGTTTAAAAAGAGTCACTCTCTCTATAAATATAAATGCATATAAAAATACACTTATATCTTACTTTGGTATAGATATTTTTTAACCTCTCAATTTCATCAGATACAGGAGCAGCTGAATGCCCTTCACTCAGGACCTTCCAGGCAAACTAAGATTACCATGGGTGTCAGGAAGAGACAGGCTGAAATATTTAGGAATCAAAGGTGAAACTACAGAAAAAATTAAACTTCACAGAAATAGAAATCTTATAGTTGTTTGTCTTGCTTTTCATGGACCTCCAGGGTCCCCAGAAATCCTACACTGAGCTCAAGACTCCTTGTACTTGTCACTTTGCAGGGAAACACGTATTAAGAAACAATTCTTCCTCAGTAACAACCTAAATATACAGCAGTAATGGCAAGAGAAGGAACTGAACTGAAGTCAAAATCCCAATAAATCACCCAACTCTTGTATAATTCAACAGTTCAGCCACAAATTAAATTCAAGCCTCCAGCCTAATTTTCCTATGTTCTAAATCAACATAATGCTGTTTCTCACTTGTTATTTGTTTGTATAGCAAAATTTCAGTTACTTCTAATATGCTACATCCTTTGTTGCCAGAGATCCGATGCTTCCATGTCCTACTCCTTCCATATTTGCCTCCTCTCATTTCCAATGTGCACTTTCACTTGTTTATATCCAGTAGGAACAGATTCAGCCCTTGGCAGCCAACAGATTTAAAAACATCCCTTAGTTCATTTCTGGAAAGGTTGAGAGCTCAACTCCATTGTTTCTCCTACTGTAATAAAAAGGATGTGATGAAGATGCCACACAGATGAATCCTGGTTTTTATTCCACATTAGAGTAGGAAGAAAGTTGATTTTGTTATCTCTGAACATTTCAGAAATATTGGGTTTTCCACTTTCTGTATGTGTAGAAAGTTGGAAATCTCAAACTGGTACAAGCCGAACTCTTCAAAAATTTTCGGTTTGAATAAAACCACGGCAAAACACATCACTGTTTTTGTTAGCATTGCCTAACATTTCAAAATTAGGACTTAAATAATAAAATAAACATCCCACATTATCTTTCATACCAAAGACTGCAAATATTTTTTCTGACAAATTCAAAATCTTCTGATTGCAAAAAACTTCTTGCCTTATTCCATTCCCTTTGCCTTAGCTTTTGTTTCAACACATTTGAACAGCATCCAAGCTGTTGTGCTCTCAAGGCGCTGAGATTCTGCAGTGCTGGTTCTCATCTCGCTGTTAAATTTTGATGCAATCGATATTTCCTTGCTCTGCCAGTTTAACAGATCCTTCATGTTATTGCAGTGGGTTTTGGATATAATAACCACTGCCACATGCAAACATGAAGTTAACAACAGAGTCAAGATTTCACCTCTGCAAGCCAATGGCAAGCATTCAGGAGTTAAGTGTAATAAAGGCTGGGTCAATATCAGAAGCCACAGCTTGGTTCACTTACTACTAAAATTTCCTGCAGGAACTCTGGTCACTCTGACAGCTGGTGAAATATTAGCCCAAGCAAAACACATCAGCACTTGTATATGTTTGAGAAGAGTAATTTATCAGAAATACAATAAATGCCAATCTGTAATTCTCTCAGAGACCATTAGAAGTTGGAAGTTAAAATTTAGATTTTTTTTAATCACAAGGAGAATTTACATTGGATTGAATTAATTTTTGGTATGTCCATGAATCATTCAGTTTTAATGGAGTTTTATCAATTTATAGCAGCAAATGATTTATGCCATTGGCATGAGGCCCTCCTAGGTTTCAAAACTTCTGAAATTAAGTGTTGGAATATTCACTTTGGTCATTGTATCATTTTGAAACCTTGCAATGAGTCTGGATCTCTTGGACAGAAAACCACACAGTAGCATTTCTTTCAGCCAGAAGACTAGGCTGGAGACAGACTGTGCTGAAAAATAGGTATCCCAGCTGAAATACCTTGCATCACAGCTGAAATGAGTGTTTCTCTGAGACCTACCTTTACACATGAAAACCAAACAGCATCACTGGTCATGTCTGAAATGGTATTGAAGGATTCATTGGATTCATTCCTCCGGTACCACACTTATCCTTTCTTACAGACTGCAGTAAAACATTGCTGCACTTACACTGGCAGCATTTTACAGGTATTAACTTCCTAAAAAGAACTTCTAAAATATCTCACCAACTTTGTTCTTTTCTGCTCTGCTTTGATATTTCTGAGTATTTCTCAAGTTTTCTAATGTTTTCAGTTTTAAAACTTCTTCAGAATATATTCAATAAAATGTTACACAGACATGAAAACACCTTCTATACACTGCAGACAGTCAATTATGTATGATTCAGCTTGAGTGAAAAACAAAAGGGATACTATAAGCATGATAATTTCATGTTGCTTGCTAAAACTAAGGCTTGCTGGTATTTTCACCCAAAACTTTGCTTCTTTTTCCCAAGAGTGGGCTGGAAAGTGGTTGTTTTCCCAAATACTACTGTGCAATATAGTTGATAAATATCTTTTTATTAGTAACTATTCCACAGACAGCTAAGCTGAAAGCATCCAGAGTGATGCTTTCAAAGGCAGCTTTTATTCACCTTGATTAAACTACTTTAGAAAAGTTTCTGCTTTCATGCCTAGAAGACTGAGCAGCAAAGTTTTGAACCTTGATTTTATAAAGGTAACTCCTTTTTGTTTCCAACATGTGGAGTTTCTCTATCTACACACAAGCACTAATGAAAGGGAATGCTCAGGTGAGTAAGAACTGCAAGTCTTCTTTTTAATTTAAAAAGTTATTCTACACATACCACAAGATCATCCCACACATTTTATCTCAACTGAAACCTCACACATGCACAGAAAAATAACCATAAATCCACTGAAACAAACATGGATCCATAAAGCAGTGGGAAAATATCTTGCTCTTTTTTAGGCATCTCTTGAAAATGTTTTCAAGGATTCATAGGCAGATCTTACCTATCTAATAGTGCCACTGATGATATCCTAACTGTGGGAATGGTATTTACTGGCATATCTCTTGTGCAGTATCTGAAGAGGATTTTGTCTCTGCAACAAATACTGAACAGACTGACCTCCCAGATCTTGGGAACTTGGAATCCATTGCAGCACACAGTTAGTGACAACTTACAGTAGGAACACAGGGCTTGTTTTTGTTTTTGCTTTGTTTTTCCTGGGTGAATGTGTCTGGTATTTTCTGCAACACTTGACAGTAAGATGAGATCCACACCAGTGGAAATGACAAGCCTTTATATACTTTGGAGTGCATTTCTCACCCAAGAGCACTTCCAGCTCTCAAAGAGCACCTGCAGCAGGAGCCAGCTGCCTGGTGTAAATTGTAGGTGAGTTCTTACTGACCTAAATCACACTGGTGGAAAGAGGCTGGCCATGCTGAGAAAGCCTTCTCTCAGCGCACCCGTTGAGGAAAGATTAATGGAACTGAAATTTTGAAAGTGAAGATAAAGCTGAAAGCCAAGAGAAGCAGATCAAATTGTGCATCAGCAAACCGGAATATAACATCAGTATTTTCTTCCATACTGCCTCATTCTCCATCCAGAACTACAGATTTACATGAGATGTTACCTATAACTCACAAACAAAGGGAAAAAGGAGAATCTCTAACAAATACTTTGACTTCTTGGGTTCAGAGTTGGGCCTTCTTGCTGGAAGAGACTGGAGAAGAGAAAGAGTTGTACAGAAAGAGCAATTAAATTTCTCAGACTGAGTTTTGATACTCAAAACTGCTACTAACTTGTGGGTGACTGACAGCAAAGTGAGAACTGGCAGCATTTCCTTCAAAAAAACCTCACTGCATAGCCTAGTAGAATATTATTTTAAGGTATGACTTCTCTTATTTGAAAAGCAGGATTGACAAATGCTATTTCTGTCCTGGATCCCTTTTGAAGTTTCCATTTTTTAGCAGCAACTTCAGCTTCAACCAGAGTGCTGGCTGCTGGAAAACACAGGGAAGTCATGGCCTCAGGAGTATGTCTGCTACAGGCCACCTCCTGTAAGCCAAATCCCAGTATTTTTTACAGATAAATCTAAAACTGGTCTTGAGTTTCACTAGGACACCTCACTTACATAAAGCTGCCGTGCCACAGATGCTTTTAGAACAAATACCTGCTCCCACTGAAGTCAGCAGCATTACCATTGACATCAGCAAGATCAGGCCTGGAAGTTAAACATTTCCCTGTGGTGTAAGTACCTGCTTTGCTGTGCCTTATAGGTTCTTACCTGAAATATTACTGAGCTGAAAAGAACAGAGAAGTGTTTTAAAAACCTCTTTTCAAAAGGATGTCCTCGAATGGAGAAAGCATTCTCTATCCTTTGCACTTGTAACATCACTAAATAGAGATGTTCCACAAAAATACTAAATAATAAATTAGTTCTCTTTTGCTAACAGATTAGATGAATTAATTAAAAAGCCCTTAAGCTTTCAGAAATACATATATATTTTGCATAATCTCCTTGGATATGTTTTAGCAAATTAATGAATGAAGGTTTACAGTTTCCTTTCCCCTGTACTTCCCAACTAATGTGCTTATCTGTAGAATTCAGCAGTGGGAAAGGATAATTGTCCTTAATAGCTGTATGTGGAGAGCCAGACACACAGAGAAGCCAAGGGTCTGTGTACAGACTCTGCTGTAGATGGAACAGAGTTCAGTCTTCCTGAGCTACAAACCTGCCAGACACAAACCCCTTCCAGACTGAGAATGACACAGTTCCCCAGAACTGGAGAGCTCACAGCATCTGGAGTTTACTTACAGAAATCACAGCATGGCCAAACCCCCAAACACCACGTGAGTAAACCTGGGTCTCTGCAGGCCTCAAAAATACAGCCTAAGTGAGCAGGGAGTCAGAGCAAATAACTGATCCAGGTCTCCCAGCTCCCCAACTCATAGCATGAGCCTCAGAACAACCTTACTTTATAGAGTTTAGAAGTTCACATCTCATTTGATTTTGGTTGGATAAGAGCAGTATTTACAGCACTTGGAACTTCTGCTTAGGGACACTTAGGAATTTACCATTAACCCAGGCTATTAAAAAGCATGATCCAGCAGGGAAGACTTTGATTTCAATATCTTTTTCTTTTCAATATTATTAATTTTTAATTGGTGGCTTTTGAACACCGCAACAACCCATAAAAGAAAATCTTCCATATTTTTAGTATCTTTAATTTAAACTGTTGTATCTTGAGACCTCTGATCCTGTGCACAGAGCTTTCAAGAGCAGCCTGTTTGACTTAATAAAATTTCTGCTGAGGAATAAGCTGAGGAGTTCCTAATGCACCATTTTACTTAATGTTCCTTTTGTAACACAAGCAGCAACCAACTGGATTTCTCTTTGCTTTGGCAAGCTTTGAGCACCTACCCTTTCATCATTCTTTTATCTTGATCTCTTTCTAGCTGTCTCCCCACATTGTGCAACAAAAGCCTTTGATGTCCCAGAGCTGTGCCATGTCAGACACCACAGAATGCTCACCACAAGCTCATTAACTCACTGGGCAAACTGCACTGCTGTGCCATGTAAAAATATACAGAGTATCCCCCTTTCTTTGCAGCATTGCCCAAAAGACTGTAAAAAGGCAGCATTACAAATTGGGGCAGACATCTCAACATTCATTTTTAGTTTAGTGGCTTTGGTTATCTTTGGTTGTTTCTCACATCCTTGTTAAAAACCATTAACACTGTAGATATATATGTACACACACATATATGTTTTGTGAAAACTTTTATTTTTTAGATGCAGCACATTGTACTTCTTAGTGTGGACTATTCTAACTTCAGCCCAAAAAGTCCTGCAGCACTCCAGAAACCACTTTGAAGATTGAATGTTCCGTTCACACAGCTCTGTCTGTAACAGCCTATGATTTATCTGACAGATGTTTCATATTGTTTGATAGGGAGAAATACATCCAAGATTATAGCTTACATTTTTAGCAAGATATTTGTGCAGACTCCTGGGTGTAGTGTCAGCACAGTGCTGGCAGTCACCAGTACATCTGGCTGTGCTTAGTGTGAACCGAGACCTCCACAGCCTCTCTGCTGTTAGAGAGCTCTGCCTGTCTCACAAAGGCATCACACACCCTTACCAAAACCCAAACGGTTCAGAAACCACAAGATTGGAGTTTATGTTTATGGACAGCCCCTCAAAACCCAGAAAGCCCCTCAAAACCCAGAAACCCATGACAATTCAATAAATTGCTGCACCTGACAGATCACAGCATTAGCAGCACACAGCAGCAGCTGGCTGATGCCAGTAAATCCCATATGAATTCCTGCCATTCTCCAGGGAATGGTAGCATAAAAGCCTCAAATAGGGATTAGGCAGAAGAGCTGACCCAAAGAACTGAAGATTCAACAATTAATTGAAAGCTGCATATTTGCTGATTGACCCAGTGCAGTTGAATTTTTCCCGTGACATCCAGTGGCTAAAAACCTGAGGAGCCCAAGAGCAAAGCCTAAAAGTATTTCGTGTGCAAATAAATGGTACAAAAAAGCACATGCTGGCAAAATCACTCACTGAGGGGAAGACAGCAAGCATGCTGGCAGCATACTTTCACCAAAATTAAAAAAAAGTCAATAATTCCAAATTATTTTTTAAAGGAAAAAGAATATTTTACCTGAATTTAGTATTTTAAAAGATTCTCAAAAATTCTGCAAACAAATTCAAATTCTAGGTTCTTCTGAGAACACAATGTACCCAGGGAGGATCAGGAGGCATATTTGTTTCTGATTTCCCTCCTAAGCTGTGTTCTCTTCTTTTCCTGCTTAAGTGACAATGCTGCCCATGTTAATTCCACTTAGTGGCTCCTTAGTTGTTACATAAAATGCTTTGAATGTATTTGCTGCAGATTTTTTAACTTATCATAGTTTGAAATGTGAGAATAAAAATAATAAAAAATAACAAAATATGAAAGGCTGACCCTGGTGTGAAAGGGTGAGATAAATGGCAGATACCTCCTCCCTGCTAATTCTCTTCACTGCTTAAACATCTGACAGGGCCATCCCTAATCGTGTGTATTCCACATACCTGAACCAGGATCTTCCAGTAGCCAGAACTTCATTTTCTCTGTGAAGATCCTTGGAGATTAATTTTTAGTCTTGTTTTTCAGGCTTCAGTGAATTCTGAGATTAATGGTCTCTGGAAATTTTAAAATACATCTATGTTAGCATTTATTGATAAGTGTCAGTAAAGCAATTTCTCTCTGTTACACTTTGAAAAAAATAATTATGACCATGTGCAGCAGAAAAACATTTTTCAGCTTTCTTAGTCTGGATGTAGACTTTTGAAATCTTCTCATATCCTTCAAACTAATACTATGCCTATTAGTAATTATAGAAGATATTTAAAATAGGTTTTCATGGGATAGGGTTCTTGTTTTGTCTTCTGTGATCTTGCACACCTTCATTGATGTTTATAAATTTTAAAAATTACTAAAAAAATATTTATGCCACATATGAGGCTTAACTTGTAACACTTAAATTTTTTAACATTTTGGGTGGCTTTAATCTGCTAGTCATAACTTTACCTACTTTTAGACAAAATGACTAGGTCTCTAATAATTCAGTTGCTTTCAAGATTTCTAAATGGTTTTAAAAGCAGGCTGTATTTTTATTGCCTTAGCCAATTTGGAATGAACAGAAGTTTCCAGACCTCAAATTTATTAAACCTACCATTCACTATCATTCCAAATAGAAAAAACCATTGCTAATAATTGCACAGAGCTACAGCTTTACATAGTTTGTTATATGAGAACAAACAAAAAAAGCATTCTTTGCTTAATAGTCAACACAAATTCCAAGCTTGCTGTTGCAGGCTGCAGGAAAGAAGAGAAGTAAAATACAATTTAGTCAATAAATGCTACCAATAAATGCTACTGGAGTTTAATTATAGAAATAAAGCAGAATACAGTCATGCCAATTTTCATCCCAACAGAGGTATTTTAAAACATAAGCAGGCAGTTCTAAAGTGACCCACAGACACATTACAGCACTCCAAAGATTGTTAGTTTTAATTGTGACACACAAGGGAAATCCAGGAGAATTGCAACTAGACAGAAAATGCACGAGCAGCTACATCTCCTACCATGACTGAAATGAAGGGCTCAGTGCAGGATTTAATCAGGAGAGCTCCTAATTAAAGGCAGCTGCACAAGAACCACGTGTACAGATTGCTGACTGCCCACCATGGGCACATCCACTGGCTGTACCCAGATCTGAAAGACAAAGTCTGTAAGCCACAAAGTGATTTGAGCCAGAAGGGACCTTAAAGCTTATCCAATTCATGGGCAAGAAGAAGTCTCCTGGGGTAAAATATCTACTGATTTTTTTTTAATATATTTTGACAGAACTTTCTAAGTGAGAAGCTCTACAGAACTTGCCATTGAAGTAACAAAACATTCAGAAAAGACTGAGAAAGGAAAGCATTTGTAATAGCAAAACTGAAGTGCTGGGTGTTTTTAAAATTACAATTTAGAACTGAAAATATGCTCAGATAATGGAAAGCCTACAGAAGAGTCAGAAGGCAAAAAGATGCTTATGACTTTGTGCTACATTAATGGCTTTCCCAACCTATCAGTATTTGTGCTTTAAAGATCTTGTCAGAACTCTTCAGTACATTTTTACTTTAAGCGTTATATTATTCAGATCCGATCCTTTCCACTTGGTGAAATAATTTCCATCACAAATTTTCAAATCAAGGCACGCAGGAGATGTTGAATTAGAGCTGGAAGTGCAAGAATCCGTAACACAGAGAAAGTTTAATGTACTGAATTGGCCTTAGATGCTGTAGTGCAATAAGAATTACACTTTGACAACAGAACTCTGCCTCTGGAAAGATGTGAAAGGTAAAGACAAGATCTATACTCACATGAAGGACAAATGTTCAGCTTATTTATGTTTTCTGAGAGCTATGACATCATCTCTTCCCATCTAATCATGTTTTTGTAGTATAGGGCAGTACAAGCCCCCGGTGCTCCATAAACAATGGATAATGAATGAGTGCACGTAATCCATCTCCAACAATTGTATTATGATTTCAGGAGTTACCTGGAAACCACCCTGAAAACGTCAGTGCAAAAATACAGTGAAAGAGAGACATAGAAATTACATTTCCTTTTCTTCTAATTAGACCTATCAGAGCCCCATCTCTTCTCCAGAGCATAATGAAGTATCATTAGCTGGAGTGGGATCCTGTCTGACAGAACTGCTGAATTTCTTTTGATTTATAGCACAGACTGTCTGCAGCATCTATTGTGAGCCTGCCTGGTTTTGTCTGCCTGCCTTGAGAGCCAGGAGGAGCCGTGTGCTGCTGCTGGCACTGAGCAAAGCCAGGGAGGTTGGGCAAGCAGGGACAGCACTTCCAGTTGTGACACTTCAGGCACAGGAAGGAGCTCTCAGGACTGCCCAGAGCCTTCTCTCATCCAGGCTGAACCTCCCCAGGCCTCAGGGCCTCCCCTCAACTCACTCCAGCAGCTCCAACAACAAACCTTCCTTGGTTTACAGGGGCATGACTTTGAAATGGCATTTCACAAGGCAAGATCCAACATCAAATTACCTGGCTTTAAAACTGGATGGGAATTACCCAGTTTTGCAGTGCTCTGCCTAAAAGTGTGACTCAAACAACAGTTTAAACCAGAGCCTCAGTTCCCTGGAGGAGGAATCTGAAGCCAGGGAGCAGCACAGTGGTGTGATGCCCCCTTCTCAGGGAAATCTGGGTTGTCTAAGAACAGCAAGCCTCTGAGCAACACAGCCACATGTCCAAGGGAAAAGCAGTGTGCCAAGTCATACTCATGTCATGTACTCACTGACACAGCCAAATACTGTCCATAAATCTGGCTTTCTGATCACTTCTAAAATATTCCAGTCAGCCACAAACTGTCAAACACTACCTCAGGGAAGCGGAGCTCTTGGAGACATGGCTGAAACATTCGTGCCTGTGGGTCATTCTGCCACTATACCCTGCAGAATCTCTCTCAGCTTGGGACATTTTGGCACGTTTTTCCAAGGTTAGTAAGCATTCCAACAAATTTCAGTAGATTGAGTTACTTCAGGCCAAATGTTTATGTTTCACTGAAGCCCAAATAAAATGTGAAATTGCAAGTGGAGTGGTAAGCAGTGGTAGGAATATGAGGCAAATATTTGACTTCTACATGTCAGCCTCAGTCTAAGTTTCTGACAAAGTCCTTCTCCTGGAAGGAATCACACCAGACACAAGGACACAAGGCATTCTGTGTGTGTGCTCCACAGACATTGCTCTCCTTGCATGAAGGACAGCGTGGCCGTGGGGAGAGCAGCTCCCAGGCACCTCAGGAATAGCCCAGAGGCCAAACCACAAAATGCAGGTTCATAATCCTCACAAAAGCAAATTATGATTCCAGGGGTGATAGTGGGTCACCAATACACTCCATACTTCTTTTTGTTTGGTTTAGAGCTGCAACAGTGAGTCCATGGCTCAGCCTATGACAGCATCAGCCACGAGGAAACAACAGGAGAGCTCTGCATGTGTTCATACAGCAGACCCAACTTCACATAACCTGCTCATTGAACAATCAGGTAAAATTACAGAAGCAGGGAAAGAGAACTCCACAGTGTTTGGAAAATGGACTAGAACACATTTGAAGCTACTGTTCCCATTTGCATACAACATTGCTGAGGATAAAGCAAAGGCTCTGAGTTGCATACTATTTCTCTGTCTCTGTATAACATTTAAATCCAGCCACCCCATAACCCAAGGACAATTAATTTCCAAACTCCTGATAGTGTTACTCCCACAAAAGTTCACATTTTAAGGCAGCTCAGCACACATCCATCCAGAATCTCATATTTACCAAAGGCTAACATTTTAAAACTCAATATCAAAAGCCTGGGCCCTAAAATTATAATCCTTCTCTGGTTTATTACATTGGTGGCATATCTGAAATTAACCTTATAAGACAAGGATGAGATGAGCCTCCAGGATTTTTGTGGAGGTCTGAGAGGCAAAGATTGAACATATTTAGTTTTTGCTGCTCTCTGTTGTCCTTGAGGAATATGGGACACACTGTCTCAATTATTACTTTTTTTATTACTACTTCTTTTGGCTTTTGTGATCTTGTTAGACTGTTCCTCCTTTATAAGGGCAAGTGTGCTTAGCAGCAAATGATGGCCTATAGGCCATTCACCTCCTAAACACCTGCTTCAGGTTAAATTGCTATCACTTATCAAGCTCAACACACTGAATTTACAGTGTAAATAAACACAGCAGAAGATGGACAGAAGGGCATATAAAACACAAGCAAACAGTGGAGTTACGTACTTATATTTGTCACACCTGCTTTTATTTCCCTTCTCAATTCTTTTATTTCTTTCCCTGATCAGGCCTTGAATTTTGAGAAACACTGGACTCAATTTTGGATGTACAAAATCAGACAAATAAAAGGTTAGCGAGTTGTGAAATGCCTTCAAAAACATTCCCCTTGCCTATCTAGAAATCTGCCCCTCAGACTGCTGGGGATGGATTTCCTCCCTGTACACAGAATATCAAGCAAATGTAACATATTCAGGGTCGTCCCTGTTATTGTGGCACCAGCATTCCTGTGGGTAAGGACAGCGGGATTATGTTACATAGGCTGTTTTTCCAGGTATTTGGGAGCTGGTTGGGTCTGAATGCAGAACAACAGCAGCCACTCTCCTGCAACTACAAGAGCACAAAAGCACCAGGGCACCTTTTCTCCTTCTGGGGACAGATCTCTCTTGTTTCTATAGAAAATGGAGTTAGCTCTCAATTTTGTACAATCACTGTGATATCTCAAGTGAATAGACACAACACTTCTACTTTCCTGGTCTACTGTTCCTGCTGCGGTTCCAGCTCTGCAATCAGACTAATCAGGCTGCTAAGAACTTTTCAGGGGGGACAAATGTTATTATTAATCCTTCTTTGGCTCCACACCTAAGAACTCAGCAGCTCTGAGCCTGCACAGACCTCAGACACACAGCAAAGCACTGGAGCTCTGAAAATGGCTCTGAAATGGGATGTGGCACAGCACAACTGGCCCTCTGAGGCTTTTAGCAGCAATCTCTGTATAATGCCAAGCTGTGTAAAATACAGAGTCATTCAGAGTGTTCCTTTGCTACCAGAAGGAATAATTAATGCAAGCAGTTATTATGGAAGAACACAGCCAACTCATTTGCATCGGTGCTACTCTGCCAAACTCTGTACATTTGTGATAAATTGTGATTTCCAGGCCATTTTAGAGACCCTTTGCATGAGCACTGTGAAGGGCAGAAAAAAAAAATAAAAAATGAGAACACCTGAAATATAAATTAATTTTAATGTGAGGAGTTGGATATTTTTAGGTACATTAAGTTTCATATTGACCATGAAAACACCAAAAAAACCCCTGAAATTTTGTTCTGGTTTGATTACTATGTAAACCCTGTCTCAGGAAAGGTCTAAAAATAATTGATGCTGCAGCTACTGAAGACTTGTCCATAACATAATGAAAACCATTTCATGAACTTTCAGTTTCTCAGAGCTGCGTGATCAAAGTGAGCTAAATCATTAATCTGCTTTTTGTAAGGAAATGTGTGAGACATCTGCTGGCAGCACATTCAAAAACCACAGATTTTTCCCCTACTGGTTAAAGAAAGAGCAGAGATTAAAGTCTAGTTCAAAACCCAGTAAGATTAGTAGAGTCAGTCCTCTTACCTTCAGTGGGTTTGGGTTTTTTAATCCAATGCCTGATATATAAAAAAAGATTCAAAAGACAGCAAGTATGCTTATCCTTTTTTGATTTTTCCCCTCTTTTTTGGGGTAGCTATAACCTCCTGCCCTCCTTGCTCTGCAGGGCTGAAATGCAAATTGAAGATCTGCAGTGCTCCGAGTATAAAGATAAACAGCTGAAGAACACAAAACCAAACAAAATTTTCCAAGGAAACAAGCAAGAACTTGGCAAATAACTTTACAATATATGTTGTAAGTATCTCACTCTACCAAGCACAGAAGATGCACATTTGTGCAAGGGATAGTAGCAATACTGGCCCTTATAAATCACATATCACGACTAAGCTTCACCCAACAACCTTGTGGTTTTCAAGTTTGTTTTGCTGTAACCCTCTGAAGGCATTACAGTGGAAAATAGAGCTGATTCACTGCTATTGTAGGGGGCCATTCAACTCGAAATAAAAGATTGCCCAATTCCTATCTGCTCTCTACATACATCCTCAAGTGGAGTGATGCTGACATATCTAGATGGAAGAAGAGATAAATGGAAACAAACCACCCAGTTCTCCCCACACATTTCAGTTTTCTGGCATGCTGATTTGAAATTAATTACTGTTTGCATGGAAACAAATGAAAGGTTTAATTAATTCTTTCAAAAGCACATCAAATTAAACACGCTGTGTACAGTCTACATTCTGGTGTGGTATGTGTGACAGGGATACACTGAGCACATTGAACTGGGTAGAGGAAGCAGTCACTGAAATGATGACCAGGTGTTTTACTGGAGCTGCCAGGTAAAAAACTCATAAAGAGAATTGTTTTCCTGCTGGCAAACAGCAGAACATCTTGCATGCACCCACCTAGAACTACCTGCCAGAAGACTTCACTCTGAAATATTTTCTTTTAGGGTTTCTCACTCCTTTTCCTCTGTCCTTAAGATACGTTTGAGGCACATCTTCTTAGATTTATTAGCACTACAGCAAATAAATTTGCTAAATTTGAAAAGTTAAGGCTGACACATAAGTGTTCTTGAAAGGCAGAATCCAGGCATTAAACCTGCAGTGTTTCTTTCACAATTTCATTGGAAACCCATCCTTCTTTCTAGAGAGATCCATTTCAGGATCAAAATCTCTTGGCAGCAGAAGATGAGATTAAGAATTGACAGAACAAAATATGATGATAGCAATAAATGTGATGGAATATAAAGGAAAAATAGGGCTAATTATTCCCCATAACTTGTGTTACTCTACTGAGTTCCACATAGGTCATGTCATTTGAAGGGTTGTTGTTACTGTGCTTTACTTTTAAACTCCAGAGAAATAAGCAGTTCCTCCTCACCCTTTACACAATTTCCAATAAATATCCATGATTAAGTAAGATGTGAGAGGCAGTGACACAAAACACAATGAACTTCAGCCCTTTCAACAGCATTTGTGCAGAAATGGCAATTTTTAAAGCTGAGTCAAGGGTGCAGTTTTGATAGGGTGAACAAAATACTCATGGATAATGATGCTGTGGAAAAGGGAACTTGTAAAGAGCCTCTGAGGAAAGAAACCACCTCAGCTCAGAAAAAAGCTGTATTCTAAGCAGTAATTAAAAGACCCTGATTTTTCAATTGTTCCAATTAACTCTACAGCTTGAAATTTCTGATTTGGTTTCTGTTCAGAAAATTATTAACTGGCTTCACTGGGCTGCTTAAAAGACTAGCAGAGGTCCCTGTAATCGAGACCTTCCTGAGGAGCAAATGCAGACAGTGAACAGTCAGATGCCAAAAGCACTGGCATCAGTATCATACATGGGCAGCCTTGAACACTGAGAGTGAACAAATACAAAAATCCTCACTTTCCCCCACTGAAAGCCACTGCCATTGCCACTCATGCACGCAGTGTTCACAGACAAACATCTTCTGAGGCACTTAAAAATATCACCTTCATAAAGATGCGGCATTTTCTGGGGAGGAAAAAAAAATCTAATATAGGCAAGATAATATTTTTTCCACAGCTGCCTAATGTCTACACCTTAAGGGTAGGAGTACACAGAAGAGTGAAAAGGCAGTAGGGGATCAGGATGAACTACCTGAAACAATTCATTTCAGTCCCAAAACAAGCCCTACTGGAGAAAGCTGACAAAATTCCGTAATGTTACATAAAATAGAATATACATTGAGAACATAAGTCAAACTTTTTCACATGTGACTGCAGTCCCATTTTTCCTTAATTTCCTGGCCCAATACCTACCTATTTGTACAAAACATTAGTGTCTGATAAAAGGTTTTCTTAAAATACTTCAGTTGCATTTGAATACAAAACTCTGCTGTGCACCAATGGAAATGCCAGTTGCTGCCAATGCAGTCATGAAATTTTCTCTCACCTCCACTGCCTCCACCATTGTGCATTTCAGTTCTCCCTACGCATGTGTTGGAGCAGATCTTGCAGACAGATACAGTGATAAAAGATGATAAATCCTTTTAAGACAGCCAATCTTCATGGGTTTAGTGTATATGAAGTGCTTTGGATCATGTTCACCCTGGAGCAGCACATGGTCATCATCATATCAAGCCTGAAACCATTACAGAAAAGAACCATTCCAAATTCCCATACTTCAAACTCCTTCATAAAAGAGTATATAAAATGATCAGATTTGTCTCGGCTGTTATTTCATGCTGTGCGCACTTCATGCTTTTTTCAAGCTGCCCCTCTAATTAAAGGAATTACATTATCATGACTGTGAAGAACTTTCCCCACTTCAGCCAGATTTGGCAAATGACTGGGCAATCAGCAATGCCTGAATTCCACAGACTGACTTCTCTAGGAGCCAGATATGCCTCAAGGACAGCAGAACCCTGCCTGCACACACCCTTTGTTGCATTTGAGCCTGTGACTATTGTGCCAGCTCTCCTCATGCTGAGCACTTGAAAAGCCCTCCTCGATTTCACACATCACAGTAACACCATCAGGAACAACTTCAAGTAGCTCTGCTGTAGACCAAGAACATTCCTAATGAAAAAGAAGCCTGCCAGCAAACTGTGAGCACTTCAGTGGGCTGGTGAATAGATGAGCTGAGCTGGGGCTGACAATGAGGTGTCCAGTTCTGCTGGCTGCTCTTTTACCTCAGCGCTGCAAAGAGTGACAGGAATGTTCGTGAGGCTTCAACTCTTGGCAAACTCCTTCCTGCCTGCAAACAGGCTGAAAATTGCAACATAAGCAATTCTGGCTTGTGCCTTCCTGCAAAGAGTCCTCTAAAAGCCTTGTATCCAGATGTTCCAATCAGTGTTTCCAATTTACTCCTGTTCATAAACCGAACGTGTCTCGGGGATGACTCGTACATCCCCTATATGCTTTTATGTATGACCTACTCTGCGCAGATCGCTATTGCGTGAGGAATGCTTTGCCAAGAAGGTTACTCTCAACATCAGAAATTAAAAAAAACAGTACTCCAGGCCAATCTTGAACAACTTTGACCATAAAAACCCCATTTCCTAATTATTTTTTTATACACAGAGTGCTGAGAAAGCTACAAAAGCAGGTTTCCCAGGACAGCATGCTGATAATTGGTTGCATTTTTGTTTTAGCAAGTCATCTTTTTTTCCTCCACTGAGAAGTTGGGCTAATTCTATCTCCTGTCCTGTCCCAAGGCTTTGGTGCAAAGAAAGCTTCCCAGGTGAACCATCTGCCTTTTCCAGCTCAGATGATGATTAAGCACTATTTCACACATATTCCTTCTCTAAGTAATATCAGTATTTGTAGGTTTTAATTAAGAATATCGAGTTTCACATAAGGCATAGAGCTCATAACCATGAGTGATAGAGACTGAAAGTAGGAGATGAGAAACAAAAATAAGAGATGAATTTGACTTTTCCTGAACTTGACAGCATCCTGACTTGTTTGACAATGAATCTGTCCTCTAATTAAGGCTTGGGGATGCTCCAGGAAGATGGATTTTCCCAGAATCTTTGCTGACTAACAGAGACTAACCTCATCCCTCAGCTTTGACAAGACAGAAATTCTCGATGAGCTTTCCTGGCACGCTCTGCCTCGTGCCAGACACATCTGACTAGGCAAGTGATGCTGGCTGCAGACTGATGGACTCTTTTGTAGGCACAGAGGTAGCAGGGGAAGATTAAAGGCTCTAGAATGTGCCACTGGCATTTAGAAACTAACTCCCAGTTCAGAAAAACAAAGGGGATGGAACTGCATCCAGCCCAGCTGGGGAGCCCAGAGAAAACAAATTCATTGTGTAAGAAATAATAATTTTCAGAAGCAGATCCTGGTTGCTAGGATCAAAGGGGCTGGTAAATTAAGGCCACTCTGTGGCAGTGGAATACATTAAGTGTCATAATGGAATGATACTTATGAAGTTTTCCTGTGGCAGAAGATCCCTCTACACTCCAAAAACTGAGTCCCAATAATTAGGAATTAATATTAATAATTCTTTTTCAGAGCTACTGTTACACTGCTGCAGGACTTTGGCACATATATCAATAATCCTATTTCACCTGCATGGCCACAGACCTCTTACTGGGAGAAAGACCAGTCATGTTTTTGGGTGTTGGGCAAGTTACAGCTTTCAGAAAACCCAGTCTTCTCTGATGACAATTCTGAGCTTTCCACACCCAAGATAAAGATAATGGCAGGTTTATTTACGTGGGAAGTCCCACTGATTTTTACCTAGACATTAAAACCTTCAGGTTCTTCAGGCTGAGAAGCCAGTGACAATCCATAAGGGCTATCTTTCTTTCAGGAATAGGTGGAACACTCCTCCTCAAAGTGAAGTCAGAAGTGAGCTAGCTTTCTCAAGTTTCAGAAATAATTCCTACCTCAACACTGCTCAGCCCTACAGGGCTGAATCCATACACCCTGATAAACTGCTGAGAGCCCCAAGGATTTCATGCAGTCAAACAAAACACTACCAGGGATGCAGTTGCTACAAATACTCTATTCTTGGCTTTTCATCTTGAACTGGGATTTTTTTCCTCTTTCAAACTGTAACAGTTCAACACCAGGTACAACCTCATGTGGATCTAATTATGACAAACAGGCAAAGCAATCAAGCTCATTATCTAAAACAAGAAAATAGCTGCCAGGTCCCCCTTTTTGCCCTTCTTCCTAAACAGGCTTTCTTCTCCCAAAGCATTACCTGGAAACATTACCAGCCTTTGAGTGCTCTGTGTATTATTAGGGATATGAACACTGACTAAAGAGAAGAGAATAACGCAATAAAATACTTAGCCAACTCATGAGCTTTACATGACTCAACTTCATTGGCATTGTTCTGAGTTTTTTTCACTTGAAGGATGAATTGTATTCATTTTCTCTCATACCAGTTACTTAATATAAATTGCAGAGGAATAAAAGGTATTGCATTAAAAGGTTATTCCAACAGTCTGAACTGAAGGTGGGGGAAATGAAGTCCCATTTTCTTTCATGTGCTTGAATCAGTTTCTATCAAGGCACACTGATACTGGCAAACTTGCATATCGTGTTTTTATTCCATCAACTCCACACACACATTCTGGACACCCTTGTTCAGTGTTTTATATGTGTAAATCCAGAGATATTGCTCAAATGTTGAAGTACCAGTAGAGCCTGGTTTCAGAGACCAGAGCAGTAAAGATGTGCTAAATCAAAGCAATATCTTAAACCAGCAGCTAAGTTTGCTCTCACCATCCTATCACATGCATTTATGAGATTTGGTAGTAAAACACCAGAGAGAAAAATCAAACACCTTCTACTCCTGACAGGGATGATCTTGTGGCTGTGCCCTGCACAAGTTAAAGCAACTACATTTTGGGAAGTAAGCACAGCACACCTGGTGATAGCCTGGGAAATTCCAGCTAAACCATAAGGCTCCAAAGTGCCACACACTTGAAGCACTTGAGGAAGGGGATGCTATCTTTTCCTCCAACAGATTTCAGAAGCAGCTTGTATTTGATGAGCAGATGCCTATTTTCTCTCACTTTCAGCCCTGCAATTTTGATTCCTGTTACACAGCTGCCACCTTTAATTCATTTCTTGTACCTGACAGAGCTGTTCTGAGGTCACTGATATATTGACTGTGGTTTTGCCAACTCTTCCAGCAGCAAACCAGGAACTGGCTGTGCCTTTTTCCTGTCATGGGAAGCTAAAAGAAGGGAAACTTGAAATGGGCTGCAGTTGGTATTTGTCAGTCAGATTGTCAGAGTCAAGCTGAAAAGAGACAAGACACCTTTCTCACCAATTCACTACATGCAGAGTGTGTAAAACCATGCAGACAAAAGAAGAAATAATTATAAACTGATGCTTGATAAGTTTAGGCTGGAAATCAGGAAATCTGAAATTATTCAAGACATGAATTTTTGTATTTAACTTTCACGAAGTTTCATCAGAGTTCAAAGGACAAAGCAGCCAGCCAGTTTAGGTACAGGTACAAATATAATAATCTTCTAATAAAAGTATCCTGAGGGTCTTCCACAGAGTTTGGCATTTTCCTTAATCCCTCAGCTACTAAAGGGAATAGTGTTAAGAGTATTTTATAAAGTTGATCGTTACACGACTTGATATACCTAAATAGAAAATAATTTTGCGTGAAGGAATTGTATTTTGGTGGATAAATAAGATTTAAACACTACATTTCTCAATTACCGTTCCCTTTTCCATTTAAGAGGCGCTCCAATCCTGCAGCACGGTAACAGAGGAAGGCAAGGATGCCTCGCCTCTATCCGTGTTGCCTGAGTGCCGCCTTGTGAGCACTCACCGCAAGGGCACCTGGATCAGCTCGACGGCCTTACAACAAAAAGCGGGGGGAAAAAGGGAAAACACCCAACTCTGCTCATTCCTTATCCTCCTGAGAATAGAATGGCACTGTGAATTTGGACGGAGAAGGTGGGAGTCCGTCTCTTGTATCAACTTTCGCACCTGTGATGTTCAGCTTTCACCCCAATGACATGAAAGCTCATGCTCACTTCACTGTTTGATGACATGAAAATTAGATGATATACTTGGTCAGAACGAACTGTTGCACATATTGACACAAAGTCTTTGCTACATCTCTTCAGCAAACCAAAGATCTCACACAGCATCTGAGAACTAAAGCTCTCCTTTAGTTTAGCAGGACTGACTGAAGACTTGCCCACAATGATCCTACCTCTGCCTTTTCTGTGATGTCTACACACAAATGATAAAGGTTTTTTCAGCTTTTACAACCGTGACTGCCCAAGAACAGAAATGACAATTTGTACCCTGCACCACAAATAAAAGTATTTAAATAACTAGATTTAGATAAATTTCTTTTGAAATAAATATTTAATGAGAGAAACCTGGATTGTCTTATCTCCCATTTCTCCATCAATACACCTGCTCAACTGTAACACGATATGTCCTAGTAAAAGGACAAGGTTCTCGGCTGCTGCTGCTCTGCTAGAACTATTTTATCACAAAATAAGTGATAGCAGCTGCCTGTATTTGCTTCTTAGCCCTCTCTTCTTCAGCTTTTATATTATTTCGGATTATCAAACATATTTACCATATGCAAAATATCCCCAGTTCTGCTTTCTAGAGCTGAACTCAAATCTTCTACAGGAAATTGAATAACTATGAAAAGCACGTAAGAAGTGCAATCAAAGAAGACTCAAAAATGGTAGACTTTTTCATAGCATTGTAGTCCTAGAAGAGTATTAGGAACTTATTCTGACAAAAATAATTTGCAGGCTTTAATCATCTGTTTCAGTAGGGTTTGGCTCAATAACTGTAGAACACTGACATCTTCAGGTGGAAGAGCTATTGAAATACATAAATAATAGGACAGGCTGAATATAAACCATTCAAATATGAAATAATTCTTCAAACAGGTTTTCCTTCCAAGATTTACTAATTTGGCTCTTTTCTCTTTGAAAGAATTACACATGGCTCCATAGACATTTCCAAAATGAAAATACCTGCAGCCTTTCCAATATGTGATTTGAGTGATGTTTGCAAGGTGTCAATAGATATGAGAGTTCCTCACAAAATATCCTACTAAGTGTCAATAAGATCTATGGTTCTTTATTGAGACATTTTCCCAAGGATTTACTTATTACGGGAAAGCCAACAATTTCTAATCAATTTATAGTCTTGGTACAAAGAGCAAAACACAGCTTTCTCTTCATTTCTCTGTTTGTTTTTAGCAGCCCTTTTTCATCACATGCATTCTCAATATTTGGATTCATTTGACTTACAGCAAGTAAACAGGTAAATTCTCAATTTACAATCATGACAAAAAGTACTGAAATTCTGTGGTTCTGTTGGTAACTTCCCTATATCCAAGGAACAATTAATCTACTTCTGGAACTTCTCAGCACACAGATAACTGACATTTCAAGCAGCTGTTGTTAAAGATTTTTCCTAACAAGGGCTTTTGGTGAATTTTATTCCGGATTTGAAGGCCATAATTTTATAGGATGGTTCTCAGATGTCTCAGTAACAGGTGATTCAAGCAATGTTAACATATTTGAAATTAACTTACCATGTCAAAGTATTTTATAAAGACTTATAATTTAAAGCACTTTATTTAATCTGTTTCTCTCCAAGTCAAAGTATTAGCACAAACAGTTTTTATTTAAAAGCCCATCAGAAAAGTGCTCATTTCTCTAAATAAAACCACCCCAACCCAAATACTGTGAGGACACAGATATTGCAGTTGCTTGGTTAAACAGAATACTGTCAGTGAGGAGCTCTGTTAAATACTCTCCCTATCTGGAATCAGTTCAGCTTGAATGCATATTTTTACTTATCATGAATGAGAGAAAAAGAATAAAACAGCAGAATAATTAAAAATAAAAAGCACATACATGTAACCAGTGCCCCTACTGTAAAATGAAGGAGCTGAAATAGGCATGTTAAAGACTGAGAAGGAACTTCAATATAAACATTCCTGATCCTCTGTGCAATGCAGCCATTCCTACTCCTGGGCATTCTGCACAAATTATTCCTTTTTCTGTAAGAAAGCCTGGGATGCTATTAAATGACACCTGCACTTAGATGGGAATGACTAATATGAGTTGCAACTTGACGAAAATCAGGTATTTACTGACAAGATAGTGCTTTTTAGTCATATATGAAGATGGATTTCAATGGATTTCATACTAGTGCAGGTTGTCTAGCATCCAAACTCTTGGATGATCACTATATCAAGGAAAATTGTTATCTACATGCTCAGACACTTCTGCAATTAGAAAACAAACTGAAAGTTCGTGTGAACGCATGAACTGTAAAACTCAGGTTTACACAAGAAGACTCAACTCTTATGTAAATACAAAGCCCTTGAGCCCCTATGGATTTCCTGCAGGGACACCGCTATGCATGCTGCCCCTGTGCTGTGGGTGCTGCAGGAACACAGGACAGGAAGGACTGACCATTTTTACTGCTTTTGCTCCCTAGAGGTCCTCCACGAGCTGTAAACGCCTTAAATTCAGGTGCTGTAGGTTCCGTGGGGCTGCAGCTTGGATTCTCTAAATACCTGACACACCTCTCCCTGCATTCACCCAAACAGCTGCTCACTCTGCCTTTAAATCCGTGCCCAGCTCTGAGAACATGGTGGCAGTGACTGTCACAGCATGTCCCAAGCTGGCAGTTGTCACTAATACAGAAGAGTTAATTAAGCTTCAACAGTGAAAGGTGCTTTCTGGCCCTGCCATGCATCTTCATTTTTGGCAATGACAGGACAAAGCAGCCTCTGCTTGTATCAGCCTGAAAGCACAACTCAGAGCCCGTGGAAACCACTGAATACAGACTGTGACACTACTTTACATCTACTGAGGGAGGAAAAGAATGCATTAAAAAGGAAGTTTTTCTGAATTAATTTCAGCAGGACTGCTCAAGAGTACATGCAGCAAAGACAAGGGGTAATGTGTGCAGCAGGAAAATTTATTCTCCTAGTGAAGACTGTGAAGCAGAATATGGGAAATGCCTCAAAGATATCATCAGATAACTGCACTTATTTGGTTATCAGCAGATGACAAATCCCTTTTCTGCTACTAAAGAACTAGAGCAGTATCATGGGCAGGCTGCAGCAGCCTTCTTTTCAACTTCCTTGGCTTTGTTGTAGACCTCTTCCCCTAACTAAGTAGAAATAAGTAGAACTGAATAATCATTATAAATGCAGCTCCATTAACTTATGTCTGCTGATTTAAAAAGGTCATATATCCAACAAGATGAAGAGAAAAAAATTAAATGTGGGAAAGCAAGGCTTTATGTATATGGACATTGCTGAACAGTACTAATTTAAAGTAGCATTTTCCACTCTAATTCTCCGGAGTTCTAATTGAAGTTCTAACCTCAAGGTGCTGTTCCTTCCTCACTGACAGACCTGCCTCTCTCCCAGCTGCATGGCAGGAGTCCCACTGCACACCTTTGGCACTCTGGAGCTGCCATCAGAGCTCCTGTTCAGCAGTACAACACTCTCCACCCGGGAGTAACGATATGGGATCTCTTCCCTGACAACTACTTGAGCAACAGGAGCCTCGGAGGAGCAAGAACTCTTCCTTGGTCTGCTGGTGGCCTTTGCATCAGGCCCTGCTTGCTGGGTGGTGGGACAGACCTTGGCAGCCCCGTGTCTGCCAGCAGTGCTGATAATTGCAGGCTTGGCACCAGGGTAAACCAGGCTGCTGATGCTGTGGATTACCCTTATCCTCCATCTCACCTTCCCCACTCCCAGGGCAATTAGCTGGGAGGTTCCTGAGGGCAAGGACCAGGCCTCTCATGTACAAGAGCCCACGCGCCAGGGTCCAGGGGTGATTTGTGGGCGTCACTGCAACACAAATGATAACCTTGGCTTCTGATTACTCTACAAAACACAGCCCCTGCTTAAGAGATAATGTTGTTTACTGGATGTTAGTATAAAGAGTTTGATTTTGTTTTTTTAAGCAGATAATTATCAGATTCTAACAGCTTTTTACTTTCAAGGGATAGATAAACTATTTATTGGAGGACTGAAAAGGATAAAATGTTATTCAAGTAATAGAAACTATTTCCACATCTTGTTTTCTTTTCTAGTCAATTACTAATTTATCCTCCACTGTTACACTAGAAAATTCTAGTGATAAGAACAATTGCTACAAGACAGTTCAGTATAGTCTAAAATGGCAAATACCTTAATGAAAATGTCCACGAGAACTCAATTCTGCATTGCACATCCTCACTACAACACTTCTCCAGGAGCCTTAGTCCAGTTTTCCTGCGTTAACAGTACTTCCCTCCCTATTTGTGGATCCCCCTAAAGAACACCACCACAGGAAAGAAACAATTCCAGAAACAAAAGCTAGGATTGCATTCACATAATTCATTCAAGATTTCTTTTGCTTTTCCTTGCCATCTGGTTAACTTCCAGATCGATCAGGAAAATTAGCTGACCTGTGTTTTTCTGAAGCTGTTGTATTGACAAGAGCACCAATGTATATTCAAATGAAATTGTAAATATGCAATTTATACAGCAAGTGTTGACTGAGGCCTGCAAAAAGCATAATCATTCAGATGATAGCATTGACAGGTTGAAAGATTAGACGCCATAAATGCTGCAATGTGTGAAGGCCATGTTTTATGTTCTGTCTCTGACAAGTTTTTTAACTGGCTGGCCCACTCTGCTCTGAGTTACAGTATTTTGTAGCAAGAGATAATTGGGAGTTAGTTACCCTAAACAAATACTAGGAAACCTCTTTTAACTGTCCAGCATATTCAGTTGCTACTAAAAAGAAACTCTGACAAAAAATTCTGATCCATTTCTCACATGTGCCCTCCTGAGAGCTTCACCTGCACTCAGAGTTGAAAGGACACACCTCTCTTACCTAATCAGCATACAAAGGAGCCAGAACCTCATTCTATATTCCTTTGAAGTTAATGATCCCTACTACTTCTAAGAACAAAACTTTAGTTTACTAGAGGTCTTTTGTTATCCTCAAGTATTTTGACTTGTTCAATTATTTCTGAATTTCAGAATACCTAAAACATTCCAAGAAACAGATGGTAAGACAGAACCAGTTCTCCTCACAAAGAGCCTTTTTTTTTTTTCCATAGCACGGGGGCGTAGAATATTTGTGATGTTGACATTTGTGACTCGGTAAATACCAGAATGTATACTTTGTACCACACAAGCCTACTCAGCAAGAACTCATACATACCTGACTGTTCACAGGGAGCTGTAAAAGGAGCCATCCCATGTCAGAATGGAAAACTGCAATCAGGGCAGGGCAGCTGCATCCAGGTCTTCATAAGTAACCTGAGTAATGGGATTGTACAAGAGCACTGCAAAAAATAATAGGGGCGCAGGACAATTAGAAGTGATTTTCCACTAATTACAGATGAGGACTTGGATTTTACACATGGGTCTTAATGCCACTGGAGAAAACAAAGTGCTCTGAAGCATTGGCTTACACGTGTCAAGGATTTAAACAGTCCTGATCAACTGACCACTCAAAACTTGTATTATTCAAAAGCCTGTGCAGAAGTTATGGTAAGGAAAAGCCTAGTATTTGCAAGGTTTAATAGTCCTTTTAGTCCAGAACTTATCCCATGTCTAGAATGGTATAATTATACCCATTGTCCCAGATAATCTGGGAAATTGCACATTTATTTATGTATTAAAGGAACACAAAGATAAACCATGTCTGAGGAATGCCTCTTTTGCATTTGAGACAACACTCACATGCTCTTGTACGTAAGGCAGAGTTGTACTTCAACCAAATCCACAGATGTCTGAGGTTTCTGTTCAAGCCTGTTCTTCAATACTGCGTAAACTGGCATATATTCAACAGTGTTTCTAGAGATTAATATGATAGTCATACATTCTTTCTAGAAGCACGGGAAAAGGTATTCAAAATAAGCCCTTAAATATATGAAAAGGAAAACACTAGATAAAAACAGCTTCCGCATGTTTTCGTGAGTTTTCATCAGCAGTTTAGGATCTAATCTGCCTTTGCCAGTGGTGGGTTCAGGAATGACTATTCCCTGACACAGAGCTGCAGGCCAGAACCTTTCCTCCTACATAATAATGCTTTTGGGACAGTTTATGACCAATTTTGTAACACATGGATCACATCATTGCATTGGGTCCTTCTACCCTTCTCCCACACGTACATAAACCAACCTTTATTCATGGGTGGACACAGTGTTGTCCCCATTCCCTTCATGACACATGGTCCTGCTCTGACATCTGCAAACACCCAAGATCTGATACCTCACCTGTGATTTGTTGGTCTGCATCACCCGAGCACACCCATGGTGCACGTACACATTTCTGACACTTCCAGCAGCTTTCTACCAAAAGGAAAAAACATCCAGGTTAAATGTGTGTTGGAAGGTCTCTTAGTCAATAACAAACATAACATTTAACACATGGTAATTTGTTTTTGTGAGTTAACAACATTTTTGAGGCCTGTCATTCCTTTTCTATGACGCCATTTAGATAAGGGAATTTGGGAGGTCTTGCAGATCCCGGACGCTGGATGCACACCCTGAGAGCATCCTGACTTGGTGTTGTAATCTGACCTCATAATTTATTCTGTGCTGGGCAAAACAAATGAACAGCTCTCCAGACATGCAAGATAATGGAAGAACGAACACTTGGAGGCAAGTGCGTGATCTGGATGAGCAGGGAACTGGGACATAGGGGTTTGCCCCAGAGCACTCCTGTGGACAAAGGCTGATACACCCTAACCTCCTTCAAGAGCCACTCATAACACTGCAGGTTTCAGCCTGTAAAAAAAGACATTAAAAGATTGAGAGCACCAATGCTACTACGTGATGATTTTAATTCTTATGTGGATGTTGATCATGGATTATAGCAGAGTTTGATTCAGACACTCCCTACCTAAATCAAAAGGTAATGCTTGGCAATTCCAGGAGTGTTTGCAGTAAAACTGACTTCTCAGCCAGGAGACATAGCACGCCAAATTACAAACTGGTGTTTTACTGCAATCCATTGTTTGCTCTTGTGTCAGCACACTTGTACTTATTTTCTTAATATGCATTTCAATAAGGGGCTTGCTACAGGCAAGTTGCATTTTTTTTCATGAAGCAGCAGAACCAGCTGATGATCTTATTGATTGGTGAGCTAAGTGATACAAGATGCTAAAGATCAGAACAGGTACTTGGTTTTGATATTGTATTCGTTCCTGCTGTAATTAGTTTAAAAGTAGCTATCTCAGAACCCAGACCAAAACACTGCTAGTTAGGCCTTGGCCCTTGTTTGAAAATGCAGAAGAGAATCAGAATATGAATAATAGAACAGAAACCACAATTCAGTATGACACTACCGGGTCCTTGGTGTCACTACTCAGGGTCCCTAAACAGATAACAAACATCAAGTATTTCTTCTTTCTGCCCTGTTTCATGTGATTTTTTTTAAGGCACAGGCAACCTCAGTCAAGGGACATAAATAATAACCTTGGTAAGCAACCTCATAAAAGAAAGCAGAGGACAGATACCACCAGCTCCATGTCACGTAGCCAGGGTGACAGCAAAGGTTATTCCCAGCAATGCAGGAACTGTGCAGCTGCAGAAACAAGCTGCTTTACTTCACCATAGTGAGGTATGCAGAGGCAGGTGTCCTTTCTACTTTTTGCAGGACTGCCAAGATTAAGATTTTCCCAGGGAAAATAGACAGGAATATTTCTCTCCCCCCTCCCTCCCCCCTATTTACCCATTTCAGCTCCCTTGCTGTGCTTATCACTTGATTTCTTAATTTCTAATCTCTAATTCTTGAGAAGCAAACAGAATCTAATAAAAATCTTCATTAAATCAGTGGTTCAGAATATTCCATCCTGCTGACAGAAGAACAACTTATCACATTATGCAGACAACAAAGCAACACAGAAAGACTAAGAACATCAAAACAAATCCTCAGATGACCATGTGGCCTACACACATTTTTTTGAGTTCATTTGCTCCACTCTGGACACTGGCAAAGAGTTGTTTTCCAGGACACCCACTGATTTTTTTTTTTCCTTGTATGGTGGAACCAAACAATTAGCTCAACCTCCAACATATTTAACATTTGTTTTAGTAAGCAGAAGAAACCTTTCCCAAATGGTTACTACTGACTAGCACTGAGCTTCCCTTCTACAACTGCAGTCAATACTTTCTCCCTCTCTTTCTTCCCCCTTTTTTATTTCCAAGTTAAAACAAATGCCTTCAGCATACTTGCTGCAATAGGCAGCTGTTTCTAGCAACTAAAGCTACTAAAGGGCATTTTGAACTGCACCAGAGAACACTCTCCAACACTTGTGATTTATGGATCAATAAGTCTGTCAAGATACCAAAGAGCATATAGGTTCATGGTCTTAAAGGAAACTATCAAGCATTGAAGAGAAAAATCCCTCCGTTCATAAAAGCAAATCTGCCTGATTATGCAAGTTGTCTCCAACACAGACATTGTTTATTCTTTGGAGGGTAAGGCAGCAGGGGAGGTCCACATACATTCCTCTAAAAGCCCACTCCCACTGGCTGGGAGGGAATGTGTGTTGCTAGGACATTCTTCAGGCTTCTGAGAGTCAGCATCATCTGCACTGTACTGCAATAAACTGCAGAAGAATGACAAGTATCTCAGTAGAAGCCTCTGTGTGTGCGTGTATACGCACGCCTGAGTTTGGAAATGCCAGTGTGGCCAGCCTGATGTTACTGGAGATCATGGCCAGAGCTCCCACGATATTCAGGTCTCATCTCTTTTTCCTAGGGATAGAGTCATACATGGCACAGAAGCAGAAAGAGCAAAGAAAGTAATTCCTGTACATTCACAGTGGGCTGGTTACAGTCTCAAATAGGTCACGGGAGACTAAATTCAAACAGTGGGGTTTTCTGCAGAAATATAAACCCACTTTGCAGAAAGAATAATTTCAACACTTTCCCCAAAGATATTTCATTTGATAATTATGTTATTGAGAGCACTAACCAACATCCAGAACTAGACCCACACGTGACTGTTTCGGTTCTGTGGCAACCCTGCAAGCTCTGCAGAACTGAACGTGCCGTGGGACCTCAGAGCTGTTTATACTGTGAACCCAGCACGAGCAATTCCTGTCATTTCACATCAAGTGCAAGCACTGCTTTGTGCTCTAGGAAATGCTTTCTGCAGAAAGAGGACAGGAGTGCAATGCAAACGCCACAGAGTTCTGTCCTTTATACAACGCGCCTTCTCCGGGTGGAAATAGACAACACACCAACACAAAATCAGTGATAGCTTCCAAACACTTCATTTACATCTCAGCAGGATTTGCATACTGCAGGGTGCTTAGGCTACCCCACGAACACCCGGTAACAAAACAAAACAAACAACGCCACCCCCGTTCTGAGCGGGCAGGGTCTCCTTCGCACTACGGCTGCTCGGTGACCCGCGCAGAGGAACACCCCTAAAGCAAGAGTGATTCCAGCAGGGTTTTGTCACCAGCCCAGGCACCCTTTCAGCGCAGCAGCCCCGATGACTGCTGCAAATGACAGCGTCTGATCCACAGAGGGCATCAAGGGTATCACCGCCTCGGCGTTCGGCTCCCCTGCTCACACTGGTTTTGGGTAAGCGTCACAGGGGGGTGTGAATCACCCACTTGTCGCAATTGCTGATCACAGTTAATGAGCTGGGAAGAAAAGAACCTGCAACAAATCTCCCTGCTGAACGCAGCACCTTGTTCATGATCCGAGACAGCTCTGAAGGCTCAGACTGACAATACAGGTACAATTAAGTTGCCCTACATTTTTGCTTGGCCTAAACACATGAAAACAATTTAGCTCCAGCCTTGCCAACTAATCTTTAAGTGTTTATCCCTTCCCAATGTTTTCTCACCTCCATGCTGGTTTTGACACACAAACTTATGACATACAAACTTCTGGAGTTTCATAATCATCAATTCTGGCACCCTACTTTACATTTCGCAAAAATCTCTGCAAATGAGATGTGCTGCAAGAAGGATTTCAAGCTGAGCAATGAACAAGCTCATCATGAACTACAGTCTTCCCTGTGAATGGCTTATGGTTGGAGCAGGGTGTACTCATATAACCCCTATAATGGGTGCTATTTCTCTTAAATTCAAGTAGCTAATGAACTTGGTTGGTTGGCTTTTTTTTTAAAAAAGTGCTTCTTACAGCTTAACTAGTGTGCCACAATAATTAAAAATTAGGCAAAAAACACACAAGGCTTAAGGAGCATGCATGCAACTCATTTTTATTCAACATACATTGCATACAAAGCATTGTAGGGGCTTTTCATTATCTTTTCAGTGTATACAGGAGCTATGAAACCATCCCAAATCCTTGTTGCAAAGCTGATGAGTTATCATGACAAACACCATAGCTCCCATGTCCCAGCTGGCATGACTGAACCATAGAGCACCAAGAACTTGGATCATGGCAGAGGAACAAGAAGGGCTATCTTCAAGTCTTATCCCCATTCCAGGCTGGCAATCTGTACAGACATCAGTGCTGGGATGTGATTTCACACCCCACATGATAGGCACAGGTCCAGTGGAGGTGCATGACGCCGAACCCACTCCTTGGCACATTCTCTCATCATGACATCAATGAGGGCAGCAACTGCAACTCTGCAACAGGGCTTGATTACAATCAAGTCTAAACACTCCTGTGCTGCAGCAACAGCAACCACAAGGTTTGACTTCTCCTAGCCAGAGCATTCATACACTATTGGAATATCTGGCACACACGGCAGCACCTGAAGTGTGGTAAGGGTGATACCGTGTAATAAGTGACATGTCATAGCTCAATGAGCTCATGACTCGATCAGGAGCTGGGTTCACCTAATATCAAATGAGCCTGTGGCTTATAAAAACACCCAGCTCCCACATCCCTAGCTGTGACACTCACACACCCAAAATCAGGCACATCAGCTTAGGTGCAGCATTACAAAGAGAAGAATTCTGATCTGCCCACCTGTAAACACCAAGCATTGGTTCATTTTCCCCATTCACACATCACCCCTCCCATGTGTATCACAATACATTAAACATTCCCCGTCTTGGACAGCATTCCCTCCTTTAGTCTCTGGCAGCTGCTGTTCAGCCCATCAGAAGCAGCACACCTGAGCTGTTCTGCATTGCTCAGGGTGGGCCAGCTGCCCAGGCCCCATGCTCTCCACACCCTGCTCTCAAGGGGTGGACTGTGGCAGTGCTCGACTGCTCTGACTTCCATCGGTAGCTCGGCAGCAGCTCTTGCGTTTCCGAGATCTCTCTTGCTGATACACAAGGAGCGGTCGCAGATTTGCATAATGTATTCCAGCAAGTTCAGCGGGATACAATAGTGCAACAGAATACCATGGAGGGTGGTTAATATATGGACACAAAAGAGCCATATACCACTCAGAGGAACAATTCCAATTCTTTTGGTAACTAAAAATAATTTTTTTTAAAAAAAATGTGTATATATGTTTCCAGGGGATGACTGCATAACGCTAACACTGGCAATGACAGTGTAAAGATGTGCCCTGCACTACCTTCATCCACTACTCCACTATTCTAACTTACAGATTTCATTCTCGTGTCTTTGGGAACGTCTTGCAGCATTGCTTACACTTGCCCAAGTCATTACATCATTTTTTGCTTTGTTTTTAATAAAATTGTCTTTAATTCAAAGGCAATCAAAGTAATTAAAGATGTAATATTTTCTACACTGTAATTTCTCACCAGATAAGCATACTCGGTTTTCCAAGCTAAGTGCACACCTAAGTTGTGGATGTGGCCAATGCTCCTTAATTCTCAGCATCTGAGTCTATTGGACATATTCTTACCTTAATATTCAATTCTTCCTGTCTCCACTTGTCATTCATGTGTCAGGAGCAAAGGTGCAGCATAACATCCCAAATGCTGTAAAATCTCTTACAAGAACATCAAACTATTTTTGTAGTTCAAACATTTCTTATACATTGACACAAACACAAATGTCAGAAGAAAAAAACCCAAAAACTTCCATGTAGTATTTCAGTGGTGAACTTCAGCCACAGTTAAAAATACAGCACTTCATTCATACTTGGAATTCCTAACATTCAGAGCTTCTGAGTTGATTATTCCTCCTAGTGTCATCTGGTGGGATACATGTGGGTGGGATACAATTACTGTATTAAATGGCAAGTGTTTGGAGGATCCTCAATTTTAAGGCAGATGACTTTCTGTTCAGTGTACCAAGTTTAGAACAAAAAGCCCCCAGGTAGTTAATAAAGACAACTCTTAAACCTTGTATATTCAGGAACTTGCCTTGTTATTGGATTAGCTGGGATTTGGAATGTCACAGCACACAGGCCTGTAGGGAACAGCACCAGAGGTGCAGGCAGGAGAGCAGCAACAAGAACAATCATCAAGTGCCACCCACTATATGCTGTGACACACCTTATATAGAAACTTTTCCTTAGTAAAACCTTGTGCAATAAAACCCTCGCTCAGAAGCAATGACAAATCCCTGTGACAGGCTCACTCCATAACTGCCTGCTTGTTTTTCCATTTGGAAGAGAAAGCTTTTGGCACTAGTTTCCTGATGATAATTGTACCAACTGATCAGTAAGAAAAGAAATAGGAACAACACCTAATAGTAACAGGGAAATACACAGCCCCTTCAAGTTCTTCTATCTTTTTTCCCCCATCAACTCCCTCATTTTCTTGGAATCACTTTCCTCAGTATCCTAATGAGAGAGCAGAACAGGTACATACCTGAGAGCAAACATGTATTACTGCCACAAACTTGTTAAAGGAATGTTTTACAAAGCCAAAGATGAGTAATAGAGCAGTGCAGTTCATTTTGCTCCCTTGTATGCATAAGGCACAGCAGAGTCTTCACTTACAGGCAGAAACTGATTCCAGGGGATCTCTGTTCCAGAAACAATCAGTGCCACAATCACCTCTGCCTATCAGGGGATCCAGTTACAGGAAAGGGTTTCTTAGTGACTGCAGTCCTAGGTGTGCTGAATACAGCACCCAGCCTCGGCAGAATTTAACTTCCCAACTCTGCAAGTCTCTCCTTGGGCACTTTCACATCTACAGGGCAAAAATCTGTCAGGTTTGACATACACATGTATATTTTTTCATTAAACTATTTCACTATCAAATGCCAAATTCATGCTTTCCAGAATGGAGGTAGTAAAGCTTTACTGATTCTTGCATTTCACACTTGCACTTTGGGAAAGTAGGGTATTTTTTCTGATCTCTCTTTTCAAGTGGCCTACATATCATAGCAAAAAATCATATCATTACAACTCCAGAAAAGCATGGAAAAATCTCAATTCAAGCTCAAGAGACAAAAAACTTTAACATGCTCTAAGACAGGATCTTAGGATGCAAAACCATTATAACAACAGATGGCACTATCACTTTCTTCTGTAATTAATACTTATGATCTATGTATATTTGTGATAACATTTTTCAGGATAAAAATATTTAGATTTTTCATACACTTATAGCATTTTTCTTGCTATGCAAAACACTTGCACCATCTTTGATAAAGGATTACAGAGTTAAACATAGGTTAAGAAAACGATTTTGTGAAACAATTAATTCTTTTGAAAACCAACTTGTGCTGAACAGTATAAACCAGCAGCAGAGAGAAAACACAGCAGACCATTTTTCAACAGCAAAGCACAGGGAAGGCAAAAAGACAGTCAAAACATTTAATGTTTGACTGACATTGAACTGAAAAGGAGCTTAAGTTACAGCATTCACCCAAGTGATCAAGCAGCCTTCCTGGCACAAGCCCAAACCAAAGGAAGAACCACCTGACATGGAGCTGGAAGGCTTTGCCGCTCCTCATTAAAGACTCACATTTCCTGTTCTACTGAAAGCAGCACCCAGAAGAGCATTCCTCAGTGCTGATGTTAGAGATAGGAGCTGGCATAGCTTTGGTGAACATCCCTAAAAATATAAATCTAACTGACACATTAAAGTACGAGGGAAGATTTGCAACTTGCAGAAGTTATTTTGGGAAATAAACTGAAATAAAGTGCCAAGAACACTGCCCAGTGACAGGACAGAATTGCAGGGTTTGGAGGAGACCCAGTGTTTGTCACAGGTTTGCAGTGGGTATAATAACACAGGCTGGTTATAGACACATCATGCTTGATTTCAGACCAAATTCACAAAATAAAGAATTCTAAAATATCCTTAAACACACTTATTTTCTCATTGCTTGTAAAGAATAAAATAAATGCACTCTGCTCATTCCCTAAAAAGCCACCATCCTGATTCGCACCCACTTTACCTGATGTAATTTCACAGGTCATTTCTTGCATTCCTCCTGCTTGTGCATTTTTAAGAATACCTGATGTATCTTGTCATTGGGTTCTTTTTCTCTAAAAGTGTGATTATGTTAGCATGAATTTGAAAAAAAAAAAAAATTCATTAGAATACAAGCAGTTTCATAACTTCTTTCAGAATTACTTTTAAATGCACCCATATTCCTACAGAACCACAGCTGTTCCACTGCACCTATGCTCTCCAGAGGCAAGCTGTAGTTCATGAACTAGTTGGCAAGTCTGAAATTAGCCCACATCCACGGCACAAGTGCTCTTGGAATCCAATGATGAGACACCATTCCATGAAGTAAGAAATGGTCATTACAAAAAGTCCCAGATCCCCATGAATTGTAAAGCCAAGTGTCTGTGAAAGTACCTCTAACACCTCTATCAATCCACTCAGTATTCCTTTATAAGCAAACCTATCAGCCTTGTTTATATTTATGTTCCCCTGCTGCTTTGGGATCATCCCGACTAGATATTATCTGCTCTGAGATGGGAGGCAAGAGGCATTTTGCCTACCTACCAAAGCTATTCTTCTTCTTGTGTTCTTCCCATTTTGTAATGAAAACAACTTCCTAAGCTGGCTGCTCTCACTGGGGCTCTGCCAGTTCTCTCTCAGGCAGAGAGGACTCTCCATATTCAGGTGTTTCCAAGGTAGGGCTCAACAGACTAAAGGGAGGTGTCCCTAAACTGCTTCCAGAGGCAAGTGAGTGACAACTGTTCTGTCAGCAGAGGTCAGTGACCATGCAGATGGCATAGGTCAGTGACCATGTTCAGAGCATCCTCACCATCACTGTGGTTATCACTTACCTCTCCCTCATCATTGCAACACTCAGAACAGGTTCTAGAGGCTCACGGCTTCAAATTTCTTTTCCTGCTCTGTCAAATCAAATCCATCAGTGATCTTTAAACTCCACAGCCCCTTTCATTCTACAAGCTGAATTTTGTTTGTCCTTCCCCTTTTGGCCTCTTGAAGCCTTTCCCCCAATATTTGCATTATGAAAACAGAAGAAATCAAAGGTCACATGATACACGTGTCTATAGCAGTTCCCAGGGCAAAGGAGCACTAGGAAACTTACACTAGTACACAATTTGACCTTGAACTAAATGTTGATAGTCTTAAAGAAAAATTAACCCCACTAAGAGCAAAGGAACCAGCCAGGAGAGGTGAACAAATTCACCCCAAAGTTGCATCATCAGTTGGAGTTGCCCCATTTCTATGCCACTGACTTATGCTAAAAAAATCACAAAAAGCACAGTGTTTCTTGAAAATTACTCCACAAACAGAACTAGCACGTTACTATCAACCTGATTCTTCTTTTTTCCTACTACTAGGTATCAAAAGCTCCATAACACAGCAGCACCAAGCCTACTGGCTGCAAGTTCAAACCTGCTTTTTGTTGGCACTCACAGCTGGAAAAAAAAATCAGCTGTGCACCTTCACCTGTGCCAAATATCTCTTGTAAGCAAGCCAGACAAAATGCAAGACAACCATGGAAGTTTGGTAGTCTAACTACTAGAGCCTCTTATTGTGCCTCACTGCAGAAAAAATAAATTAAAAAACCAATCATAGAGCCATATAAGCCACACTGGTCCCTGTGACAGTTGGCTTAGAATTCTGTAAAATTACTTAGGGGATGCACAGGAATGTGTGGATATGTAGCAAAAGAAGTGTCTCAAGACAGTGTAATAAAATAAGGAGGGAAACCTCAAAGTAATCTCATAGCTCTTCAAGAACTAAAAAAAATAAATTTGCATTACCCAGTCCTTGAACTCAGATACAATTTAACCTTTGCCCACTAAAGCAAATGTAGTTATTGGCTGGGGAATTTAAGAGGTGTGTTACCCTAAGAGAGCAGAACAGCAGCAATAAATGCCAGCATCTCATCTGTTCCAGTGGTTCATTGCATGATAGAAACCGGGCTTCAGTCATACACATCACATTCACAACTTGTGCCCATTAGCAACATAATACAGTACAAGTGCAAAGCAATACTTTAATCTTTATTCACAATTTTCTCTGCCTCTCATGGATACACACGAAAGTGAAGGATGTACTACAGCAATAGGCCCTTAAGTAACTCATAACTTGTGTGACTGATGCCTAAAGCAAATAAACAACACTTCTGTCCTCCTTGCATCAGCTCCACTGCTTCAAGCCTGATTTACAGACTGAATCCCATTAGGAAGAGAATAGCAAACAAATGCAGACTGTCATAGGGAAAAAAAGCTACCCAGTGCCACAAAGCTGTGCTAGTGCTCACACCAGAGGGGACACAGTAATTCCACTAGAATGAGACATGTCCAACTACTTCAAATTATTTAGGTAAATACTATCAATACACAAGTTTATTTTAATTACAGTACCCTACGTATTCCACAATTTTTAGCACATTAAAGAATTACAAACAAAGGAGCTATAAGAAAAGAGCTCTTTTTGGAGCTGAGTCGCACTGTTTTTAATAACTAACAAGAAAATATGATTCATGTAGGGGAACAGCACAAGAAGTTCATCCATCTGCAGGGTTAGGTACACCTCACTGTTCTCCAGCACTGCATTCCCCACTTCCCATCTCAGCAGTGCTCCTTTCCCCATTTATAACCAATAGTTAGAAAATGGTCAACCCCATTAGAGACAAACTGAAGCATTTCTTATGGCATTGATTTCATACATGAAGCACACAGGTGACACAAGGACACAAGCACGCCATTGCTACTTCTCCCTTGAAAGTACCCACTTAGTAGAAACTGCTCTTGTGCTTACTCACCACAGCTTACTGAGAGACAGATGAGGGTCATTCACAAAGGAAGTTGCATCCACTTCTGCTTCACTGTGTCGTGCACATTCATTGCTTGTCACTCAGGAATTGTCCAAAATACATGTTTACCTGTCAAACTTGCACTCTGAGTTCCTAAAGAAGCACCACATAGCAGTGTTACTACTGTGAGTGAGCAGTACTTCCCATTGTATTGCAAAACTTGAATCCTAGGACTGCCTTTCACCTGTAACAAAGTGCTTCCATGAAATACTTTGTTAGCTTCTGTCTTTTTCCTCCTCTATTTAAGCTCACATCTGTAATGTGGGATTTGCAGTAGGTTACGAATGAAAAGGTTTTCAGTCAAACTCATCTGGAAAACAGCTCTAGGTGAAATCCAAGGCATGGGCTCAGACCAGAAAGGGATTTAAGAGGATCAGCTTCTGAGATGTAAGCTGTCATGTTTTTATTTGCAGTGATGAATGACATCTGAACTGGATTGTGTATGGCTGCAGTTGCCACAGGGAAGGGACCTGCTCACACATAGCTTTAAATTTTATATACAACATACCAAGCAGAGCATACAACGCAAACAACAATGCAGCCATGTCAATTTTAAAAAAGGTAAGTTTGAAAGGAAAAATAAAAGAATAAATGAAGAAAACAATGCTGTCTCATTTTATGTTCAATCTGTTTTTCTCCTTCTGTGGAGGGCTTGGATCTTTGTGCTATTTTAATGCTCAGCTACCATTTCCCAAAAGCACTTGAACAAACACTGAAGGACAAAGGCGTTGTTCTGGAAGATGCAGCTTTTTGCAGCAAGGTAGCCCTGAGATGTTGATTCTGTTGATTCAGTGTCTCTTCAGCTCAGATGAGCGATAGGAAATCCATCTGTCAGCAATTCTGTGACTTCCTCTGTACTGCCAAAGCAAGGAGGTCGACAGCATCTGCATGGAAACCCACGGACAGCCCATATCCTCGTTACTGAGGATACAACCAGAATCGGATACACCATTAAATGAGCTAAAAAGCTCTCATACCCAAATTCACAGGCTGAAGTCTGCTTTTGAAGGAAAACTAGAGGCTGACTTCCAGCTGCTTTGTTTTTTAGATGACCCAGATTGTGTTTTTAAGCACATTTGCTCAGCTGAGCTATGAACTGGTTTCTTTGGGGAACAAGAATTACACAGAGCATTAAGACCGATTATGAGACACCTCCTATCATTTCAGGATTCAGAGAAGTCCCGCAATGTTAAGAAAAACTGGTCATGAAGATCAAAGGAGAAGGGAAGGCAATTAGCAGATTGTTTCTTTTGAAGAGGGATAAGTGCCAGTTTCCCAGCTTTTGTTGATAAGAACAAGCGACATCCATATTTTGAGGGGCTATTAGGAAACTGCTGCAAATCACAGGGACATCAGTTTGAGGCTTGTGAGAGACTTTTGCTTACTTTAAAATCTGAATTTGTGGGAAATATTTGCCTGTTACAGTGAGGCAAGAAACTCAATATTCTAATGAAGAGCAAATGCAAAAACACCAAAGAAGGGACAGTGCAGCCTGCACAGAGTAAGTTTGGAAAGCTGACACTAAAGGAAGGACATATTAGGTGTTGACTGCTACTTTTCACTGAAACCCAAAAAAAACCAAATATAGTGAACCCTGTACCCAGTCCATCTTGTTTGCAGCACAGATAAACAAGTTTGATGTTGTCCCACTCAGGACTGAAGATGCAAATGGCAATGAGCCAGACAAGGAGGGCTTACCTGATTTTATACATTCTATAAAGCAGCAAAAGCTCTCCAGTTGTCATTGGACAAGAGAAGAGCTGCAAAGGCACATATTGACTAAACACAGGTATCACAGAGCGATAAAGCAGGAAAAGACACACGACCACAAACAGCTGATAAAAAAGTCTTGCTTGGGATGTCGAGCAGCAAGTTGTGCCCAAGGTGTACCAGGTGGAAAAGCAAATCAAGACATTACTGGGCAGCCCATAGAAGTTTTCTGAGTGCATGAAATCCCAGCTAAGCAGGAACAGGACAGTTGTAGCTTGTGCTGTTTCTGCACTCTCCCCTCAGCACCATCAGATGAATGACACCATAGCCAGGAGGGAATCTTGGCTGAGTTTCGGGCTACACTCAAAGGATTCAAGAGTGTATTCAGCCAAGCTAAAATACAGCTGATTCTGTAAGACAATATGCAAACTGAAGCAGAAATGCAACTACTCCTTACTAGCCAAATGTTCTGTCTTCAAATATATGGACAGAAATGAAGTTCCTAATTAACCTTTTGAGTTTTGTCTCCAAGAAGGAACTTGTGGATGTACTGGATCCAAAAATAGTAAGAAAATATGTACATTCATTATGCAGGAATGGAAAAGGCAATGTGGAAGATGAAGCTGGCATTTGCAATCTCAAGGACTGAAAAACATCACACATTCAAGAAGACTTTTGGATTTCAGTTAAACACAGAACTATGTAACAGAAAAGCAGATAATAGAATTTATGATACCAGGTGGGATAGAGAATAGTACTGACTCCTGAAAAAAGTAACAAATTCATCTATAACTAAAGCTCAAAAAAGCACATCATAAGGGCTGTGGGAGATGTACTGCAAGTGTTTCATCCAGGGCTGCTCAAAAAGAATCCCAAACAAACCATCAAAAAATTCCAAATCACACATTCCAAAAAACCAACTAGCTTCCCAACACAGGAACTCACTCCAAAAAAAGGCCCAAACCAACAAAAAAATCAGTCCAATTTCAGTCACATTGCTCTTTTGTCCATGAAGTTGTTAATCAGGGTGCAGTCCTTCCTTATTTATTTGCATAAACATTTAATGTACTCTGAAGAAAGGCAGCTTTTTAGTCAGGTCACCAGGGCAGAGTAGCTTGTGCTGTGACTTGACAGAAAGCACTGCTGCATCCAGAAGGATGACAGATCTAACAGGGTGCTCCCAGACTCTCTGTGCGATGCAGAGAGCAGCATCAGCACCAAACCAGAGGCTCATACAACAGACTACTGACAGTGGGACAGGTGAGGTGCCAGGGCCAGGTTTTTTGACTTTGATTAAGGGTTCATTTGTGAGAATGGAAAAGGAAAAAGTAGAGAGGATGTCTATTTTGATGTCTTGACCTTAGGAATGGCCAGCAGACTTTGCAGCAAGAGAATTATGTGCAAGAGTAGAAAAGGGCCCAGTCATTGATGTCTGAGTCTGATTCCGACTACCCAGGTGTCTTGAAAGACCATAGCCTTCAAGCTGCTGTTCTCTTCATTCCCATTCTTCTCTCAAAATGTCATAGTTCTGTCAAAAAAATTGATGTACAAGCTGCCAAATATGTACATTTTTAATTTAATATAAAAAGTCACACAGGCTCATTTTAGGGAAACTACTTATTCCATCACACACACAAGAAAGTAAATATTTAAAAAACATGTAATCTGTTCCCAGCAGTGCTTCTCTCCTCTGGCACACACAATAACTGTGGAAAGCATGCAGGGACATAAATCAAGGAGTGCTCCAACTTGGCACACCAGACTCCCAACACAAGCACATTATCCCACAGTGCTGAAAGCAAACAGGTGATGTTCCAAGGAGTTTGAACATGAAATACATCCTCTGTACCATGTTTAATTCAAGTAACTCCTTCACCAAATCCTCAACCACATTACTCATAAGCATGGGCAACACTTGCATTGTGTTGCTTTGAAGCATTAATAGCGACATGGCTGAAAATGCACCTAAAATTCCCTGCTTATGGAAAAGACATATAAGATCTCCAACTCCTGGCCTATTTCAGAAGAAGTGCATTTGACATGGGAAATCCAAATAAACATATTTATGGACAACTGGTCAACATGCAGCTGTTAATCCAGCTTCAGTTCAGGTGTTACCTTCTCATTACAAATGAATTCAGAGCAACTTTAGGTTTGGAGGCCCACACTAGAACTGCCCAGATATGAAAGTTACAATACATAATAAAAAATTTAGCACCCCACTTATGTTGTAGGGCCTGCACACCTACAGGATCCATATAATTTGCATCTGTTGCTGAAAGTGGTCCTTTCAGTTTAGGTATCTGGTTTAAGGATCAGTGGACAATTAACAATTGATAAGCAGCTCAAATAGCTCACTTGATATCTCTGTCTCTGAGCACGCTCCCACACTGTCAGTGTCTCAGTTCACTCTCTCAGCTACACTGAACAATAACTCCAAATCAAAACAGAGGCAGCTGCACTGGCAATGTCAATAAGAAAACTGCTTTAGTGCTGCCTTAAAAATTACAATCAAATAAATCAGCATTTATCGGCTACATTTCCATTAACCTTGAAGCCTTAACACATTCTCTTATAAACAAGTTATTAGCAGTAGATGGTGTTCTGCAATGTTAGTGAATTGCTGCTTAACTGCATTTTAATAATTGAGAATGGAAAATTCTTTCACTGTGTACCAGAACCTTGTCAGGATGAAGTGCTGGGGAGCCAAAATTTGCTTTAGTTTGGTGTTTTATTTTAGAATGAGAATTCTGGCTCTTTAGTTTCTTCTAATTGAATTATTTAAACTATCTAATAGGCTTTTTAATTTTTTAAGGGCAATGCACAAGGTAAGAAGCAACTTGTTAAAAAAAGGCCAAGTCAGTTGCCACATAAATTACATCAGGGACAAATCCAAAGGCAATGTGTGCATCCATCAGAGTCACAGCTCAGGAAATAGCAGACTGCAGTGTGCCAAGCAGCTCACAGGCCGTGGCATCTCCTCCTTACACCTCTTCCCTCCTCCACAGGGGAATCAGTGTGTCTCACTTTTTGAGGGATACAGCTTTGTGGAACCTCAGGATCACATTTCTAGAGAAGAGGTTTAAAATCAGCTCTCCCACTGGACTGTGGTAAAGCACATAAATTGCCTCTGCCGTATAATTTTTATCTCTTGATCCATCATAAGTTAAGAAAATTAAAATGCAAATAGTATTGATGCCAGTGATCAAAAAGAACAAGAAAATACAATTGACAAATACAACCTGCTCTGATAGTTAAAATTCCTCTAAACATACCCACTTTGCATCTCCCATTTGTTTTCCCTTCTGCAAGCCACACACATTTTCCCTACGAATCTTCCTAATTGATAAGGCAAGAGTCATCCCTTTTAGGAAATAAATTAGAAATAAGAAATGCTTGGATTAACCAAGCCTTACTGACCTTCCTTCATGAATAAACAATGAGCTTTTCCAGAACTGTGAGAGAAATGCATTCCATAAAATGAATGGGTTTCTTTGTCATCAGACAAAAAAAAAATCCAGCACAGAACCAAAGCACTTTGTTCTAGGCTACTTACACTCAGCATGGGTTTTAAATCTTGAACTTCTGGAGAGAAGAATTAACCCTGCCAGACAAAGGAGTCTCAACACTCATCACACACAAATCTCAAAAATTACTGAATTACATGCTGAAATCAACCACATGGAGCAAATTTGCCTTGCTGGAACTCCTGACATGGAGTGGATTTAACCAAAACAGGAGTATACTCACTTATTTTTCCCCTCTTAGCTTTGACTTTTCACCTTTCGTTTTCCCCACCTGAATTAAAGCAGGAAGGTATTAAAACTAAAGAAACCAATTAAATTCATGGTTTAGAACCCTGGATACAAGCAATGCAAAACTGAGTGAAAAGAAAACAAGAGTGCTTATGCTGCTTCTGTCATTAATAGGCTTTATGATATTGTAAATGAAAATAATGTAAATGATATGAATGTAATGTAAAAGATGTTTATTAATTCTTTTCTTGCCTAGAGTATTCAGAAAAATTGTTAAAATAAACTTCTCAGACAAGTGCAAACAAAAATTTTCCTGTGAATTTCTTTTTCAAAATAAAACTGTGGTAGAGAGAGTCACCACCCTCTCTGAAATGAAAGGAACTGCTTAGCAGAAGGTGCTTTTCATGAAGAAGTAAAAAAAGGAGTGCTCAGCTCTTCCTATATGAGGTCTCATGGCTACAAACCAGCTTTGATTCATGGAGCAAGACCGACTTCCAGTGAGTATTGACTCCCAAAGGAAACAAGAAGGTCCAGCCCAAGGACACCCAACAGGCTATGCAGAAATATAATCCAGGCTTAGTCAATAGCATTTCCCATAGCCTCACCCTCTGCCTCCATGCTTGACATGGATTTTGAGTAGCCCTTTTTAGGGAGGAGTAGTTGAGGGGTGGCAGGGGGGAGGAATGAAGAAATATCATCCTGTTCTACCAGCACCTCCTGTTACACAGATGCTCCCATCATCATCCAAGGAGCCAAAACCAAAATCCCAGCCTATACTTAAATGCTTGAATCATAAGCATCACTCAAATGATTGGACAGTAAGAATTGCATCAGGGAATATCAGGATGGACCAGCTTCTCACAGAATTCATCTCCTATTTAATTCATATTATTCAGAGCTTGGCACATTTTTATTCCTAATAAAGCAATACTGCTGACATGCCACGCTTCATGAAACTCTTCTTTCATAATCACATAGTTGTGATAAATACAACAGGGAAAAAAATACCAACTGATTTTGTATCAGTAATTTGAAATGTATTCATAAGCAGTGCTGTAAAAAATAGATTCTGCAAGTTTCAAGGACTAAGTACAAAATTCTATTCATAACAGTTCTTCAGCTCATAAGCTATTTTTGGATTATGTTGGTCAAAGTTACAATATGAATGATGGAGGAAAACAGAATCTACTGAGACATGATTGATTAGAAATCTATTTGACAAATCAGATTAGAATGACAGACAGCACATGTGCCAGAAAAGCCACACACTAGAAAGCCTACCTCTAAATAATGCCAGCTTCTATGGGGAAAAACATGCAGCTTTCCTTTCCCACTTGTATCTACAGGTTTCCTTTTCCTGGGCCATTCACTACACAAGTTTCTTCTCAGGATCCCAATTTCCTCTTTACTGACCATGAAACCCTGAAGAACAATTCTTGGGTTCTGGCCACTGACCATTTTTAAGTGCACAGTAAAAACAGCATTGTGGTAACAGCTAAGAACATTCAACTCCCCATTAGCCAGGGGCATTGGTATCAGCAATAGGCTGAGACTCTGGTCAGGAATTCTGGGCTGATGCTGAGCACACCAGAGCTGGGTTCACTACATGCTTATGGTATAATGGCATTGTTGCCAGAAGACACTTGCACAATTTTAGCTGTTGCTATGGACTCTACACAATCAGTAAGAGACCATGGATTAGCTTGAATTGAATATGAGTCAGAAGAACACAAGCAGGATTCCATTACAGCTCAAGTAATTTATCACTTCAAGAAATACTGCATAATTTTAACCATGGCTGTCTCTTTTTAAATGTGTGGTGCCTAGCAGACTATGCTTTTCCTTACAGAAATAGAAGCTTCCTATCTTCATTCCCATTTAGTTTCCTTTTAGAACCTACATCCCATGTTCTATACTATGCATTGCTATCTCTAATATTATGTGTACACAGACAGAGAAGTACTTGTGTATAGAATACTACCAACACAGCCCCTTTGGAATGACAGTCATTTTCCTGTCCAAGAGGGAAAAGTGGTAAAAATGACAAGCTGTTATTTTTAACTACAATGCTAACTCCTATTCCATCTGAGTTGGGCTGGAACAGATTGGATTTTTAAACTGTAGCTAACGCATGTTTGCTGTGGAGCACTAACAGTGCAGCAAGTTCTTGGGGCCTCCTTCCCTTGCTTCTTCCACAGCCAGAACAGAGTGTACACAATACAGGACATATTTTACTACGTGCACAGCAGGGCATTGTGTTTAACAGCAAGAAAAGCTGAAAAGATGCCACTTTTTCTCAATTTTACAGGCCACAAACTTTTAGTTGGACATCCCCATAAGGATTGAGAGTTATGGAAACAAAATTTCCACAGGAGCATACAGCACTATTAGCCCTGCAATGAAGACATATTCTCAGGAAACAGGAAGAGCTGTTGCTGCCATTATTAAAATGATGGCATGAATAAGATTCAAGCTGACAAAACATGCCCAAAAAGGTATTAAAAGTAATTAAGAAATTTTCTTAAAAGCTTACGTTGATTAAGTATTTTGTACACCAACAACTTGATCATACTGCCTTAGCCTTTCAAGTCTTCTAAATGGGAACTAAGTATGCTTATTCATCAAATAGCATCTTTTGTTTAAAACTGAAATGAAGAAATACATCATACCTTTGCTTCTCCAAAACTAATTATTTATTTAGTAAAATTAATGAGTTATTGCTCTCATCTGCATTTTGAGACACTCCCAGAACCCAGATACTGCTTTGCTGAGATATAAAAACACAGTCAAGAAGAAATGCTTCTATTTCAGGGTTCAAATTCTACTTAATAGTGTAATACTGGCTAATTACAGGGAAAACAACTTCCATTTAATTGTTACCTTGCGACATTGCAGGCCTTAACACCACCTAATCGCAGAAATAATTAAATGCAATTATGTCACTGATTGTTGCTGGTAGCTATAAATTATGCATTAATCACGATCTTGACCTATCCCAATTACCTCACACTGGACACCATGGCAAAGTTTGTAATCAAAATAGAGAAAATCCAATTGCAGAAAGGCAGCCCAGAGGCTGGATAGAATACCTTGAGGTCCTTGGAATCACAGAATGGTTTGGGTTGGAAGGGATCTTTAAAGATCATCTCCTTCCAACCCCCTGTGTGCCAGGACATCTTTCACTAGGTCAGACTGTCCCAAACCCCATCCAATTGGGCCTTGAACACCTCCAGCGATGGGGCATTGACAGCTTCTCTAGGCAACCTGTCTCATCACCTTCAAGATAAAAAAGTTCTTCCTCTTATCCCACCTAAAACTATCCTCTTATCAGTTTAAAACCATTGTTCCTCCTCCCCATTCCCACAGCCAGCCTCTCTCTGCATTGGAAGCACTGATACGCAGTCCCAGAGGAAGAAGGAATAATTCCATTTTCTGTGCAAACAGTTTTTCTGAGAACTAGTAAGTTTTCCAAACACTATTAATACAGACAAGCTTGCATACACATCATAATTCCTTGGAAGAAAAAGCCCAACTACACCAAATGGTGCTGTGAGACCTTGAGGAGTGACCTCGAGGCTGCTGCAATGCTGTGAGCAATTGTGCTACTCAGGCTGTTCAAATTAGGCTCTTCTTGCTGTGACAGCAGTTCCCAGTGCATGCCTGACTGAGCTTTCAAAAGGGATGTATTTGTTGTTTCAGTGTGGACCCTTTGGAAACAACCAGGACTTCAGAATCCAAAATGCCTCATTTTTTCACTAACCTGCATGTTACTGCTGCTGCTGGGTACCAGAGTGCAGCTGTATCTATAATTTCCTAGTAACTTGACCTACACTGCTCTTCTAGTAACTCTGCAATAGTAAGAAAAATTTCTGGACCCTCATTTAGGAATCATATCGCAGAAGTTGATCAACTCACAACAGAGGGAAAACAAGGCATCTTTTAGTATTTCCATCTGGGATCAGACAGCAATTTCTCACATATGATATTTAATATATTCCACAAAAAGCTCTTCTCTTTATTTCCCCAAACTAACCTGTAATAAAATAGAGTACACCACACACAGGGCTTACATCCTGTGATGCAATCACCTAGATCTGTGACGTTCACCAGGCTGCAGTTCCAAACAAGAGCTGACACCTGCCTTGCCTTTTACCAACACAAGTAATATTTGTAAATGAAACAGTTACCTGTCACTATGGACTGAATTCTGATTGGAGACTGAGGTTCCCCAAAACAGAACATGCTAGACTCTGTGACTGTAGAAATAAAGAATATTATACTTCTGTACAATTATTTTGCCATTCAGAAACCTGTTTTGGAGGAATACAAAGAAGTAACTAAGCTGATCAATAATATTACAAGTCTAATATCAGATCAGAGATTCAGATGTCATATAGAAAACCAGGAACTGTACTTTGGCTTTTAACTGATAAATGGATCTCTGCTAATAACTGTAAAGTGTACAATAAGTTACTCATTAAAATGAGATCTTATATCTCAGGTGTAATAACATCTCTACTCATTTTCTAAGCACTAACATAACTGGGAATGCAAACATCCCAAACTCAGCAAGTATCAGAAAAAACAAATCCAACAGAAAACTAACAAAGTAGAAACAGTTTAGTTTTGTCACAATGAGTCATCTTTAGGGTTATCTTGCTCTTTTTCTTACCCTTACACATCACATCCTAAAAAACGCCCCATCCAATCGCCCAAGCCCCAAGGAAAAAGTTTACAGGTAAATCTATGCAGTTGATCAAACAGACAAAATGCCTTGCTATAGCAAGTTCACCTGCCTGAAGCAATGCATCACTAAAACCCAGCACTTTGTGCCCCGTGGTTATAACCTTGATTTTTTTTCCCCCCCATGATCATAAAATTTGGCTGCAACTAGGCTAAGTATACAGCTTCCCTTGTGGAAGAAAACTGCCTTTCAGCAAGGGGCTGTCTTTGATCTGCCAACAGCAGGGATGCAGCAGCAGTGCCCCAAAACATCTCTAGGTTCTCATGCCCATTTCTCCCTGGATGTGGAACTCCCAGGGCAGCTCAGAGGCAAGCCCTCGGCACACAGCATGCCCGGGGCTAGCAGCGTGCCCTCGGTTGGTGCCGGCAGCTCAGGCGGGTGCAGGAACTCCCCAGGCTGCAGTTTCCGTGCCCTGGAGCCCCGGGTAACGCTGCTCCATACAGACAGCGGAGCGCATTACAAGGCCCATTTGCCTACGCATAAGAAATGAAGCTGGTTTTTTTCTCAGCCTCACCTTCTGCACTGCCGTACCTCTGGAATCAGCCGTGCCTTGGCTTGTCTCTTATAAACAGCAACGGCAAGATAACACTCAGGGAAAAGCCAAGCTTCATGCCACAGTAGTCTGACACTTAGTTTTAAAAGCAGCTTGTGATCCCAGGAGAGGTCACCACTGTTTTAAAACCAGACCCTACTAACAGGGGATAAACACAGATCTGTTGATTGCCATCCCTGCTTAATTTCTTATTTAATTCTGCATCTCTCTTTCCCACAAAACAATGTCTAAAAGAGGTACTTCCCAACAGCTTGGGCCTCTCAGCGAGCCATTAGCACCTCCTTGGCCACTGAGGGACTTTCGTAGTAGAGGGGACAGATTCGTACTTCCAACAGCAATGGGAGACGAGGAAATTACTCCTATTGCATAAACACTGCTTCTTGTTTGCATAGGAAAAATATGCAAAGCGGAGGTACATTATTCAGAAGAATCCCCTGTTTAGGTGGAGCTTCTTCTACTAGATGTGATTGCCCTGCTCATCAGAGCAACACTTGTTTTTTAAATCTTTTCAGGACCACATCAAAGAAGAAGAAGTTAAAAGTATTATTGGTAGGTACAGGTCTAACAGCAAAAAGGTTCAAGCCAAGAGTAAATTAAACTTTTCTGCTTAACTATATTGAAATTTAAGACAATCTGTATTTCATTAATTTACTTCATAGCAAAGCAGGAGCAGAGGAAAGTTCTGCGCCACTAACTTTGCCAACCAAAACTTTCAACAATGTGTATGGATCTAGCATCACTTTTTATTACCAATACCTACATTCCTATCTTTAAAGCAGATATTGAGATAGCACTCTTTCAGATAACTCCCAGAACTAAACCTGAAAAGGGAAACGTGTGCAGTAAAAAGCTGAAGTACAGTTTAAGAAAAAAATGCAAGAGATAAGAGAACATTCCCTGGGGACTTACTGCTGCATAGTGGGCAACACCCATGAAAGTACAGCTTATGAACAGCTAAGTTCAGGTTTTACCTTTGGAACCACAGTTCAATTTGCTTCCCTCCAACAGCTCTAAATCCTGGGAAGAGAAGGCTAACTGAGCTAGTCAGAGGTTTGTATTAAAACAAATGGTGTCCTAAAAATGCCTTAACCTTTACAGAAAGTGTTAGAAGCCTTGCTGAGGTAAACAGATATGGTTTCTCTTTTCTTGGAGGGGGAATGGAGCTTTCCCAATAGTCAAAATGACCATCAGATGTCAGAAGCTGTGAACACTAAGTGTCCTTAGATAATCAAAATGTCTGAGCAGTGAGAAAGCTTAACATCTTTTTATTCTAAGCCATATTTCAGTAATTTTTAAATAAGATTGTTTTAACCATTTGGACAACTCTTCACCACATCTAGATATATTCCCAGGGTGGTATTTTTGCTTCCAACTTAGTATACCCCAAGCCTGTTACTCTTTTAAGAGGTATATGGACATTACCAAATTTTCCCTGAATATCTCTAATGCTTTAATTACAAGGAGATCTGATCATAAAGACCTCACATAACAAATCAACTTGCTGGGGAGAAATATATGTTTCTTATTTTGTTTTAAACTCGCCTAACAAATATTTTGAAATTTAACAGTAATTCTATTACACAAGTGATTTTACTGACTTTTCTTTAGTGGATTCAGAGTATTTTGAGACTACAGCACTGAAATATGTATAGAGGGAGAGAAAACCTTAATATCAACATTCTTAGATGCTTCTCCCTACCACAAAATTAACAATAGTTAATGCAAGGCTAGAGGCACAGAGCTCTGAAAACCACACAGCATAGGCCTAAAGAAAACAAAATCTTCAAGATGATTTAAGACATTTCACCCTGATGATTTGCTGCTAAAACCAGCACTTCATCTGTGTCTAGACCTAATATGCTTGTGGTCTTGTGTGGGCTGAACACCAGTAGACTAAAACCAGGTAAGCAGCTGCTAAACATCCTGAAAGAAGGGGAATTCATTGTAATAAGGAAATAGATAAAAAAGGACTCAGAAGCTTATGATCCAGTTACAATAGGATAAACTCTCTTCATAAACACAATTTCTCCATAGCGTAGATAACAAGTCATCACTACCAAAGCAGCCAGTGGTTTAAGCTGCTTGACTTTCATTGCCATCATTTACTTCAATTTCCACTGGAATCCTCCTGGCAAGCTCAAAAACAAGGAGAAACTAAGGATTTCAAGTACTTAATCTCTCTGTTTTAATTGCTCATCCTCCCACTAAGTGTGCCTTTCCAACTGAACAAATTTTGAGGAAGCTCCTAAATATCTCATCTGTATTTACATTCATTTGGCAATCTTAAGGGCTGTTCCATCACAGCTGTTCCATGGAAAAAATTTATTAGATCAGCTGAATGACTTCTCAATCATTTCATAAGGTCAAAAAACCAGAAAAGAAACCCCCTTTTTCCATGATAGCTGATGGCATAGTGCTATACAGTCTCTCCTTTCCAGAAGAGATTAAATGACCATCTGTTTAGTATCTGTGCAGCTATGAAGCACCTCCTGTAAGCAATGTGTAAATTCAGGTTTTGGGCTTCTCAAATTTGTAACATGTAACAGAAAAATCTACAACATACAAAGCAATATGAGAATGAAATAATGAAGCCAGGCACCTAGAGGCAGCACTACCACAATTCTCCTCAGACAATAACTTCCCTAAGAAGAACTAAACAATACTCTTCATTATCTACAAGCAGCCTGACTAAATAGTGCATTCTGGGGGTTTTCTGATCAGAACAATGATAATATGTATTATTTCCTATTATTTTGCATTATTAATACATATGTTCACAGACATACTCAAGGTTGTAGTCTTTACATAATAGCCTGTCCCTTCCCAGGCACAAACACCACAGATTGCTCTGCAGAGCCATAGCTAAGGTAAATTCAAGAGTTCTCAGAGTCCTGCTTAGGAGGAGCAGTGCTGTGCAAATGGCAAGTGGGCTTTTAATGGCTCATACGACTGGTTAATGAGTGACATTAAAATGCATCTGTTGTTTGGAAAACCTTGAGCAGTGATACTTCCTGGTATCTAGTAGGGAGTGCAGTGTTTAACAACACAGTGAAGTCAGATAAAACACAAGCCTTTCAAACTAATCTAAAAAATCCCATTGAGAAGAAAAACACAAAATTGTTTAACATGTGTGAGATTTTAGATTTTGATTGCATATTGGATTAATAAATTCTTACCATTATTCTTCATAGGCCTAAAGTCTGCATACAACTTATACCATCAAGAAGAAAAAGTTAAAATTTTCACAAGTTAATGAAAAAGCTTGCAGACCCCCAGACAGAAGTTACTTGGATTCCCCTGGCATCAGCCCTCTTCACCCCCAAAAAAATTTTTTTTGTCTGATAAGCATCATTAAAAGTGTTTTCCCATAAATATACAAAGTAACTGGCCAACAAATTCACAGAATTGAGGTAACTTAACTGGACATTCCTAGCCCAAGCACCATTTTAGCCGTGGGTAGTGGTAGGTCACACTTTTCTACACTAATGTGTCTATGTAGTAGAGCTATGGCAGAGTCAGAGCTTAAACCTTCACAACATAACTAATTTGGTCCTCTGATGTCCCTGTTCATGAATCATTGACATCATCACAGGCTGAGGCTGCAAGGGAACTCCTGAAGTTATGCTCTGGTGATTTGGAGGATACTTTGTGCTGTCCCAGGCTTGCTCTCAGATCTGGCTGCAACTTACTGGATGCCACACTTCTCTGGCCAACCTCTGCTGATGCTCACTCACCCTCACTGCAAAATAATATTTCCTGATGTTCAGCAGAAAACTCCTGTTTCATTTTGTGCCCAGTGGCTCCGGGTTCTGGCAGCAGGCAGCAAAGGCAGCCAAGTTCTGTCTCCTCTGTGCCCTCTCTACAGCTATTTGCCCACTGATGAGATTCCTCTGAGCCTTCTCTTTGAGCTGCAGAGCCACAGTGCTCCCAGCTGTTCCTTCTAGGAGGATGGTGCTTTTCCTTCAACACCTTCCTGGCCCTTGGCTGCACACTCTCCAGCATGTCCATGTCTCTGCTGTGCTGAGGAGCCCACAGTATCCAAGGCATGGGCTCACCAGTGTTTAACACCTTGGAAAAAGCTGCTACAAAGTCAGGAATGGCTCTGTATAGGAAGTATGTAAAGCCAAATCAACTTTTCTTAAAGCATGCCAGCACACAGATTTCCTAACAGCAAGGATTACCATTGTCTGACTTAGCTTTAACATCTTTGACCATATTCCTGACCCAGATGTTAAATTAAAAATCCATCCTTAATATTATAGTTCAACAGAGGAAGTCCAAGACAACATTTTAGCATCAAGTTGCTTTCCAATAAATTAACTTCAAAAACACCCTGGATTCTTAGTTTTGGCCACCTTACATTTTAAACAAATAAATGCCATTTAGCACTGAAAATATGAAGTTATTACATATCTAGAATAACCTCCTAATGTGGAAAGCAGACCTCCAAAAGGTCTATTCCATAAAGTTAACATAGCCTTTGATTGTCTGGGAATCTCTTCCTGTCACACACTGAGAGGAATCACTCTGCAATACACAGATGATGGTACAATCTCTTCTTTTGGCATTTGTCTCCTCAGCATCTTTTCTGAATGACACCACAAATTTAATAGCACTCCTTCCCAATCCTACTAAGAAGAACATCTGAAATTAGTCATTATCTGTCATGCCTCTGCAATGGCTAGGAAAAGTTTAGGGAAGAAATAAATTGGTTTATGTTAATTTTCAAGTCAGTAAATTAAGACAGTAAAAGATCAAGCAATCTGAGTGTGTCACAAAAATTCAGCCAAGGAAGAAACTAGAACTTAAGTTCAAAAGGCTCCAGGTCAGAACTCAGAAAATAAAGCTACAAGCTTGTTGATTTTACCATTTGTATGCCAAGGCATCACACACAAAAGTACACAAAATCAGCAGCTGGAATTGTGCATGATAATATAGCTTCTCCTAGAAATCTATTAATGCCTTCCCAACCTATGGTTGTACTGCAGTAACACTTGGGGAGAAATGTAGGTATGTATTGGGCTTTTTTCCCCTCCAAGTCATCATGCAAAGAATAAGTAGTGCATGTCAGGCTTCTGCTCTAAGTCCTCACAACCAGTTGGCACACAGACAAATGGATTCCAAAGCACACCTGTGAATCCAGTGGTGCAGACACAGGCAAGCACTAATGACCCTTACCCTGATGATGCTTGAGCTGGGATATGAATCCAGCAGAGATGCCTATCGGTGCCCTGACATCCCCACACCTGTCTGGGGCAGAATCCAGCTCAGCCACCTGTGGTCAGGCTGGTATCCATTGCCAAGGCAAATGCCAGGCGATGACACAATCCAGTAGTTTTGCTTAGGATGGAGCACATCAAGCATGAAGATGAAGAGAACTGTGTTTAGCATGCTTTTGCTCCCATACCATAAATAAAGAAAACTGAAATATTTGTCCAGAACTTGTGTTTCAGAGTGAGTTTCCCTGGCAGACCAGGTGACAGTAATTGAAAAGCCAGAGAAATGTCTGCAGTACCCAGTGCCTGATGTCCTCAAACACTGATTGCACAGGCAATCCCAACGCTCAGCATGGCTCACAGGAGCTGGTTACTGTAGTATTCCTTACACAGTATCACATAGCAACCCTTTCCTTTCCCTGCAGAGTCTGAGAGAGATTTAAAACAGCATATTACAGCAGGAAGTTTGCCTCTGTGCCAAAACAGAGTTAAGCCCATGTTTAACCCTCACTGAAGTCCTTGCAGTATCTCACAAAAAAAGTCACTATCAATCTTATGGTTCTGTGTTTAAAGTCTCACCCTAATTTCACTCACCACAATGTTTCAGAATGAAGAGGAGAGAAAGACTGAACACTTGGGTCCAGATTGTCTTTTAAAATATATACATATACTGATTCTTACACATATAATACATTCATAATTTATAACTGACAGAAATCATGAAGTTAAAATGGAACCAATAGCAAGGTGGGTTGAGCTGGAAAAGAATAAACCAAGTAAAAAGCAAGAGGCACAGAGATATCTTATCCTATAATAAAGGGATATCTTTATTACCACAGAGTAATATAAAAAGAGGAATTACATAGGAGTGGGGAAACCCAATGGATAATGCTTCACACATTTCACAGCATTCCCCTTAAGGAGAAGAAGAACAGATGAAGATATTTTCCTCATTTACACCAAGATATTGTCAACAATTCTGACTGGAGAGATTCTGATAAAGAAGAAAAAACACAACTTGCAAAGTTTTTGTACATCTGAAAACACGTGAGAGCATCTCAGACTAAAGACAATTACGCTGGACCTACAACTTATCTGGAGAATTACATGTACTAATAAATCCATTTTAGATTTCAGTTCCTGAAATTACTGTAAGGAGTAAAGCGCATTCCCCAAAAACCAAACCAGCTTATCCTGCTCAGATCCTTTGGTTGAACCTAACAAAATTTCCAAGTTAACCTTTTGTGTCTTCCTTGACTGCCATGCACTTGTAAGACAGTGCCACAGACAGCTAACAGGCTCTTTGGAGCAAGATCTGCAGATAGATGTCCCAAAAGCTGTGCCAATCAAAGATTTTCACAATAAATTGAGATAGTAATTGTATTGCTGTGGTGATCTAAGAGAGGTCAGGTTCACAGGGACAGGTAGTCTCGTTAGGCAAACCCTTGGGCATGCAGTCACAGAAGACTCAGTAAAAGGTCACCTTTGTGAACTCACACAGACTGAAAAACACCAGAATAAGATGACTGAGCAAGCAAAAATTTCTTGCCTAATGTGAAATTCAGTAATGGGGCCACATGTGAGTTCTGCCATGTAAAAAGGAATATTCATGTCCCATCAGCATTCCAATAAAACTACAGACTCCTACATGTAGATGTTCTGGAAGCTAGAAATGAAACCCTTTGCATACAATGACACACATGCAAGATATCATCTATCTGGCGAGGCTTTTGGCTACAGAAGCTGAAAGTGCTTCAGGAGCTTACAGCTCAGAAAATGATACCTTACTTACCAATTAACTTCTCATGCCATAAACGCTGCCCTCCTGCCTGGCACACAGTGTTTTCAGTGCATTACACAGCAGATAGCTCCAAGCTGTTTCTGGACATTCACCCAGCTTTGAATGGCTGCCCTTTCAAACAATACATGCACTTCTTATGTCAGTCTGAACACAACCACCACTAAAGTCACCTTTGGGAAGCCCTTTGCCAATAAACCCACTCTTTTAAAAGCCATCAGCTCGTGCAGTCAGATCAGTGGATAGCCAACATTGCTGTTAGCCCAGCTGCAATATGGGAGTCAGGGGAATGTCTCACATCTTCCCTTCCAAAAGGAGATTAGCAGCATTGTGGAAAGTAAAGAAAATAATTTGACAGCCATTACTCAGAACAGTCCAAGAAAGGGCAAGAAAAAAACCCAAAACACTAACACAACTATGACTGGGAAAATACACTTATTCATCAACTACAACACCATGGCACAGGTGCCAGTGAGGTACTGAAAACTCCACCACACAAATGAAATTAAACTCAGACTAAATAAGAAATAATAATAAAAAAATGATTGACTTGCAAAGAGACAACCAAAGACAGCAGCAGTGTTTACTTCACCTTGCTGGCATAAATGGCCTTAAAAAAATTACCCACTTTTATTTAGTCTTTAACCTGGTCAGAATCAGCAAGTATATCAACATTCGCTAGAACAAATAGTTCCACCGTTTTTGGGGTTTTTTAAACTTTGTTTTTGTTTGGGGCTTTTTGTTTGTTTGGGGGTGGCATTTTTTAGTGGAGGTGGTATTTGGGTTTGTTGGCTTGTGGGTTGTTTGGGGTTTTTTTGTTTCTGTTTTTCATATTTGGGGTTTTGTTCTTTTTTTGTTTTGTTTGGAGCTTTTGTGTGTGTATGTGGTGTACCAAGAGCAGAATG
>VWYP01033788.1:362-170159 GCA_013400435.1 Pycnonotus jocosus
TTTTTTTTTTTTTTTTGTTGTTGTTGTTGTTGTTGTTGTTGTTGGTTTCTTTGGGTTTTTAGGGGTTTGTGGTGGTTTTTATTGGTTGTTGGGGTTTTTTGCACAATTTTTTGTTGTGGCTGTATTTGAATAAATAAATTTATAAAAAAGGGGCAAGAAGGGGAGGTTCTGTTTGGTCATATACCCATGATCAGTCTGGCCTGCAAATAATCATCTTTTCCTTCTCCCTCCATTCTGGCTCCAATGCATCCTTATGGAGCCAAGTTACATATTTCACATGGAAAACAAAATATCATATGGAACTGAACTGTAGCTACCCTTGGCCCATTTCTTAATTGTCTGTGAAAATGATGTTTTTAAAACTGATTTTCTCTTTCCCCCATATCTGATTATCTGAGGTTAGCTTTACTAAGAGGTTGTTGTACAATATGTAGTTTCACCATTAATTTATTTGTGATTTTTTGGGCATTTCATTCGAAGGTGTTTAGTGATATGTATATCCAGTGAAAGATAAAAGATGTATAAGAATTGCAAGGACTGTCATAATATCTTAACAGATCATTTTATTTGCAAATTGCTGACAGGGGATCCTAACTTGAGCATCAACAATCAATAGGGAAAAAATGCAAGAAATTTTCTACATCTTGCTTGATGTATATATTTTGAAATGATTTGGCTAATTTCTTTCTCAACCCACACTAGGATTTTTTTATTATTATTATTGTGGCTCAGTTCATCTGTAGAGTCAGGAATTAAGGCTGAAAATGGAAAATTCCACAGAGCTGCAGATGGTGCTGTGTTACCCTTGCACTGAGCTGATTCAGTACTCCTGACTGATGTGGGAACTTGTTCAGCCCCTTAAAGAAGTAAAAGGAAACCAAAAAATGCTGGCACTCCTTTCCTTCCTTCCTTTAGGCTTATAAATCAAAACTTTTTGCAAAGAAACACTATGTTAAGGTTTCTGGTGTCTGGTAAGTGTAACATATCTTAGGGAGCTTTTTGAACACTTCTCATGGTGATAGGGTGAAGTTTGTGTTAATGTCTGCCTCTGAAAGGTGAGTTTTTATTAAATGTGCTTCTCAGAATTGGAGATGCATCTGTGCACAGGGGCACTTTCAACTTCTCAAATACTCAAATTCTTTTCCTAGCCTTGTTCTCTGAAAACACTGGATGTAAGTGCGGAGTATATTTTAGGATTATTATATCCAAAAACTGAAGTGAAAAGCTTTCTCTGTCAAGAGCATGATGCTATGTTATAGCCATCCTTTGCTGGACTCATGCACATACACACTGCCAAAACAGCCCCACCACACCCATAATATTTCTTAGTAAAGCAAGGGATTTTCTTAGCCATTTGTTTCTATTTTTTTTAAGGCTTTCACAATAGCCAGATGGCTGAGATTTGTAGAAGATAAATAATCTTTCAAAAATTCATGCACTAAATAAATAACAAACGAATTATTAATTTAAAAATATTTGTTGTGAAGGGTTTACATTCTTAAAAAAATAAGTAGTGACACACACACATACATACCACGTTCAGCATGTTTTCGCTCTGTATTTAAGAGTAAGCACAACTTTTGTTCCTGAAAATCTTTGGAGTGAAAGTCCTTGAATCTGTAGAATATTTAAAAAATAGAAGGACAAAACTTGTTTCTATATTATCAGTGGGGTGAAGCTCCATGGAAGAAGGGATATTATGGCTATATCTTTATGAATGTATCAAAATGGAAGTAGTAAATAAAGTTGTTATTATATTTGAATCCTTTGTAATAACTCATTTGAGATTTAGATTATTTTATAGAAGGAAATAGGTTCCTAGAAGCTGGTTTTCTTTGAAAAAAGAGTTGTACCACTGTGGGTGCATTTATTTTTTTTTATTAAAAGTATCCAAAGAACAACTAATGAGGTAAACTGTGTACTGATGCTTGTAAAACCATTGTGGGGAATTTCACTAGCTGTGAATTACTGCTTCACTTCATGGCTTGATTAACACTTCTAGCTGTAGATTAATTAAAATATCAATCGGCTCTGAAAAGAAGCAAAATTGCATCTTTATTTAATTTGCTGCTGGGAAGGCAAAATGATGGAGCACATCAGACACCCATGGTTCTGCACAACTGGAGAGTGCAGCCTACCCATAACTTGGCACAAATGGTTGTAGTTGGAGAATAGCCTGTCTCTGATGGGTCGGCATGTGCTGAGCTGCATCTTGAACTAAAAAACAAGATTGGGGGTTAGGGGAACAGACTGTCTACAAGGATCTGTACTGGCTTAGAAGGTTTTAGCCATCTTTTATGCATGAAGTTGTGTACTATGAATTTGCAGAGTGAAATATTGCTGCTTTTTCTTACACTTGGCCCAAACTGTAGAGGATTTGAAAGCAGTGGGGAGAATAGGCCTGGAAAGGAAGGCCATTTCTTTAATTTTTTTTCCAATTTTAAATATTTTTTTTGGTTAATAAAATTTAGGTTGAAGTCTGAACACAAAGATATGTTACTTTGACAAAACCCCTAATTCTGCCAACTTCATGATGTTAGATCTTTGAAATGAGTTCTTTCTAAAGTAGTTGCTGTTAATTTTTTCATCTGTCTGAAATTGATTATTAGTAAAGCAGTTTGCTTTTCTTAAAGGTTTTTTATATATTTTTATTCTGTCTATCCATTTCTTGCTTTGATTGATCATATAAATGAAAAGATGGGAGCTCTGACTTATGGGGGCAGTGCTGGGCCCAGCTGTGAGCAAGGCTTGGATGGGCAGATTTTATTACTGTTGAGAGATACAATGTTCTTTGTTATTCTTAGCCTCTGATCATTGCTAAAGCTGAATGTTGCCCACAGTTGTCTGTTTTTTATCCTTTGAGTTGTGGAATCTGCTATGCCTCTAGGGTACCAGGGAAGGGGTGGTAAATTTATGGGACTTTGTGTGAATGTCCTGTTCTGGTCTTGAGGACCATTTTGAGATTGCATGTCTGCACATATTAGATTTTTATTCTGTAGCAAGATGTACCCATAACCTTCTAAAAAGTAATTTATAGCATGAAGAACTTTGAACAAGTCTTTTCTTGTTAAAAGTATGTCATATATATTATAGTATTGTTATAATTTGGTTTTCATTCTGTTTTTATTCCCTTCTTTAAGTCTAGACCTGAGTTCATTGCATACAGTAATACTTCAATGTAACTGACTGATACAATAATTTATTTTTAATAATAAATTTGTCTGAAAACCCTAGATATTACCAGACACTGAAAGTGATCACGTCTGCTCGCTAAATGTCGTCTTTCTGTACTATAGTTGTAGTTTCTATTAGGTAACACTCTTCCATTTAATGCTAACAAATTGTAGTTTCCTAGCATTACACTGCAGACAGCACCCTCTTGGATGAACAAGAAAATTCAAATTTCAGAGTCTAAACTTACCCTTTTAATGGAAGTGATACAGAGCACTGATTTCTTCCTCCTGAAGTTTGCTATGTAGCAGACATAACTGAGCATTTTTCAGATGGGCACCTGATACAAGGGAAGTAGTAAGATGGATTGCATTGTGATTTTGTATTTGGATTAGCTAAAAATGAAAATGACTTATCTTCTTGAAACAAGGATATCCATGAGTTATGTGATTTATTCAGGCCTACTTCTCCCCAAGCTGAAAAGTCTTTCAGTGTTGTCCTCTCAAACAAGTCACTGTGATTGCCTTTCACTAATCTCATAACTTGCTTTCTTTTGAATTTAATAGCTGCGACTTGGAAAACAAAATAATAAATTCCATATGCCTGTGTATTTCGCATTTCCAAATGTCAGCATAGCGGTCCAGTATTAGTAGCAGATCGTCAGTGTGAAATGTGAGCATTTATGACATTATTTGATGCATCTAATTTTGTAAGTGCATAAAAGTGGCCATATAGGATCACCCCACTGTCTGCCTAGTGCTGCAGTGCTGCCCCTGTGGCCAGGGCAGGAGGCTTAGTCAGAGAAGGCAGGGGTGAGCATGATTAGTGTATGGTGACTGCCAGATTCTTGCTGCTTTGGATGCCTCATTATCAAACCAAGCAATGAAACTTTTGCCTCAGAATGTGCAGCTCAGATGGGGTATTGCTTTAAAAGTTCCCATCAGTAATGGGTATAATTTAAAGTGATTTCCATAATTCAGATATTAACAAAAGGCCTGAATAAATAATGACTGGATGTTGTCAGATAAAACCATTAAAAAACAATCTGCATTTTTATTCATTACGATTGTTATTAAAAAAGTCAGGTGGAAATTAGGGCAGGACTGACAGCATAAGTTGTTCCTGTTTGGTATTTAAATAGCCCATGTTGGTCTTATTGATGTTAAATAGTCCTTATTACAAAATTTATTTGGTTATCACTCATGTTCTGGGAAGACAGCATCTTTGTGCCAAGACTGTAATTCACACTTCTCCAAAATTTATATGAATTATGCAAGGCAAATGAAATACAGGAAAAAATATAATTATTGTGCAAGGCAAGTGAAATGCAGGAAAAAAATAAGGGTCATATTTCAATATGCATTTCAAGAACAGTGTTTCCAAAAAATTCTGTGCTCAATGCTAACAAGATTGGAGCTTTTTGTGCTTCACATGTGGAAGCATATTTCAATATTTTTCTTTATTCAGCTCTTCAAATGTAATGTTTTGCCTCTGTGAGTAAGTGGAACGAAGAAAATACTTGTAATTATTAATGTGACTTAAGTTTCTGGGCTTTTTTATTATAAAGTACACTCAGACATGTCAGAGATTACTGGACTCTGCTGTGCTAGAAAAACGGAACGTGCTGTGTTATTTGGATGTAGATGAAGTGTTTATTTAATTGCACTGTGATAATAGATGGCTGCTATAGCTTGTAGCTCTATACAACAGAGCTGGATTCTGTAGTGCCATAGACAATTATATTCAGCTTAACTGAAGTTTTCATGTGACAAAAGGGAAGAATAAACATCCTGTGTTTAAATTGAGAGTGAATTATGAATCAATGCTTTTCTACAAAAGGCTTGGCTGACAGAGTAAGCAATTAAACCTTATGATTATTGAAGTAAACTTCATAGAAAAAGATAGGTGGAGTACAAGTGGTTGTGTTGCCTTTACTTTTATTTTGGTGCAAATAGAAAAATACTTTTGAGAAGAGGGATTCGAGTAACTAATAAGTACTTAGATACTGTACCTCTGTCTGGGTTAAGATCTTCAAAAGATGAAGAACTGGACAATGTCTGCAGAAGAGCTGGAAGTATTTGTGGGCTAATGAAATGCTATTGTATTGAAGGCTATCAGAGTCAATTTAAATTTTTTATGGGACAATGATACGAAGAGGTGAATTTTTAATAGAAAGATAAAAGCAACATCAAAAGGCTTTCTAAATCACATGGAGAAATTCAGAGCAGTGCTTGGAAGCTGGATCCTGAAAAATTCAATGGAGAGTAAAGGAAAAGGGTCTTTTCTAAAAGCAGCAAGAGAACACTGCAGTGTTCATGGAAGCCAGCAGGCGGTGAGAGTGGTGAGCTCTTGCCTTGTCGTCAGCCAGTGTGTATTGCTTTGAGAGATGCGCCAGCAGCAAACAAACAACGGGAGCAGGACAATAGGATAAAATGCACAATGCCACAGAGACCCTCGGGGGGCCTCGTTGCCTGAGAAGATTGGTGGGAGTTTGTTAGTGCATGGCACTGGGAATAAGCAGTGACTTGCAGGAAGCATCGCCCTGGAGAGCAGATAACTTCCACCGCCTGTGGATCTGCTTTTGCCTCTGCATTTAGTTTGAGTTGATGTGTTTGTAAGAGGTACATATTTACCCTGGCAATTAGGTAGGAGGGAGCAGGCTCTTTGGAAGGGAACATTGTGTTTTCAGTCTTAGATGGAAAACTTCCATCCGTAAGATTACTCCAAATTCAAGAGGGCTTTCAGACAGGCATTTCTGAGAGATTTCTGCACAAGTTTGCAGTGGCAGTGCTCTTTCGTTGGTTCCATACAATGAAATTTAGACTTTTGTTTTCACAGATGTGAATTTGGGAATGTTTTTCTTCTGTCAGGTTGCATAACTGAGGTAGAAGCAGGGAGATGATATTTCACACTTTTTAATAAGAGACTCCAATCCTTAGTGATTGTACATGGAAATGGAGTGAGTCTGTTCTTGTTCAAGGTTACTAAAAAAGCACTGGCAAGAGAGGAATAATTAATTTTTAAAGAATTATATTAGTGAGATAAGGGATAAAAAAGGAAGAGCAAGCTTTGGAGGTACTTAGGACCTTAGAGAATTGAACTTTGATGTAAGTAGGATTTGTGAAGGGAATGTTGACTATTTCCTCCCTTTTTCAATTATTTCAACTAATCTACAATAATATGCAGTGCTTAAAACCATTCTGTTGTTAAGAAATGCCGAGGAGCTCAGACTTCAGGCTGAAAATAGGGCAAATTTGGTGTCAGGCAGAGGGAGACAGGTATAATTAGTAATGGAACCCATGGCAGCAAGGCACATCATGTTTCAGTGTATTACCAAGGTAGAAACAAAATTCTTCAGCAAAAGTTTCCAAATCTAGTGTCTAATTAACACAAGTTTTGTGTTAATGAGGGGAAAACTAATGATTCCTACAGCAAAATCAAGTGTTGTAGGAGGATTAACATCTCCAAGGTGCTTTTACTTCCTGTAAGGACAAGCAGGGAAAGAGGAGGGGCCATCATAGGGTTCCTCACTCTCACAGAATGAAACAGGTTTTGATAATGACATTATCCCAATGTCATTTTCCCTGTGTTATTTCTCTTGGTATGGGGTTGTTTTGATGATGATGATGACTAAAGATACAGAATACCAAACTGAATCTGAATTATTCATATAATTATTGAATTATATGATACCAAACTTGCAACCAAACTTAAGCCCTTGATTTGAAAGGCTGAAAAGGTATATTTCCCCAGAGACAAGTGGTTAGGAGTTCCTGTTGCTTGACTTACTGTTTCTCTCATTTCACCTGTTCCAGTCATCCACAACATAAAATGGCTTGAACAACAGAAGGAGAAAAAATTTAAGGCTAACACTGTGGATTTTAAAAATAAGTAGTATCAAGAATGTTCTGAGGAGGAGTGTTCTCTGATGTCATGCCTTTTTCAGAATTGCAAGGAAACACATAATTTCTGCAAATACAACATATTCAATTGTAGTTCTCAGTGTAGACTCCTTATCTCAAAACCTTTACACTGATGTTGTTTGGATCATTTTGCATTTAGTTATCACTCCAGTAACATGGTATTGTGTTGGTGTGGGAGGGGGTGTTTTGGGGGGGATGTTTGGGGTTTTTTTTGAGTGTGCACAAATGCTTTTTTAACTTCAGGTTACAATATTGACAGGCTGTGGATACTTTTAATCTTGACACATAATAATGTTTTGAAAGACAATTCCTTGGAGAAAGACTCAAACACTGGATTGTGAAACATAAGTTTGTGGCTTCAGCCATTTACTGTAAAGGACTTTGTGTAGCCTGCCCTCTTCCAGAGGGTCAGAGATTTAGTTTTCTGTATAAAGAACACCTCTATAAGAGAAAACCTTAAGCTAAATAATGAAATTATTTCAAAGTCAAATTCTCCATTAACAGGAATGTTCTTTATTTACACACTTAGCTCTTTGCTTGTAATAAATTAATGTGTGCATTTTTGTAAGAAGGTTTTCAGACCTGTTTTATGTGGCATTATTCCTGCTGTCTAACAATAATTATTTATGGTCCTCTAACAAAAGTACTCTGTTAAGTAAAAGAGTTCCAAAATGTTCCTTCCCTTCAAAGGATTGTGTTTGTGTAGTCTTGTTTTAAGTAGCTCTAGTTTTGTATTCATCAGAGCCCCATAAACATAATGGGAATTCACATTTGCGTAGGGCCAATCCACAAGGCTGCTGCTTCTGCCAAAATTACTTTCAGTGAAAAGTAGTTATGTGCTCTAGAGACGTAAATGGTTATCACAAATATGTAATAGGAAACAGTTCAGCATTTGCATTCAATTCCTTGTCAAAATTTAGAGATATGAAGGGAAATAAAACAAAAAAGTATAATGTTAACTGTATTATATATGATTTTCAAAATGTCATGAGGTAAACTTTCTGAAATCCAGTTCTCATCATGATGTATTCTGCCCTTGAACAACCTAATGTAAACAAAAAAATATCTACTAATCAATGTAAGAAGCAGCAGTCATGCCATGAAACAACTTACTGTATAATTGAAAATATATGGTTGGCAAAGGCTCTTATATGAATTTGAAAGTTCATCTGGAGTTTCTCTTTGGGGTAATTTAGTTACCTTTAAGTATGCTGGCAGTGAAATGAAGTGTCTGCCCTAAATGAAAATGAAAGGGTTTTGGGTGTGGAAGGAGAGTTACTACTTACCTAAACTTCTGTGTGCAATTCTTGTATGATGAGGGTTAGGACCTTAGCTGTAAAACTCTGAAGATAAATATGCACTTGGGTTATCGAACAGGTAATTAATGGTTGCCTGTAACACTGAGCCTGTTCAATCTGTGTAATTAGAACAAATCAGGCAGAAACACAATTATCTGCTGTGAAATGCTATTGTACTACTTCATTTCTCCTTTTACACTTGAGATGGGACATGACACCTTAATTGAATACATCTTGATGTTGCTGTCCCATTTTAAAGCAGATACAAGCCTGTCTTCATCTTACCAGATGGTGGTGAAGAGTTTTAGAGGAGGTGACACCATCCCCCAGTGAGGGAGAAGCTCACACAGGCTGTGCTGCTCAGGGCATTGACTGGCATCACAGGTCAAGGTCACTGCTGGGCAATATCCTTCTGAGACCTTCACTGGTCAGGCTTTGTCTCTAGGTTTGTTAGTAGCTCTTGGCATTATGGGATATCAAATATTCATGGTGGCAGATCTTGGGGTCTGTCTGCAGTGGTCAACCCTTTTCACAGGCAGGCTCTTGAGATGCTGCTGCCCTGTGTTTTAGGAACTGTCACACACAGTCTCTTTTTCTTTCATCCTAGTTGGTTGGTGAGGCAGGAAAGGTGAGGGGTGGAGAGAGAAATGGGCTGGGCTGCAGTGCTGGAAATGACATGAAATGGTACAGATACACCAAAAAAATTACTAAAAGCATTAGAAAAAGTACATACTGAGACTGAGGCCAGTAATCATGGAGTTTGTATTTTTGTTAAGTGCTTTTAGTGGTTAAGCAAAAAACCAACCATAATGGAAGTGAGCGTGCAATGCTCCTTATTTTTGAAAAGCTTCTTTCTTTCCTTTCCTACTCCTGTGAAAGAAACAATGAAACACATTTTTTAAAAATTGAAACATGTAAAGAGATTGTTGCTTATTTAATATATTTTTGAGGACTCAATAGTTCTTTAGGAAGTAGTAGGTTTTGAAGATGGTTCTCTTTTTACCAATGTTGGTCAGAACAATAAGCTTGTGAATATTAGTCCATGTTGAAAATCTTTGTGTATGTATAGGTTGACTTTGTATCTATCTATCTGTCTATATGTTTTTAGTTAGATTTCACACAGATATCCAAAGAATCATGACAGTGGGTCTGCCTCCTTTCTGTCAGTATAGTCCTTTACAAGTTTTACTGTGTAATGAGTTTTTAAGCAGAACTCCCCTCAGAATTAGTGGGGTATTCTACTTAAAATCAATGTCACGGGATAATTCTACGTATTTGCATACATTAATTATATAATTGAATTGTAAATCTTAATAATTATATGATTACATGCCTTAAATGTGTAATTGCAACTACTTATGCTAAGTGCATGACCAAAAGCATGAAATTAGAGGGTGTAATTACAGTAAATACAGTATTTGAACAAGTGTGATTTATTTAGCTTTATATATTTAGCTTTTATTTAGCTCTATATTTATTTAGCTAAATATAACTTAAAAATAAATAGCAAGTTCCACACTTTACATAATATTCTCTCTAAAGATTTTTATGAGGAAGTTGATAACAAAAAAGCCAAAAAATGCTTCATTTTTTTGTTTATGTGGAACATGTGTCTTGACTTTTATCCTGCATATTCTGCTAAGGCAAAACTTGACACCTGCTGTAAGACAGTGACCCCAAAGAGTGATCTTAAATAAAGTAGTAATGCAAAATTAATAATAAATCTCTCGTGATCTTCACATATTTTTAAAAATCATGAATTTTTGGGTCTATTTTTCATATGTTCTGATGCTGAAAATCAGGGGTGCTAGGATTATATGAAATGACAGTAGCATCACAGTAAAATGAGCCTTTTCATTGCAGATGAGCCAAAACTAGTTGTGCAGATCAAATGAAGTTGGTATTTCATACACCTATACCTTTGGTAGAGGCTAAGATAGACTCCTTCAACCCATCTTCCATTGCACAGTCACACCAAAGTAATGTGATATCTGCCCTGATGATCTAGAGATGCTGGAGGTCATGCCTGACAATTCCTTTAAGCCTCTAGTGATTATCATTTTTTTTTTTCAGATAGGGTTTTATTTGTAGGAACCTCATCAACATCCTCTGTCTTCCCCACTTCAGATTGAGATATTGGTGTATTCACAGATTGGAGTCTCCAGAAAGTGCTTTACAGGCTGTGGCTTTACTCCCATGGAGCAAGTTGAAGTTATAGAAGAGTTTTTTCCAGGAATTTTTGTATAGGAAGCTCAGTAATAAAGTCTAGCCTTGCTATCTGTCTCATCTACTGCAAGATGGCTGACTGATTCTTCAGCTTGGCTTTGCAAGTGTTTTAAGATGAAGACACAGAGAAGTGTTAACAGCTGGGTTGTTTTGTGCATTGATCACCTTTTTTGGAACTGAAAATTTTCTGGCAAGTTTGTAAAAGTAACCTTTTTTTTTAAGAGGTTTTTTCTTCAAACACAGAGAGTCTCTTCTGGACTATGAACTTTTTGTTACCTTGAGAAACTTTATTTTTCAATGCCTTAAATTTTGATGTGCACAAAGATACGATATGCTTTGCTGCAATGCAGGAGTGTTGTAAGGACACTGGAGATTGCATAGCTCAGTAGGAGCTGTGTGAATAACTTTTATAGGTAGGGATGAAATAGGGGAGATTGCTGAGGGTGAAACAAGTGTTCCTTCTCTTTCTTCACACAATTGGAGGTGGCTGCCGTTCCTGCATGAAGCAGTAATAGGTTGTTGTATTCTCTCTTCAGGCAGCTGCCACCAGCCTTACCTCCTGCTGTTGACCAAGAGAGCCGCTCACAGCAGGGACAGACCTTCCCAGGGAGAAAGGAACAGGTCTAGAGCCCCCAAATGGCAAAAATCAGTTAAATGAAAAAGACCCAAATTGGTCATTTATTCACCAGGGCCATTGCTTTGCTGCAAGGAAAAGGTCACCAGGAAAATGGTGCCTGCTGTGCTTTAGATCTGATATGTTCCTTCATTTCTCAGCCCTGTGTGAGTGGATCTATTTGTGTCTGCTGCCTTCTGATCATGAGAATTGTTTCTTATGAGTTATATCACAAACTTTCTGGTTTTATCCAAACCCAAGATAATAATAACTGAGTAGCAAACAAGTCCCCCTTCTTCAGAACTCAATGATGTGGTTTATGCATCATAGTAGTAATGGTGAGCTTAGACATCAAAATGATTACAAAACAGGTTGTGCCATATGCAGAAAGGCGACTGCTTAACTTCAAATAGAACTTCAGGTTAAAAGATCTTCAGGTTGAAGATTCCTAAAGATTTTTTTCTCATTGTTGTCCTGAAAACTGATGTTTGCAGAGGTGTGGTCTCCTAAGTAGGAGCTGTTCTGGTAGCATCTGCTATAATTCCTTGGTGACTCCAGGAGATGGTAGGCATGAGTGTTCTGAAAGAGCTCAGAAGATCCTTCAGCCAGTATTCCTGTGTTCACTGTGCTTTAGAGGCAGGAAAACAGAAACACAGGCAGCAGGGATGTCTAAAATATCTTAGTTAGTAAGGATTAGAATTCCTTGGACTTGCTGAATTTTTCTTTTGAGAAATTGGATTTTTTCCATTTGGAAAAATGGTTTTCCTCAAGTATTATTGTGAGCCCCTGGGAAAACTAGTTTTTTTAAACTTTATAGAAAAAGTGTTGTTGGATGAAAATGTGGAGCTACTTTAAAACACCACTGGTCTTGTCACCACACGTGTATGTTTCAGGAGATTTTTTGCAAGATCCATAGTCACATTTTCATTTTCTGATAATCTCCACCAAGCTTCTCCTGGAACTCATCAAATACATGGACATAATGTGCCTTTGCATATTTTGGGATAAGAAACCTTGTTTAAGAGACTTTTAGTTAGTCTTAAAGCCTGTGTTTGCTTTGAGACAAAGCAAAAGTAAGGCCATAATGGGTTGGGATTTTTCTGTTTAAAGAAATGCAGGTTACCTAATCATCCTCAATCTTTAAAAGAAAAATGCTCTACATGGATTAATGGCCACATGTGGGAGTCTTCTGGAAATTTTTGCAACAAGGCCCTGCCTTGCAAACAGGTTCCAGGGTTATAAAAGGAAACTATTTTATAAAAGGAAACAGACTCTTCACAGTTCCACTGTTTCAATAATACACTTTATACTTTCAGGAGCTTGTTCTTTGTTCCTATTTTGTGTTCTAAAAGCATTTGCATATGAGAGTATCAGTTTGCAGTTTCATGACAAACATGCACAGAAGCTTTTTTTTCTCCTTCTGTATTTTTGTAAATATTTCCATGATGATATTTAAATTCTCTCTATCAGTATTATTCCTGTTATTCTTATGTTTACAAATAACCACTAAACACATTGAGGGGAATATGCTACAGTCTTCTGGCACAGAATTTCTCCTTCTGCAGGTTCCTAGAATTGTTTACATACTTGATGCATAAAACCCCCCCTAAAATGTAGGTGATGTAGGCTTGTAAGAGAATCTCTGCTTCATTTACACTGCAACTTTGTAGGAGACCATTAAGTCCTTTCCTATCCTCAGTGAAGCTGACTTGTGACTAAGGTTACAAAATGTGAAAAATTTAATATAAAAAGTAAGACATAAATGAAAATAAGAGCAATATAAGCCAAACAAGAAGACTGGAAAATGTACTTCCCATATGCTAAGCCTTGTAGAAGGTATCTGAGTGGATTAAGACACTTCTAATTGCTTGACACTGGAAATCTCCATCTCAGCTTTATTAAAAAAAAAAAAAAGAAAAAGAAAAGAAGATTTGGAGATTTTTATAACATTGAATTTATGCATTAATTAGGGTGTGAGCCGTGTGGTCTAGTAGTTAAAGCCAAGGGCTTGGCAATAAGAAGATCAGGGTGCTCTAATTATGCAGTTTGGATAATTTTCCATTGTCTTTTAATTTTTGTTTGTTTTACTTGCATGTATGCAGTGGATGCTCTAAAATGTGAAAATCAGATTTAAATTTTGAGCTATATTTCCACATGCAAACTTTCTATGTTTGCTCATGTAAATTTTGTTTGTGTTTTTCATTATCCAGTTTTGGGTGTTTTCAGCCCTCACTTACTCTGACATTTCAACTATAATGCACATGATAGAGACATCTGGTCTCAACCTGTCAAACAGCTGATCTCTGTCTATGCACAGAAAGAAATATTCTTTGCTCTGATGGTTCTGAATTTCCCAATAACCTATTACTTGCACAATTCATTTGGAGAACCCTGCTTTCCTTGTGCCTTTTAGTAGGAATATCTCCACCAGTATTATCAGGAAGGAAAGATTTTGTCTTCCTGCCTTGAATCTGAAGCCTACATGATCTGTATGTCCTCTCTGTCTTGGTGTGTTCTCTCAACCCTATGGATCTGTTCTTTTCCACTGTACTGGGAGGTGGGGAGAATATAAACTCCCTATTGTCACAGCTGGTCAGAAGGTAAAGCAAGCATTTAGAGAATGAAATTTAAGACCTTCCACAGAGTCAGAAGTTCTGTCTTCCTGGCTGTTTACTGGATCATAAGATCTGTGTGTACTGCTGATGGCCCTCCTGAGGTGTATTTCGTTCTTGTTGCTGCAGCCCCAAGAATGTTGCACATCTTCCTGTTAAGACAAAGCATAAAGTTTGTTTTGCTTTCTGTTGAGAGAAAAATTGATATTAGTATGCACAGAATTGCATCAATATTAACCTACTCCTTAGGGTCTTGAATACTGGTCACTTTTCAGATATTCTTTTTCAATGTGAAGCAGGACTGGGGAAAAGGATTTGTCTTTTCCTGTTTTGAGAAAACATCCTGTTTACAAAGACCCTTCTTCATGGAAATCAAAATTGATAATAAATTCTGCTGTGAACCAGAGGAGAACTTTGCCTGGATTCACCGACGCTTCAGTTTCCTTGTTCAGGATGTGCTGATGAACACAGCAGGAGATGTGAATCCAGGGCAGCCAGAAGAAGAGGTGCAACAGACCAGAGTAATTTAAAAGTGTAAGTACTATGCTTGACATCAAGAATTGTGTAGGGATATTAATTGCTATTATTATCATCAAATAATGCAGGTCAAATAATAGGTCAGAGAAGCAGTATGTCCACAGACACTCTGTACAGAGTGCCACAGCTAGCTCCAAGAACACACAGTACTGTTCCAATTAATTGAGAGAATAGCTAGATGCTTCACAGGTTGGAGCAGCCAGATCATTCTAAAGCAGTGATTATCTTCCCTCCCACACAGAATGTTTAATTTCAAACTTAATTGTATCCACATTTCCGTTTCTAATTAATCCAGATATAGAAATGCTATAGTAACCGAACAGTGTGTCCTTTGAGGAAATAAAGCATGGCACAATCCCGTGGCACCAGAGTAATCTGATTAAAGAGATGTTTATGTAACACTGGTCTTTATAAATTAACTAATTTCCCATATGCTTACTATTCTTGTGGTGCATTTCTAAGGAAGAGATGAGAAAATGTTTATCTTGCTTGTTTTATGCTTGGGATTTCCACTGTCTCTAGTTTGCCATGAAATTTATGGAGGTGATGGAAAAGGTAGGCAGCCACTATGTAACATACACTTTTGCACAGGGCAAGGATGCAGTTTCTAGTAGGAAATTTCCACCACTGGTGTCTGCTCAAGGGATTAGATGCACTGGTTTTCATACAGTTAACAAGGTGTACCTGTGTAATTTGTATCCTGCAGCTCTGAGAGGGTTCCCACAGATGGCCAGTATTCCCAAGGTCAGGATGACATGTAAGACACTGGGAATTAGTTTGTCACCTGTGATTTTGTGTGTACTGAGATAAAAGGCTGTGGCTGCTCCAAGGTGGTTCAAGGTTTTCTATGGATCTGAACTGCACTGAAACCCAAGAGTTATCAGAGTTCTGTATGTGGCTGACCTCCATCACTGGTGTGTCAATTTTGGTTTTGCTAGACAAATATATAATCCTAAAAATTTCAAAACCTGGGAAAAATGTATTGTTGAACTTGCTCTGAATATTAATTTTCATCTGAAAGAAAGCCTTCTGTAAAGAGCAAATAGGATTACTTTGTTTTGCTCTGGTTTTCGTCTGGAAGTGCTGCATATGCACTTGTTTTGATGGACAGAAGTATGATTGATATTTTTGGAGCTAATTTGGAAGTTTTGGCAATGAAACCCTACCAGTGTTTTCCTAGGAGGGAAATGGAAAAACTGTAATACTGATATGTATTATTAGTAATACAAATACGAAACAAAACAAAACACTCTTGGATCTTTAATATGGTGTCTGGGTTGGACAGGCGCCTATCCACCTGTCCACCTATATGTGGACAGACACATTAAATCTAATGTTTAGATTCTCATAGTGGAGAGGAAACATTGTTCATAAAGTTCTGAGGGATTATCTTATTCTGAGAGATTGTCTTTTACTACTTGATAAAAAACTAAGAAATAGATTTTGTTGGGGTTTTTAGCAGCCTCTGAGAAAAGAGCTCGCGTATCTCCTTTGAAAGCCTTGAGTCTTGTTGACATTCAGCTGGTGGGCTGGATGAGAGATACCAGCTAGAGAGGCTGGAACATGCAATGGGAAATCTGCAGGCACAGACCTATGATAAGAGAACTGATATATGCAATGAGAAGTTTCATTTCATTTTATTCAGCAAAACATCTTTGGGGTGGGGGGAAAGAAAGTGCTTAAGTACTTATTTGAATTTGCGACATCTGACATCCAGGAAATTCTGGTTCTGGAGGAAAAACGCCTCTGAACACTGGTTGGACTTCTCGAAAACACGCAAGCTGTGAACCAGACTTGGAGCTGTTTACTAAGAAGAGAGCACCACCTTGTGTTAGTGAGTCACTACGCCTTGTAACACCGCATGTGGATGTTGTCGTGTACAGATGAATTGGAGAATAAACATGTTCTTTTTTCCTCCTCTAATAGTCTTGTGCTTGAGCTGTAGAAAACCAAGAAAGAAAAAGTTGGAAGTGCAGTGTTTAAGAGCTTGTTATGTGGTGTGAGGGTCAGAGCACACACCCAGCCAATGGCAGAGCTCTGGGTTTATTTTGAACAGAGATTCTTATACAGAATTGAGACTCTCATATAGAGTTTGCATTTGTGGGATCTGAAGCTCTTCAGGAAAGCTTTTTCATTGTATAAAATAACAGTATATGCAGTACCTTTCTTGAGAATTAACAAACGGAGTGCACATCCCTCATAAGCACTAATGAGCAGGACTGCTGTGTTATGAGACTGTTGCTTGCTGCAAACACAGTGATATCTCCTGGGGTCTGAGGGCTTTGCCATGTCTGAGCCAACTCAGACATAAAGAATTTACCTCAAATCCATCCATAGTAATTAGGATGATCATCTCTTCAAAAACACAAATACTTATTTGAGATTATTTTACCATTAATTTTTACTGAAGCTTTCTCTTTTTTTCCCTTTGATATCTGTTTCAGGTAGTATATGCTGGGAGGATCTCTTTCATAGATTGGCTGTTTGCAGTTAATATATATTATGATTTGGGGTTTATGACAAGTAAAACTTCTAGATATTGGATTATATGTATTCTCATAAAGGTGAGATAAATTTGAGATGTTCCTTAATGTACAAATAAGTTTCAGGTTGTAATTAATAATTCTAATATAGTGTAGAAGGTTGTTTTACATCAAAGAAAAGTTTCAAATATATCAATAAGTACAAATATGGGTTTTATACTGAGTTGTACAATCATCTTCAGTGATACTAAGAAAAATTAGCACGAGGGAATTTTGTGGCACTGAATTCAAAAGCTGAGCAGTTAGGAGCCACATTTCAGTATCTTTTAAATACTCTTTAAAGATGGAGGATTTGGATGTATCAACTTGATCCATTCCATAATAAACTCTGTAATCATACAATCTTGTTTTAATAATTCTAATTTATTCTTTATTACCAAAAAATAAAAAACAACAACAACAATCTCTGCTGACATAGGAATAATACAGATATATTGCATATTATCTCAACCTTAGTGTTCTGATTAGGAGCTTTTTTCAAAGGAACTTGGCTCTTCCATCAGGGAAGTGAGCCTGAAGAAAAAGATTACAGTATGATGGAGCTGGTGGAAGATAAAACAAACAAAAAAATCTCAGCATTTCTAAGTTTCGATACAAATGCTTGACTCTAAACTGAAATTGGGTTGTAGGTGGAAAAACAGAAAACTACAGAAAAATAGGACTTTAAAGAACTGAAAAAAGCAAAGAAGATTTTAATTTATTAGTATTAAAAATACCCCATTATCAATGAAAAAAATATATGCAGCGTGAATGAAAACCACACAAATCTGCTTCCAAGAATTATGCTAGGGCTGTAGATATTTAAGCTCTAACATACTTTTCAAATACTTTAAAAGAGAAGCTAAGCTTCAAAATTAATTGTTTGATCTCAGAAGCAGAGGCATGATCTCTAACATGGTGTCCAGCAGTGAGCAGTGCCTGCGTGAGGAGTCTGGAGCTGTGCGTGGTTATACAACTCTTGCTTTGAGTTTTGCCCTGAACCATATAAACTAACCACAGTGGTTGTCAATCTACATGTGTGTTCCCCGCTGTTCCCAGAATCCCAGCATGTGTTCCCAACATGTGTTCCCAGAATATCCCAGCTGTATACGATCAGTTCTGCTCTGAATCCTTTGTAATACATCAGATAAAGCCTGTTTTCCCACCATGGAGGCACGGTAGATTGATGCTTTTGGTGAAGAGAGATGGAGATTGCTGCAGGTTTGAATGAGAATTCTTAGTTCTGGTGGCTGACTCAAAGCTGCCATGGCTACATCTTTAAAAGTGCAGGAAATTTAAGTGCCTTATACTAAATAACATCTCAAACAAGTGCATTTGAATTTCCTGTGCAAATGTGTTATGGATGCCTATTTTCAGAGAAGTAATTGAAGCAGGTAGAATTGTATTAGTAACACTGGTTTAGATCAAAGACTTATGAAGAGCCAAGGTGTAATAAAACATTTCCATTCCAGTATTTTAGAATAATTTCAGATCAAAATTGGTTGATTTCCATAAGGAGAGAAACTTCAGGGATTGTTTAGCCTGGACAAAAGGAGACTCAGAGGTGACCTTATCACTCTCTACAACTTCCTGAAATGTGGTTGCAGTCAGCTGAGGGTTGGTCTCTTTCTCCAAGCAAAAATGGACAGAACAAGAGGACACAGCCTCAAGCTGTGTCAAGGGAAATATAGGTTGGATATCAGGAAAAAGTTTTTCATGGAAAGAGTGATAAAATACTGGAATAGTTTGCCTGGGGAGGTGGTGGAGTCACCATCCCTGGATGTGTTTAAAAAATGACTGGATGGGGCACTTGGTGCTAAGGTCTAGTTGAGGTGTTGGAGCATGGGTTGGATTCGATGATCTTGAAGGTCTCTTCCAACCTAGAAATTCTGTGATTCTGTGATTCTGTGAAGAGATCTAATTTTGCTTCTTTGCTTTGGTACTAGAGTGCTGTTATTGCTCTAGAATTTGAAATTGCTGATGAAGAAAGATGAGAAAATGGAAGAATAATCTTGGTATAGAGGGGGATCTTTCTTATTTTCAAGAACTGTCTACAGGTCTATGCTGAGTGGCATGAAAATCTCACCATAACTATCTACTGTCTAAATGTTTGTTAGGACACTGAGATGGAATTCTGTTAGTAGGGAAACTAGAAGAGATGGATATAAAAATTATTAGCCTTGAATACTGTAAGAGACCTCTGTGTAAGTGTATATGGAAAAAATAAAAAAAAGAAAAAGCAAAAAGCTGAACAAAGCCCTACTGCTCTGGACTTAAAATTCAAACCATAAAACCTTATCTTTATATATTTATGTAAATCCATTGAAACCAGGATACTTTTTCTCCCAAGGAACAAAATAAGTTGGTCTGTATTTCCCAAAGTTTGTAATCAGCCATTCTTTCTAGATATTTCAGTGTTATCTAGTTTAGTTTGTCCTGCTAAACAAGAATCTCTTTTGAATCTCCCAGCTACTCAGAATTTCCCACTTGCTTTCAGTATTCTTTCTTCTGGCTCCTGTCTACTCTTTTTCTTGGTGTTGTCTGCCTTTAACTTCCAGCTCAGGATCAATCCTGGCCCAATCGATTGTGCCCCAGAGATCAGACCTGTAGTGGATTTTTATTTCTTTCCACCAAGGCACAACAGATCCAGGTTTTATGACTTAAAGTGGATTCTAACTTCTGAAAGTTGCTAGAGTAAATATCACCTGGTGTATTTTATGATACGAGTGATGGGGATTCTTTTCTGTCTTGCCTACCATAGTATTTCAAAGAACAAAGCCTGTTTGGTGTGGAAAAAGCGCGTATTACTCTGTACTCCAACAGTTCAACACAAAAGCAGTTTATTAATGCTATCTACAGTATTCAAAACCTTCCTGTGTTTTAGGCTCTTGCCCTGCTCTGCTTAAGGCTGCAACAGTTAAACTCAATGACCACTGTATTTTTTACCTTTGTAAAAATATGACTGTTTACCTGTAAAAGTGTATCTCTATTTGGCTATTTACTTGCCTGAAAAGTGTAGATTAATCCTTAAACATTTCCCTACTGTTCCTGTTCAAAATTTTGTGATAAATATGTTTTTATTCACTGCTTGCCTTCATAGGTTACACACATTTTTGTATGATTTCAAGAGACACATGAGAAACAATAATTTGGAAATTCATTACAATGCCAGGGTTTATATGCTCTCATTAAGCATTAATTGGTAGTTGATGGCTATTGCTATTTTTAACACCATTAGTTCATAGCAATGTAATTAGTGATGCTAAGTACAGGATCCACATTAATAGCATTACTAATTGTAAATCTGGAGATAGAAACACAAGATGACTGGTTAATTTCTAGGCAATATCTCATGATAATTGGTTATAGGACATTTGTGCTGAAGTAGAAAGGTAAATAATTTAAAATCTTTTCTTATAGTTTGCGCTGTACTTTGCAATACTGATACAGTCTATGTTGCCCACATTTTAGTCTTGTGAAATACAATGCCATTAGCACCTCACAGCTTCTGCAGTTATTAATTTCCATGCTTCTCAAGTCTTTTATGTATACTAGCAATTGTGAATGTAAAAAAGAGCAGAAGCAATAAAGCAACAACTTTATGGACATTTCCCTGAAGAAGCTTTGTTTTAACAAAGCAGTGTTGTATATGCAGAAAAGAGAGGAGATTTAAAATAGTTTTTGACTATATGTTGTTTAGAGGGAAGATGCTTACCAGTGTTGTCTTTTTTTGTTGTTTTTTTTGTAAATGAGATTCATATTAGCCAACAGAAAATTAGGTCTTGTTCTGGTGTATTCTGTGATCGCAATATTTAAATTCTACTGATCTAGGGTTTAAGCAGTTTTTGTTTTGGTAACTATATGATAGGTCTTTAGATGTAAAAGTTCTTGTGTGCAGATATCCAAGCTGCTTTGCTGCTTCTCAGTGTCTCTGTGCAGGCTCTCATGGAGACCATATCCACAGTGTAACTGGGTACCTCCTAAATATTAAAAAATAAGTAACAAATCAGCATGATCTTTTCAGCTCCCAGCAAGTAGGAGTACACGTCTTGATTAGATCCTGAGTTATATAAATAGTATAAGAACTGATATTAGAGAGGGAATGGATGTGTGTGAAAGCGAGGCTGAAAAAATTAATGATGCATCTTTACAGCCTTACTGAGACCTCATTGATTTCCATGGAAACCTTTTCATTGACTTCAGTGAGTCTCTTTAGTCTGATGCTAGAAAGGGTGGCTGACAGATAGTGAGGTGCATGCTCTGGTCTCGGTTCCATTGTGCTCCCAGCACTGCCTGCTGCTCAGCGAGGCTTTGCTTTCAGCGGGCTTTAACTGCTTCCTGATTGAGGGAGGCTTTAATTTGGAGCCATTTTCTGTGGTGACGAAATGCTGATAGATGCTTCCTAAACCAGTGCCTCGAAGGTGGTGCTACTACTGTAAGTACAGACATGCTGTAGGTAAACCAAGAAATTAAAAATACAGCGAAAAGGTTAAGCTGTCAAGCTCCATCCAAGCTGTTCTTCCCAGAGGTATTTTTGCCCCTTCTGACAGCATAGTGAAAATCAAGGAGAAAGATATAAAACCAATCTCTGGAGTCTACTTTTTGTAAGATTCTTTTTCTCAGCTGAAAATAATTTGGTTTTCTATGAATGGCAGAATTATTCTGCATTTCTAGGTTTGTTTCATACCTTTCCCCCTCCATCTTGTCTCACCTGATTTGGCAACATACAAAATGAAGTTCCGAGAAAAGGAGAAAAGCCATTTCATGGTGATTTAGCAGCAAAATTTCTGTCTCTGGACATTAGAAAAATTGTTTGATTTCTCTGAGCAGCATTTTTTTTGGAGAGAAAATTTTGAAAATAGGAATTGTAAAGTTCTTTTGTAACCAGAGGCAATGGAAAATACTTTATTAGAGTTCCTGCAGCAGATGTGAACAGTATTGGAACTCTGGAAATCACAGTTGTTCTTGCTGTCACTTTTCTTACTTTATCTGTTTGTTTGGTGCAATCTGTTTAACAGGTGACTGTTACCGATTTCACCTGTCAGGAATTGTGGAAATGAATAACACTTCCCCTGTTGTTTGTTCCTGAAATCCATGTGTGATAGCCACCTTAAGGCAAGAAAGTTTTTTTCCTCATTGAAGCTGTTCCACTTTTGTATTCTGAGAACCACCTATTTTCCTCTATCCATGTACTTAAATGTATTGCTTTATAAATCTTTTCAGACTACAAAGCCTACAGGTACTGGAGAGAGAGCTGGTTTCCCTTACTGATACTATAAGGATTGTTAACCCTGTTTTCACTGTGGTGATGGCAATCTCTGATGACTTTCATACCTAGTAAGCAGAAAATATTCTTTTCTTTGTGAAATGAAGCTTTGGATCTGGATAATACACAGACATAGAAAGGAGGAAACCATCAATGCCATTGCCACAATTCTTAACTGGTTTGAACTGTTTTTCTCTGGCAGCCAAGCACTGGGGCACTTGGGAACTGGAAAAGCCCCACAATCTCATCCCATCATGGATGGTGAGGGGTTTTATGTCCTGAGTGTGGCAGTTTAATTCAGTTGCGTGGGGCTGCAGAAGACTTCACTCAGACTGACTTGGGTTCTAACATCTCTAGACATCAACATATGTAACTAAAACACACAGAATATTGTGTAATACATTTTTATATGTGATTAGGATACCTATTTCTGTAGTGCTTATTTATTTTTTTGTAATCTTTTTTTAGGTCTGCCTTACAGGCAGTGAGACAAAAATTGGAACAGTCATCTAAATGTTTCTTTGCTGATCTCACGTGCAGTTATTGACTGATTGTGAAACTTTGCTTTATAGACTACAACATAAATGTCTATTCTTTGTCTAATATAGACCTGTTTGGGATTTTTTTGTGTGAAGGAAGAATCAGAATGGAAAGTAATCTTTTTTTCATTATTTGAAAAAAACAGTTTGACAAACATACTGGTGAAGTTTCCTTTTCCTTTCCTTTTTGCTTTTCTGTTTTCTTCCATGTTTTGTTTTGCTGGTTTTCTAATAGAGAAGAGCAGTCAACTGAAAGTGATGAGTTTTATTGGGTTCTAAAAAATGACTATTTGGAAAAGCAAAACCGTAGCTTATGAGTTTAATGTGTTTTTGAAAGGGAGAGTTTAGATTGAACTCCCCCTTCTCCCCTGCCACATCCCATGGGAAGGTTTGTGCGTGTGCTTGGGTTTGTATGTGAGAGACAGTTACGGTTCAGCAGGGAGGCAGGAGAACTTCTGCAGAAATCAGGTGACAGTGGAGTTGTCTGCTCATAGGTCCTGAGCCAAGGAAGTTCACCAGGCCTTGCTGAGCTCCCGTGTTTAGTAAATACTGATGTGGCCAGCTAAAAACATTAATGCACACAGCTGCATATATTTAAACTGACCATTTTCTCAGTAAGTATGTTAGACACACATTTAATCAACGTTTCTGACTAAAAAGCAATTTTCCTTAGGCTGAAGCATAAGTTGAATGATTATTCTAGTCTTTGCTTCATAAGGAATAACCGCACTCTGCAAAGATTAATTGGTTTATGAGATTTTATTTTTGAGGAAAAAAAAAGTTGATACACATCCCTGTTATTTTTAGTTATCATCTTCCAATTAAACAGACGCATTCAAACACGTTCCGAGTTTTTGAGGCAGGGGAAGAAACCACCTGATTCGAGGCAGATCAGTGTAGATAGCAGAGTAATTGTATTTTCTCAGGAAATTCTGCAGGTTTCAAATTAATCCATTTTCTTTCAAAAAACCAAAAGCTCTCGCCCGCGTCCCCAGTGCTGGCTGGCGCTGCGCGGCAGGGCCGGCAGGTGGCGCTGCAAGGCCGCAGTTGGGAGCGCAGCGATCCCGATCCGAGCCAGGTCCCGATTCCGCTCTAATCCAGGTCCCGATCCGAGTCAGATTCAGGTCTCAATCCAGGTCCCGCTCTAATCCAGGTCCCGATCCGAGTCAGATCCAGGTCCCGATCCCGCTGTAATCCAGGTCCCGATCCAGGTCCCAATCCGATTCAGGTGTCAGTCCAGGTCCCGCTCTAATCCCGGTCCCGATCCAGGTCCCGATCCGATCCAGGTCCCGACCCCTCGTCCAAGGTTCCGCAGCTGAAGGCCCGGAACCGCTGAGGGCGGGCGGGCACAGCGCTCGCTGCTCCCTGGGCTCCGGCATCACGGGTCGCTTTCCTGCTCGGTCCCTCACATCTTCAGGTTCTGCAGCCTCGTTCCCTGCCGGCAGCGGGGGCGGCTGTGCCGGGGATGGAGCGGCTGCTGAGGGCTCTGGTCGTGCCAGGGTCGGTGTCTGAGGAGAGCCAGCGGCGCTGCCTTGCACTGGCCCTCCCGGCTCTGCTTCCCCATCAAGTGGTCGCTGTGGTCCTGGAGGATATTCCAAGGAAAACTAGAGTGAGATGCATCCCTAGGTGTGCAGTCCTTAAACACTTTGTATAAATTTCCTCTATGGGGAAGATAGCTACCTCGAACCTGGCTCTTCCAGAAAACCCAGATATTGGGTTAAATCACTCTGGAAGTGCCTTAGTCCTCTTCAGAAGGAGCTGGAACAATTTGGAATGGACAAGTGATAACACCACACAGCTGAAGCCAAGCTTGGGGACTGGGTTGTAAGGTCTGTGGGCGAGGCTCCTGCTTTGGTAGCTGCACAGTTTCCTGCAGGACTCTGATCTGTGGCCAGGCTTCCAAAACACTGCCAGGCTGCAAACAGTAGTGACTGACTTGGGGATACATTTCTCAGTACACTGATACGAGTTTCTGCATTTTAATGTTTCTACGTTGCAAACCAATCTAGAGAGCTTTGGGTTTCTCGTGATGCTTGTAGTCTGATCCTAGTTCTTCAAGTAGTTTACCATGGGATTTTTGAGTTATTCAAACTTTTAGTACAGATTCCTAAATGAACTCCATTACCTGATACTTATGAAGTCTCTTGGATATACTGATGATGAATAACAAAGTTATAAAAGTGTTCTTTTTAAAAATTACTATCATTACTAATGCCCTTACAGGGTGTTATCTTAATGAACAATTATTGTTATTTTGTGATGCTTGTGCATTCTATGCATTTGCTTTATGTGCCAAGAGCTAAAATAAATATTCAATTAGAAATGACAATGCATTAGCAATGTTTTCTTTTTCTGACCTTTATGCCTTTTCTGCTGCAGTAACTTTTGAATATTAAAACAAAGATACCAACTTGATTCACACTCAAGTAGAGGTTACTGTGAAATATTCTAGAAACCTGGATTGAAGGCTAATCCTTTGAGGAAAGCTGTCTTGGTTTAAAAAAACAAAACAAAACAAAACAAAACTAAAAGCCCTCCTAACCCACAGCTGGTATTTTTTGGGGCTAGGTTGTGATGGTGGTTTTTTTCCTCTGTTTGTGGTATTTTCAGGATGCAGCATGGTACCTTCTAAATAATATTGCCTTAAAAGCTTCACTGTAGACAATATTGTAACAGGAGTAAAAGATATATGTGCAGTAGTTATTGCCATCTAGTGTTCCCTTACCTTTATGGCACCAAACAGTCACATTATGGGAACAGTTTTGCAGCTTCCATCCACTCTTCATTTTGCTTAAGCAATGCTGATAGAATGCTTATATTTTTTTGGAATAAAAAAATTCACTTAAACTGAACATTACTATTTTTTTATTATTTTTTTAAAAATTTTTTTAGTGAGTGACAGACTCATGGTGAAATAGTAATTTCAGACAAGAAGATATAAGCAATTCATATGAGTATATCCTAATTGTGGGAAAGGATGATAGATGAACAAGTTATATGTTTGAGAACTTTATCTGAAAATATATTATGGAAAATATATGTAAGAACTAGTGATGCTTATCAAAGTAAATATTGCATGAGTGAATTAGTGAATTCTCTTAAGAGTTCCTAGGAGGGCTCTGCCATTAAATCAACTTTGAGAAATCCAGTGGGACTAAGTGGTGAATTTTTTGGTGTATAGGAAAGAACTGTAAATGAGTTAATGAAGGACTTTTTCAGTCCCCAGTTTCAGGAAGTATGCTTATGCATAAGCATATGTGTTTTATTTATGGTGTTATTGTAAGATGCTATTTATATCTCAGTAGCACTTAGCAGTCCCAGTGAAGACTTGAGCTCTGGAGCATGGGGTGAGAGTCAGGAGGCTGAGGGTGTTGCTCATGAATCTCAGTTCTTGTTTCACCTGTCAGTGGTTGCTTCTAGAGCAGGAGGGGGAAGAACATGAACATAGTTTCCTGTTACTGATATAGATTGGGGTAGAAAGCAATGCAGTGGGTTTTTTTCTATGACAAGAGAAGATTGTGTTCAGGAATCTCCTGGATCCAAGCCTCAAACCAAATGCAAGTCATTGCAGACCCTTCTTAGTTTTAATTGCTGTGTCAGACCCAGACTCTCATGCAAATTTCAGTACTGCCTCAAAGATGGTTTAGTGAGTTGCATGTTCACTGACAAATTGAATTTAGGAAGTGCATTATATCTTAAATCATTCACAGTTCTTGAAGTCTTTATCTTTAAAGCTTGCCCTGTGGTATAGTCTCCATATGGCTCAATTCACAGCTCTACCTGAGCAGCTGTTAATGAGACCTGGGGTAGTACTAGATGTATATATAGCAACATTTATTCTAAAAATGGCCATAGGGGAGATAACTTCTGTGGCTACATTAAAGATCTTACGTGCCTCCTCTTTTCCTTATAAATCTGTTTATCATTTCTGTCTAGGTTTTTATTGTATTTTGTTATAGAATTAATTTTTTCAGAACAGCTTATTTGGTATGTAGGTAACAAAACAAGAACTGATTTTGTTGGAACTCCTGAGGTTTTTTAAGAAACATTGTTTTCTACCTCATGGAGTCTTTCTGTGATGGTCTTTTCCTATACTTTTTCACCTTCTCTTTCCCTTTATTTTCCTCATCTTTAATTTTCTTTTTTTGTTTCCTCTGCAAGAATCACTTTTTCTTTGTAGACTGGTATCTGTCATAGTAGGAGTATCTCTGAGAGTGAGCTCTGCTTTTGTGAGACTTTTGGTCATAGTTGCTTGTTGATTTTTGGGCTGTCAGTTCCTATAGATGAGAATGGCTTATAGCACAGTCTGGGGAAGCAGCTCCCCTGCTCTGAAGCTCAGTGCAGTCAGTGTCCAGCTGCTTGTTTACATTGTGTCTGCGTGTCTGTTGGCGGCTCTCATCGATAAATTTTCCCATCACAGATCCAGTGGAGTGCCAGACACAAAAATGAGACCTGCACAGCATATCTGTAAGTGTTCTTTGCCTTGTGAGGGAAGCTTGGAGGCACAAACACAAGGGCAGCTGGGGCTTGCAGCCTGCAGATGGGCTGTGCTTGTACAGTGTGGATGCCAGCAGCTGGAGGCACAGTTTTCCTGAAGCAGTCAATGGACACAGGAAGGTGGCAGGTACATCAGCTTCAGCCCCAGCTTCCCTGGCCTGATCAGCTTAGGTTCAATGCTATCACTCCTCATTCCTTCCTTCATCACCATGGCCATAGGTTGTTTTCAGCTTTGTTCATTCTATCCCACAAGTCTTGTGCCAGCCCTCTCCACCAAGAGCTGGTCTGTGATGATGTCAGTGTGAGAAAATGTCATGTATTCTTAGTTTCTACAACATTGTGACCAGCTAAAGGAGGCTACTTATGTGACCCTAACAATAGGGCCTGGACTGAAAGTCACCCTAGAAAAATCTAAAATCCTTGTGCCGTGCTACGGGTGAGGTTTTAACTTAGAGGCTTTTTTTACCCTTAGGGGCACTAAAAGGTATTCACCCAGAGCAGGATTACATGCATTGTTCAGGATGGAGGAAGGCTCTTGTCTTATTTTGATGCATCATAGCTACTTCTTTGGGTTCTTTTTTCTGTAAGCCTGATTGTGGGCATGTAGTAAAAATAGGTCCCTTTATTGCCACAGCTAATGAAATAAGCACATTTCTTGTGCTTTGTGGTATAGGTTGGTGAAATTATAGTCTTAAAAATGACAAGCTCTTGACACATCTCCATTAGTGGAAGGCTTGATTCTATACTCCTCCTGCATAAAGAAACATCTGTTGCTGTCTTACAAATAATAAACATGGATTTTCAATACCACATTTGAGGTAGACCATAAGCTAAACCGAGACAGAAACAAAGTGCCTTGTTCCATCTCCTCTGAATTCCTACTCAAGCACATCCTGCTCAGGCATCCTACTCGAGTGCTTTAGCATTCCCTGTGCAAGTCTCCTTGATATCTTGATTTCTGAAGTTCTATAGCTGTGATAATATCTTGGAACATTTCTAAGAGTGTGGCAGATACTGGGCTATCTCAACATTCTCAGCCTCTTGCAGAGATAAACTTGCAGAAGTTGCAAGAGATTTGGGCTGAACAGATCCTTTAGTGGAGATAAGGAGCGTGCATGTTGATGGTATGTTGTCAATAACAAGAGCACCTAAAAAAAAATTAACTCATCCTGCTCTTAGTCAATTTATAGCAAATTCTATTGCTGCAAATCTCAGCTTTGTTCATGCTGCAACTAATGGGAAAAAGGGCCCAAACACCAAAACCCAAAGCAAAATCATAGTGAGAAATACACCAGTATTGTAAAGGGCTGTATTTTTGTCAACAATGAGAAGCATTAGTTTTTGCTTGAAGATTTTTTTTTCCCTCTCAAGAGTTTATTCTGCAGTGTTCAGCAGTTTCTCAGGCTGTTGATTTCAAAGAGTTAAGGGTACTTATGTTGCCCCAAATTAACAGAATAAATTAACAGAATAAATTAATTTGGAGGCAAATCTACACTTGTCTACTAAACATCATAGACCAATTTACAGGGCATGAAACACTGTGGTTTGAGTTACCTACCTTTTTTTTTTTGTAAGATCAAGTTGCAGGCATACAAATATTTTTTTAAGAAATAGGCTTTTTAAAAATAATAAAAATATAAAACTCTAGATATTTAACCCATCATTCCTAGAGAATTGCAACTTCTCAAGTGAAAAATAAACTGCCCATTTTGTGTACATTTGCCTGCACACATTTTGTTAAGGTGGGAATAAATTCCTTCGTGTATACACCAGTGTCTTCTGTTTTCCTGCAGCAAGTACTTTCTTTGATTGATGTACTTGGAAGCGATCCTTATCCTCATTCATTTTAATTGAGAGTAATGAATTTAGAGCTTTTATATGAACAGATTGGCTTCATTCCATTTCTAACTTTCCTCACCTTTGCTAGGAACACAGCCTGCTCAAGGCTGCATTGGAAGAGGTTCAGAACCTAGTGCAGCATTCCTGGAGAGGACAGTATCCCATGAGGAGTAGCCATCTGTTTATAGACAGGCTGATATTTCCTAACAGCTCTGATTTTTGTAGGCAAGTTCTTCCTCCCCACCACTGCCACTGAGGAATTGCTAATCAGGAAATAAGCTTCTTCCCTTTTTGGATTTGCACAAGATTGAGCACACTGTCCACAACAGTTCGAATTGCTTTGCATTCAGTGTGCTAATGGCATTTGGGGAAAACTTTAGAAGAAAAACTTGTCGTTCTGGTGGTTATGTCCTTTAAAGTGGATGGCATGAAAGAGAACTGCTAGACTGTGGTCATTTGCAAATGTAGAAACACTGAAATTGTCTAAGGTTAGAAATATTTTAATTTTACATTTTCTTATGTTCACTCAAATTTTTTATTTGCAAGAGGCTTGGAAATAAGTGATGTAATTTTCCTGCTCCTTTTCAATTTTGAAGGTTATTCGAAAATGAACATCAAACTCCCAGGTGTTTTCTTTCTCAGTTATATGGAAACTTTTCACTTTGGTGTACACCTGCCATGGGAGAAGTCCCACTGCCATTTTAGATTCGCAAGCCATGTGGCTGTTTGCACACTGATGATGTAATGGCTTTGTACCTATGGAGAGTGTGAGGCAGCATAGGGATAAACTGGCAAGCACTGGCAGTACTGTGCTTGCAAGGAGCTGCCAAGCTGTTCCTGACTTAGTGATCATGAACAAGAGAATCACTCCTTTTTGGCACACTTTACCAAGCGTGAAGTAATCAGTAAAATTATTAGCGTCAGTCAGAGCAATTGGTGTGGCTGTGCTGATTTATCCCAAATTAAGGTCACTTTGTTTCTGAAATGTGCAAAAATAAGGTGCTGAGTAGTAGTCCCCTCTACTTTAAGAATGGTTTTTGTCTTAAGTCATTGTCTGGAAAGGGTGGCGTGGGGATAGCATTGGTTACAGTGACTGTTGCAGTGCCACGGACTTGCAGAAGACACTGTGGCATGGAGGGTGCCTTCAGGGCAAATGCTTCTGCTTGTTCCTGTTTCAGCCACTGTCTTGGTTGGGTTTTGGGAGGCTTTTGTGTTTGTCCTTAAGAGAGATGTAGTGACTGTGCCTAATCACAGGTGTTTGGGAATGGTTTCCTGCGTGCCCCTGCACTGCACCTCTAGCAGAGATCTGGGCTATATGCCAGTCATCCCTCCAGCATGGTGAGACAAACTGGGATACAGCCTTCCCTCCTGGAGCTGGATTAGCACTGCTGTGCTATCAGTACTAATGAATTGTTTTGTCAGTAAAGGTACCAGGAATGACTCAGAGAATATAGAAGCAGCATCTCTTTTGAATAGGAAGGTATTTTTACAGTGTTGCTTTTCTGATCATAACAACACCTAAATGCTGGGGGAAGTCCAGCAGCTGTGATAATGCTGAATTGTTTATTCAGTCCCAGAAACAGCACTGTCAGACCATTTATAATTATCCTTTAAAAACCTGGACAGTTCTTTGAATCTTCATCAATACTCCTACTATTATTACCATTATTAATACACATGTGGTTTCCTCATACACGGGACTCCCACAGAAAGGTTCCTGGCATTACTTCTTTAAATTCCTAGATTGCATGAAAGGCAGAAGAGAGCTTGCCTCCATCCTGCAGTATGTTCTGCACTCTGCTGGTTTTTATACTTAAATTCAGTTAACTGTAGGGCTGATTGTCTCCTTTGCCTCTGGGGGGGCAGGGAGTTGTTTTGTCGCTGAGGCACAATACCTCCCACGCTTACTCTTGGGTTCCTGCCGCTTAAGCACACACCCCATGTTCCTGGCTCTGCCTTAAGGTGCAATCCATCTCCAAATTAGTAGGAAAAAAACCTCCTGAAGTTGAGTGAAGTACAATCAAGCCTCTTGGAAATTAGTTAAACACTTTAGAAGGGTGTATTTAAAAGCAAACTTTCTGCAATCAACAAAGTACAGCTTTCATCATGTATTCCTGGTTAGCGACTTCCTTTCCTCTTGATGGCCATTTAGCTTTTTTCTGGGCAAGCTATCTCAGATGAATTTCCCTCCTGTTAGTCTGTGCTTCAGCTGTGCTTGATTTTGTTTACCCTGTCAAGGCTTACTGGCTTTTGTACATAGCTGCCATTCAGCCATTTCAGGTTTTGCAAATGCATATATGCAATGTTACATGCAATGTACAAATACATTCTTCAAAGAAGATGTCAAAACAAGTTTCAGCTCATTTTCAGCAGTATCTAATTATAGATACATAATTAATGAGTCTGACATTTATCTTTCTTAACACAAAAGACCATACTTACAAATAAAAGCCTTTCCAACAGTACATGTAATAGCTTGAGCATTAGTTGAAGAGAAATGAGAATTTAGAGCATGGTATATTCTGAGGAAATAGAAGTATTTCTTAGCAAATAAAATATAGGTTTTTACTCTGCTTGCTTACAACTGTTACACCTTGATACTATAAAAGGAATTTCTGATATCCAGTTACTAAAAATAAATGGTAAATCTGTAGAAAAGATAAAAAATTCATTAATGTAAAGGGATCTTTCTCAGAAAGCATCTAGGTACTGTGTATGCACCTGTTTTAGATGAAAGAGATGATATTTTCTTTCTTGTTTACTGAGTGCATTTGACATCAGGTATAGACAGTGTCAGTGTTTTTGAAGGTATTGAAGAGTATCCATTTATACATTCTTCTATAACATTTCACATACTCAAAGCAACATATCCATCTAGTTATTAATAAGGCTAATGGTATAGGGTAAACTCCTTCAAATATCTTTATTGGCCATTTGCATGAAATAATGGCCATATTGTGTGCCATTATGCTTCACCTACTTCAAGAGGTGAGTACCATTTCACATATTTCTTGCAGTATAAAGCAGTTTCATTTGGGACAGTAGGATTCTCCAAAGTCTTTCAAGTATTTCTGGATATGATTTTGACTTTCTTCCATGGGAAATTATTCACAAGTTTAAACACAGTCAGCCTTTTGTCTTATAGCAGTACTGGGTCTCTGACGAGATAAATAGAGATATTTTGTGATTTACAAAAAGGATGAATCACTATGTCTGTGGACCCTTATGTTTTCTATATATGTTTCTTTTCTTAAATACAAGCTGGTACACACAAAGTGCCAGTAACACAACATCTGTATTTTTTTAATTCGGTGAAGAAGAAAGAGAATAATGAACTGAGCAATATTTCAGTGGCTTAAGCTTTGAAACCAATACTTCAGTGAAGTGGATGGGAGCTGGGAAGTGAGTTTATATTTTTCTCTGCTATTGTCTAGGCAAGGACACTTTCCCTAATTGAAATGGTCTCAACTTATGAGGCAATGGATATATCTTAATGCTTTTGCTTACAGAAATCTAATTATTTATCCTTATTTCTTAGTACTACTTGAATGAGTCATAGCGAAAGCAGATGGTGAACATTATTTGTCCTTTTGCAGTGACAGTGTGAAAGTTCAAGGTTCTCTATTCCATACTTGGTAAATTTAAATTAGTTTATAAAATTGCTCTTCACATCCAAACATAGTAATAAATAAGTGTATTATCTTTTTGTATGTTAAAATGGTAATATATGTTTTAGTTAGATTTAGAGACTTTGGTTATATAAATTTGTTATTCATATTTGCAAATTATCTGTAGTTTGTAATAATGGACATTTAAATCCAACTATTTATAAAATAATACTCTTGAGGATTTCCTTCTGTGAAAGTGGAGGGAGGAATGATGCAGCATCCAGTAGAAAACAGCTGTTCTGCGCAGCACAGCATGCATGTATGATGACAGCGTTTACATGAGATACCATTTGCTGATGTGATACAGAAACTTATTCAGCCAGCATTTTGTCCTCAGTGTGTGTTTGCATGTTCCAGGTATTTGGGCCTGAAGCTGGTTATACAACATGCAGATTGGACTGTTATATTGCAATGGTATGAAAAGTCCTGAGCATGCCTGAGGGCGCATTTGGGAACCTTTTGGGAGCATGTCTTTGCCCTGAAGAGCTGGCCGTCTGAGCAGCTATAACAGGCAACAGGAAGAAAAAAAGAAAAATGGAAAATTGAAACAACTTTCTTGATTCTAAGCATGGATTGGCACAGTAATGCACCTTCCCTGAGCTATTGCTTAAGAAGGCTCTAGACTCTCTTTCTTCACCTTGGCTTCCCATCTGTAGCTCAGGTTTTAATGTCCTGTTTCTTCAGCTGCTCCTGCAACCTAAGCCCAAAAAATGTTGTGGCACAAAGGAATGTACATATGGCAGTCTGGAAGCGGCTCTGGAAAAGGAAACCAAACAAAAATCTTCAGCTTGGATTTCTCTCTGGCTGACTGTGAGTCATCAGGAAAATAATAGGCACAAATTCTGTTCCCCTCATCATCACCTCTGCATGTTGCTCTGGGTTTGGTTTCAAGGTTTTTAGTGTTTTCCTTCTGTCATCTCTTCATACTACAATATATCTACTTTTCATTTTAAGAGTTGCTCTAAAGAAACAAATTTATCCATTTACTTTTAGCTGTAGGAATTATGGTTTGTTTTGTTTGCAAGTGCAGATTTCCAGCTTTTTCTACGAGATGGCATTTAAGGTTTAGCTTAGTCCTTCTCTATTGTTCCTTTCAGTTGTACGTGGCTTCCTCTTTCTTTTTGATTCTGGATGAAGGCTTAGTTAAATGCCTATTTAAGAACTGATGAGCAATTTAAAGGATTTAGGGGAACATTCTATGCTATTATATGCAAATACATGCCATGCATGGCTCCCTGTGTTATTAACCTGGCAGTCATTTCGTGCATGACTCCCCATCTTATTAAGCTAGCAGTATGGAATATTTGATTTACTAAACTGCTATGAACTACCTAGTGTGCTAATACATGAATATAACTTTCAAATTTGTCTGGAATATCTATCTTTGGAACAGATTCAGGAATACAACAACATTATTTTGACAGCTGTGCTCTGTTTCTAAGGTCTACTTTAGTAAGCTTCACAGAACAGGTGGAGAAGTACCTGTGATTTGAATAAGCCATACAATGACTGAAAATGAAAGCTATCAGATTAATTAGGGCCCTTCAGAATTCTGCAGGCATTGCAAGCCCAGGTCTGTGGTGTACACTTAAGCGCTCAGTGTGCAGAGCTTGTGGGAGTTACCAACAGGTGCGTGTAGTGCTCAATCTGAAACTCTACTCCAACATTTTGGAAACTGTATATCCAAACTCTTCCTACATCCTGGGCTTTTGTTTCCATAGCAGCATTCAATGGCCATGGGATTTCCTGGGGATGGTGGGGGAAGGAATGTATATTTGTTGACTTGGTTCAATGCCAAATGGAGTAGGAATTATATATGCAGGATGTTGGATTCTTCCTTTAGTGTCCATTTCAGCTGGCATCTAATGTCATCCAGATAATTGCAAGCCACTCTGCCATCATTCAGCCAGCTGCATAAAACAAAACAAAGAGAAATTTAGGATTAAAAGGAAGGAATAGCAATTTAAAAGGCTTTAAAATGTTGTTTTCTCTCTTTCTCAATCAGTAATACTTAAAAGCCTTTAATTTACCCCACCCCTTATGCTCCTTCAGTGACACACACATACACTCACATTTGTATGACTTTGAGTTTGGCTGGTTTGATGATAATATGTGAGCACTGAGCTGCCCAAGAAAATGCCACAAGCAAGAAATGAGGTCAGATAATGACATCCAAAACCAGAGCAGAGGGAATCATTCAGCATCCTCTGGTAGTTTGATTGCGGCTAAGAGCGTGAATCAGCTCCACTTTTATACCTCCTTTATGTTGAAAGTTCTCTCAGTACTTTGTGTGTGTGCTTTGGATTTGGAGCAGGCATCTGAATCACAAATGCAGCATAATGCCATACATACAGTATGGGTCATCAGAGGCTTATTTACCTGGAAGGATGGTGATTTCAGAGGGCTGTGGAAGTCTCCCTTGAAATGTGCCTGTGCTCTGCGGTACTTTTAGCATTGGCACAAGCTGTGAATATGCATTCAAGGGGGAGCTGGGAGGAAAGTGAGCCCAATTACATGTGCAGGAAGGAGGGTATGGAAGACTGGCTGGGGAAGGTGTGCACACAGCTGCCTTGTGCAGGGAGAGCTGCACAGTGTGCATGTGTGTCAGGGGATGTGCTCATGACTTGGCTTAGCAGAACTTACACAAAATATAGGCTCAGTAGCAGGTCCTATTCAGCACATTCAATACCCTGCTCAGCAGGGACCATGAGAGCCTGGGAAACCAGCTCTGGATAGGCTGAGATGAGGAAGACTTGGCAAAACACGCTTGGTGTGGCCAAGAAGCCTAGTGCAGATTAAGAAATGGTTCAACTCCCTCCCATTTGAACTTTGGAGGAAAAAAATCTTAAATTTTGGCAGGAAATTGTGTAAGTGTCCTGTGTGAAGCAGGTCTGTCAAAGGACAGTCAGTAGTCCTAAATGTCATAAATCTGTGTGCATATTAGAATAAGATAATTATATCTTGTACACTTTTTGTAAGATCAATCTGCTTATCTCCTGTCCTTCATTACACTCATCAATTTTTCTTTCTGCATTAATTGTTTTCCTGTTTTTATAGATGCCTGCCTGCCTTCTCACCCACCCTCCCTTCCTCTTGAGAGCCAATCTGATTTCTCATTTGCTTTAAAGGATCAATGTAGCTTTTTCCATTTGTTTTCTATGGTGGCAGGTTATCTCTTCTTACAGGAGCTCTTCATCAAAGCTGGACTCTGCTTACCTTGCTGGTCTCTTCTGCTCTCTTTTATTTTCATTTGGATGATTAGGTCTCTGGTTTGTAAATGCTTTTCATTTCTCTCTTTGTGCAGTAGAGAGTCCCTCATTTTCTCCTGTTGTTGGCTGACCCTAACCATATAACCTCTGCAGGAGAAGTGGGCAGCCAGACTATCAGAGATTTTTAGTTAATCATTTGAGATCAAGCTAACCCTCTTAATTCACTGGAAGAGAGCTTGTCTAAGTGTTTTGGAGTCATTCCATTCATAAGGAGGAAAATGAATGGTCCTGAGCAAAACAGGGTTGATACTAAGTTTTTGTCAGTCAGCTCTACACCCAGATATTGATTATTCAAGAAACCCCACACTGACTGTATAAACTAGGAAAAAAAAAAGTAATTTACTTCTATACACGGGTAAGTCAAGTCCTGCCAAGTGTTGGTAATTATCAAGGCAAATTCAATCAATAAATGTATTCTGTTCATTTATCTGAGAAAATAAAATGATACAAAATTACCATTGCTTGTATAATTCCTGTGTAAAGAATAAAGTCAAGTGTTTCTGTTGATAGCCTGATTTTTTTTTTTTCTGTGGGTAACTGAGGTGAAGAGTGTCCCTGAGCAGAGGCACTGCTTACACTAGGAAGATAGGGACACACTGCATGATGGAGTGATTGTGGGAGAGCAGAACAACATAGAAGAAGCAATGAGAACCCAAGGGTAGAAAACCTTAATGGCAAGCATTATAAATGCTTCTAGTCTGAGTCGTATCTCCAACAACTGCAGTTATAGAGAGATGTTTTGTTATTATTATTTTTTCCCCTGTTTCTGTGTGAATCACTTACCCACAGTTACTGGCCACTGTGTTAACTCAACATGACACAGAGCAGGTTCAGTCAGAAAACTTCTAATGGTGGGGCTGCTAATTCACCCGAGTTGTCCATGCAAATAGTTCAATTTGACAAATTTCTTTCTGGAAACATGTAAAGTTTCAGGCTGGTTTCCTGCTGGTTCACCCACACAGCTCCTGGAAGCATGCCAGCTACAAAGTGAGATGCACAGGATGTGGAGGTTGTTTGGCTGTTCTGCCAGGTGGGCTACCCTGGGTCTGGGGCTCCCAGAGTTCCAGGCTGCTGCCTGCAAGCCAGGGCAGGTGGGCAGCCAAAGGTGTGAGACAGCCCACCAGGCAGCCTGGGGTGGAGCTGCAGTCACCTCCTCTTTTGGAGAGTATTTCTGAATTGATGAGCAGAATAAATTCATCTCGGGAGCAGCAAAATTCTCTTTAAATGCATTCTCCTTTCCTGGTTGAAAAGTGGATGAAACAAGGGCAGGAAAACATACTGAAGGACAGAGAGGGAAACATTACTCCTTTCAATTAATATATCTTTCCTCTACATATTACCAAAATTCAAGTTGAAGAAATATTTTTGAACAAAGCTGTGAAGCTCACTCTTGTACAGAATTGCAGGCCCAGAAGCCAAAGGCAACTAATATGAAGCTAAAGGTTTTTTCAGTCGTGAGAAGATTGCATGGCTTCAGTTAAATGTGTCCTTTTCAATCAGGTCAGTTTTTGTGCTGAACATATTTTAATAGGCTTGAACCCTGATTTTGCCAACTCAAATCAAAGGGACTGGGATGGCAAGCCATCCAGTCTGAAACACGGAAATGTCTTCCCGGGAAGCCTCCTGCCGGCTCGTCGATTAGCCGGTTTGCAGTGGCCAGCCATCACCATCAGCAAGCAGCTGTCACACCCTTTGGCTGAGCTGGGGCTGCTGCTGGCCATCCAGGGCAGTACACAGCTTGCTGCTTTATTCGCTTGCTTGCATTTGCTAGGTTTTGTGGACTGAATTATTCATATGGTAGCAATTGTCAAATGATCTGGGCCAGAGAAACTCATTTTCTTGCAGGACCCAACCTGATGTGGCAGCAAGCTGTTATGTACCACACCAGAATTAGCAGCTGCTGCTTTTTAGAGAGGCAGTGCTTCACTGATATACCACTAGAAAGGCAGCTGCCAAGAGATGGCCCCGAATGTTTCAGAGGCAGCTGTTTGCCTGGAGAAGGTGCTGACATTGCTTTGCAGACACCAACGAAAGCTGATAACAAAAACAGAACCATGCCAAATGGATGAGGAGATGGGGACTGTCTTAATTCTGAGTTTTGTAGCAGATTTGACCTGTATTTTCACATTTTCCTCTATTCTGCTTAAATGGACCACCAGCCCTGAACCAAGGTTATAGGTTTCTAAGGATGGATTCCTCTCATTGAGTCTGGATGTGACTGGGCACAACTGCAGTTTCCTCCTAACAGCAAAACACACAGTTGTCTAGAGCCTGCCCTTCACCTCAATTAGTGGTTGCTTTGCAAGTCAGAGAAGCTGTGACTGTGGGAATGCAGGTCACGTGGCTGAGGAAGCCCTGCCTACTGTGCACAACAAAATATTCATGTGTGCCAACACTGTCCACATATCACTGGAGACATGAAAACATTCAAAATCATAGTCCTTTAACTTCTCCAGAGATGCTTGCAGCATTTCTTCTCCTCTTCCTCTCCCTATCACCACAGACTTTCTCAGAAGTTTCTAAAACTCTGTCCAAGTCCAAAGTAGATTTTACTCTGAAACCCGAACTCTGTACTTTCTGTATCCAGACTTAGGGACACAGTCTTGCTGAAGTCAAGCTCTTGTTCATTGCAGGAAAACTTGGCCCCTTGGTTGTGGAGGCTTTAAAGCCTGGAGAAAAACTTTAGGGCCTGCAGACTCTTGCTAGTCTGATCTGCCCAGCAGGAAGCCTACAGGTAAAACTTAGGGCAGAGCTGGAATTTGGATTTGGGATCAAACATAAGAGGAATGATTCACCTAAGCTGTGATATTTGTAACCTATTATTATTCCTTTAGAAGAAAACCACCCTGTGATAGTAGATGGACTCTTTAATGTAGCAGAGAAAGGCATAATGAAGCTATGCTGCTAGAAACTGAAGGCAGGCATAATTGTTTTATACAGTGAGAGTAATTAATCACTGGAACTCAAGGAGGTTAAGATATCCTCTGTTGCTCGTAATCAGGGTGGAATATCTTCCTATACGTCAGCCACAAGAAAGGAACTTGAGACAAAACTCATTCTGTTATGTCTTTAGTCTGTGCTATGCTGGAAGCCCTGAACAACATGGTTCCTACTGAACAAGGAATCTGTGAATAATTGCTCTCAATGTTTGCCTTTTTTTTTTTTTTCCCCAGTAGTGGTTATTTTGAAAGCAAAATGGGAGTGAAATCCTACAGCTGAGTTTGACATCACAGATGAGATTTTAGTCTGTCAAAACGCCTACAATTTCTTTTTTTTTTTTTAATAAATTCAGCTAATTGCAGTATTGTTAAAAAATGAGATTTTTCTTTTCTCTACACATAATGGAATAAGCAGGTACAAGCCAGATGACAAAAACACCATCTACAACATTCCCTCTCTCTCATTCATGAAGCACTATTTGCAGGCAATGTAATCTAAAAAAATGTAATGGTTTAGGTGCTGTTGCATTACATTGCTTATGATCAGAAGAAACTATAATCAACAATTCTGCTTTTTCTTCTATTGTAATAATAAATAGTAAAAACTAGCAATTCCAGTTAAAATAGCTTTAAGTGGCACTACAGATCAGATCAGACCAGTGACAAATTGTTTGCCTTACAGATTATGAAGTCATGAAGGATTTCTTGATTATCCCTTTTCTTGGTAATATCATATAATTAACTTAGCAACATTCTGAGTTTTAATAAAGATTTTATTACTGTGTTATACAAACAAGTTTCATTTTTCCAGGTCCGCATGTAGGAGAAGTATTAGCAAAAATAAATATTCTAATCACTTTTGTCAAAACAAATTACTAACAATGTCTTAACTATTCTGCATGTGAGAGCTACTTGTAACATTCATTAATCTAGCAGTTTATGATTTTGATTTCCAGATGGAATGATTAGCATTTCTAAGCTTTTTATATTCAAACTGCAAAAATAAGCCTTTTTCAGGGGTCACTGGAGGCAAATGATTTAAGTCTAACACTTTGCCCAGTTAAACATGGTGGTTCCTAAGTAATTAATTCAACACATTTTTTTCTCATGCCTTTGTTTTGAATACGATTTTTAAAAAAATAATTATCATCATAAACTGTGAAGTCAACTGTTATTACCTCAAATAGCTACAAAGGTCACTTCTACAATTTTATTATTTTCTTTTGTTTTCCTACATCCCTTTCTGATCAAGAATACTACACCTCACCATACTGTAAAACTAGAATAATGGAACCTGTGATTGAGAAAAAATTAATTTTTCTTCATTTTGTGTTTGAATGGAGCACCAACATATTGTGACTGATCACAAACTGACATAATTTTGGTCAATTTCAAGCATAGAGAGCAGTGAGTGAAGCTAACTGTACTCTTTTATATTTAAATTGTATTATTAAACAGCTCTAGTGGGTATTTCCCGTCATACCTGGTAAAACTTATCTTAGTTTCTCTCTTTTTAGCCTAATTCTTATACATATTTTCCTTCAAGTCATCTGCTAGAGGGAATGGTAACACCTCTGTGAAGTATCTTGCTCTGCAAGACTCTAGTGGGCTTCCCTTTCTCCTACAAATAATGTCAAATAGTTCCTTTGGTTGGAAAAGCTGAGATCTTTTAGCCACCTAGATGAAAAAGCATTTGATTACTTTTTATGATTTCAGAGTTTGTAAATTCACAGCATTATTCTGCCTAAAGAATTGGGGGGTGATGCTGGCGACCACATGACTATTGCCGTGTCAGTTGTCTGAGAAAAGAAATCCCTTCCTCACCCCAAACATTTTCCTTGAAGAGAGAGCTGGGCTTGAAACCATCGTGAGACTCCATCCAGTGTTTGTTTTTCCATGAGAGATTTGTTTCTCTGGGATTTGCGGCAGTTTGCTGCAGTTTAAACCGAGTTTAAATACTTCAAACTAAGTGGCATGTTATTACATCAGATCTGACACGAACACTAAACTTGTATCCTGACTAGTGCTGCAAATGCTGTTGAATAAGATTGTTAAAATCCAAATACTTTGGTATTTTGGTAGCCTGAACAGCAATTTTTGATCTTGGTTGTGGTCTGAGGATTGACAACAATCCAGTCTAGGCAAAATGCTGAGTGATGTTGCTGGGGCAGTGGGAGCAGAAACCTCTCCCCTTTTGGGAGTCAGCAATAAATTTAGTAGCAAAGTTGCAGCAAGTGGTCAATTTCACAACTAGAATGCTACAGCGATACACTTTTGAAAGGGATGTAGAATTTTATTTTCCCTCTACAAAAGAGTTAGCTGTTCAAGGTGGTAAAAAGTATGAAACTTACCCAGGCCTTTGGATGTTCTGAAGTTTCCAAAGGAAGCATGCTGACTTGGTGGCTCCAGACAGACTGAGAAGGAGAAGAGGATGCTGCTGCAGCTTTAATACAAAATTTGAAGTATCTGTGCCTTTCTTTTCCCACATTTCAAGGTGCACTTAACTCCATTTCTATAGAAATCTAAGAATTCAGCAAGTTCATGTCAGAAAAGAGCTTATAGTCTTTGCTAGGTGGTTGAAAATAGCTGACAGTACCTGAAAGGTTTTGAATGTAGACTAAGTAATGCCCTAAAGTGCCTAATGCAGAGAAGAAATGCAACAAGATAATGAGTCAAAAAGGTAAGAACGCGATTACTACCTGTTGTGGAATAATAAATATTTGTTTATCAGGGAACTTATAGACAGTTTAACCAGAACTAAATTTCCGCAGCAAAGAAGAAAATCTGATCCCAGATCTTCACAATTTCTAAATTCTGCATAAATGGCATAGTCAAATAGTCTGCTGAAACAGTGAAGTGAAACTGAAGGAACTGAAGGAAAAGTTTGGGGTTTTGTCAGTTTTTAGAAGGGCATGGCAGCAATCACTGTTTTGTTCACATGGGCAAAATCCTGGCATAACTTTATTGATTTAAGTAGATCTGTGCATGATAAACACAGAAAGCTCAGAATCCATCCCAGCATGCTGTAGGCTGAAGGCTTACGTTTGCAAAACTATCCCACAGGCACAGATAACTGATCAGCTCATATTTTGCTTTGCACAAATTTTATTACTTAATTTTTATGTGCTTTGTCTTCCTCTTTATTGACTTTAATTAAGTTTTCCTGAGTGTTTGAATGCCTGGCAAACTTTGGCTACCTAAAAAGGTAATCTTGTTTACTCATCACATTATCCCAGCTCCCCTTTTGGGCTGAAGTGAATATTCTGTTGGAACTATTGCTGTTGAGCATTATAATGATATACTAAGGACTGCTCTTATAAAAATGAGACAGCAGCTTTGTGTGGCCAATTTGAAGAACTAAATTTAAGATTCTATAGCTGTGAAAGGAGTATCTTCACAGGGGAAACTTTGTAAATGGCATAAGAGCCAACACCCTCTCTCCTCATGCTTTGCTCGAAAATTGTTAAGTTTTTAAAGCATGGACTGGGTCACTCATATTGTAAATTGCATAAGATGTGTAGTTCTACATCCAAGCAGTGAAACAGCTAATCCAGTTAGTGTTTTAAATTTAATTGATATCATTTAATGCTTTATGATATAAGCACAATTTTGGAAATTTTTTGCTAAGTGATATTGATGGTGAAATTTCAGAAATCCGGGTAAGACACTTAGTTACTCTATATTTTTAGTTTATTGAGGGAAATTTTAACAACTTTTTAAAAAAATTCTTTCAAGTTTAAGGATTTTTATATTGTGAAACCCTAAAAAGCCAGGGAAAAGCCAAATGAAATTAATAGAAAAACTGTTAAATTTATTAACTTTTCAGAGAGAACTCTAGTGGGGATAGAGCCTATGAAGAGCTAGCTCTGAATTCTCACATTCTGTAAAATTAGCATTCTAAATTAAAAATGATGAAGAGCACACCCTTCTGGCACAACAGATGAGCTTTATAGACATAACATTTGTTTATGTTTATTTATGTTCACAATTATTCTGAAAAGTCTTAAGAAAGAGAATGAATGTTTTCCTGAGGAAAAGTTTATAACTGAATTTTAAAATAAAAGCAAAATTTATTCATTGTTAAGACCAAAGGGAAAATACCTTTTTTTTTTTTTTTTTTTTTTTTTTTGTGCATGGATATATATGTGATTTGGTTGTCTGGCTCTAACACAACCAAATTCATTAAGTTAGGAGACAGGGAAGTAAAAATATATCTTTAATAAATGTATTTCCCCTTTGGAAATTAATTTTGTGGAAGTGAAATGAGTATGAGAATTAAATACAGATGTTGGTACCTCTGTATGTACAGTTGCAGCTAACTGAGAATTAAGTTCTCAAAATTAGCTTTCTGTTGGACAGGGAGTAATTTTGTGATATAATGGCAGTTACTTTGAGTTCTTGGCTATTATTTGTGCAAAAAAAAGAGGTTTACTTTTAAGTGCTTTATTTAGAAACCCTTATGTTAATAATATTATAGTCATGGAGTTCAACAGTTAAGTTCTAGAAAATGTTTTACTTTTTTCAATATAAATTTCTTTTATATTCTGTTGTGGTTCTAGACATCTAGGTCTGTTCTTCTAAAATATTTGTTTTGGTATCAATAACTTCTGTAAATTCACAATGCAAGAATGAAGTACAGTTGTTCAGAAATGGTAATCATGAGAGTAGTGCAGAAAGGGGTGATGAATGTGAGTATGAAAACTGACAATGACTTAAGCACCTCTTCAAGTGAATGGACAATTTTGGGAGTTATTTCTGTACTAGAGGAAGACTCATAAGAATTACTTATAATGGCATAATCAAGCACATATTTAAATGTTTGCAAAATTAGAGATGTAATGATGCAAACCTAGAATGTTATGGAGCCTGAGTCTCTCTGAACAGGATGGCTTTGGCCAGAAGCTTCAGTTCAGCTGGATGTGTCTTTGCTAGAGAGTAAGTTAATTTTCACCATGGTTTTCTGTGTTGCATGTCTCCCTTTTGGGGTTACTCCAATTATCAGGTTACAATTATCAGGTAAACCAGGATTTTCATTCTACCCTGTAACTAAGTTTCTATGCAATTTCACTTTCTGTAGTTAGGTGTTTTGTTTTATTTGGAAGTTACAGACATAGAACCAACCACACTGTAATATTATTCAAAATTTGGGAGCTCTCAGATTAGAATGAGTTTTTCAGAATATAACTTTCTGAACTCAGGCGACAGCAGCAAATGACTGGAAAATCTCAGTTCATGGGAACTGCATTCTTTTAACGACACAGTGGAACATGGATGTTTTTACAAAGTTTTGTAGACAAAATGTTCCCCAGCATAATCCTTTCCCTTATATGTCAAGTGCCTTGTATTTGATGGAGCTTTTATTGATTTATTCTTCTCAGAAAATGGATCACTTGGCAAATGTTTCCTTGAGCTTGAATCTAATTGGTTTGCTTTAATGTATGTTGTTAGATATGTAAGTGGAAATTACCCAATATCAGATTAAAAGAAATAACAAAATTGCCTTTTTCCAAATCAGATAAATAGAAAATCGCATTGAAACGACACTATTTTGGGATTGTCACAGTCAGATTTGTAGAAAGAAGCAAGATTACAACAGCAGCTTGTTTAATGCTGGCCTGTGTCATTTATGGGGCTTTCATGAGATCTCCTGTCAGCTCACGTTAACCAGAAGTCATTGTTTCCACTGGAAACATTGACAACCAGAAGTGTTTGGTTGCAGTGGGCCTTGTTACTTATGTCTTGTTACCTTGTGATAATACTGTAATAGGTCATTACCGTTCTTGTTATAGAGAAAAGGATTTAGTTAGGTGATGCATAGTGGCTGTTTCAGTTCAAAATGTTTGCACCTTGAAGCTGCAATGCCTCATCACATCATTAGGGTGCAGTTGTAGGAAGAGGGAGAGCATATTTACTGGAAACAATCAGGGTGGAATGGCATATGTGTGTCTGTGAGTCAGTCTTTAATATGTTAATGGCAATATGAAAAATGGGCTGTTGCTGCTCCATTGATGATGTTGAGGGGAACCCTGTCCAGCATGGATCCTGTTATTTTTATGGGGAGCATGAATTTTCTGTTCCTGTAGTATTTGCAAAACTATGGAAGAGGCTGATATGACAGCAATGACTTGAATTTTGTTTATTTCCACCTCATTATTTAACAGTGCTTAAACACGTGCTTAATCTCTCTCTAGTTTTGAAATCATAGTTTAAAGAAATCTCTCATAAAAGTGTCTGAATGAAACTACACACCATAAAATCTCTTTAGAAAAGAGATTTTTAATGGAAACACTGCTGCAAGATTTATTGCACTGGTTCTGAAATTGCACTGTTATAATAAGGGTTAAGGCTCAATTGTTCACTCTCCAGTAGCAATAACTTTCTCATTGGAATCTGAAAATAAACCCCTATGAATAAAATGACACCAAAGACTTAAGTTGTTTTCTTGAGACAGCTAGCCTTTTTGTACAGAAGCTATTCTGAGGTCTGGTACTGTAGTTCTGCTGAAAAATTACACTGGCTTGCCAAATATCTTAATGACTTTTCTCTCAGCGGTTGGTAATGGTGAAATGTTATTCTAGTAACCATAATGTCTCTCATAAAACAATTGCATACAATATGTACTGTACTTCTATTTTAGTGAGCACTTCCATCGGGCTTGTACTGCTAGTAGCCCTTTAACATTTCATAGCAAACTGCTCACCAGTCCTTCAAGTGTAATATTGCAGAAACAGTGAAGAAATGCGTGATTAAAAGCATATACTGAGAGTGGACCATTTAGTTCTACCCTATCTTGCAAGATAAACCAGCCTTCACATTTGTAGGTGCTCATCATATAAATGACAGTTCTATGTGGTCATTTAATTTTACGATCTCAATTCTCGCATATATTGCTAACATAAATATAGCGTCCTCCTGCAGGGAGGTCTGCTGGGTATTATAAAATCAGTAAGACCTCAATGGGTTCAAATGGACATCTTTTATAATTATTGCTATAAAATTTCTTGACAATACATTTTGTTGTCCAATGAGTAAAGAAAATGATTTTCTGAAAGAATGGGTTTTGACAAAGAGAGCAACGGAGCTTAGGGATTTGTTCCTGTGCTCAAGCATATTTAAATTACCTCCGTTACTCTTACCTTTTGGACAGAAGCCAATATCCTGGAATAACTTTTTACAATGAAGCTCCAGTCAGTGCGTGGCTATATTTCGTGTTGTTTTCTGGTGTGGAGAGACAATGTAGGATATCTAGAGGGAAAAGATTAATTTGCTATTTAATGCAATTAAATTCTATTTGCCAAGCAATTCCTTTTACAAGCTCTTGAAGAGATTGGGGAATCTGAGAGAGGATGGGGGCAGTAAATGTATTCCCAGAAGTGGCTTTAAGGAAAGAAACAGACGTGTCCATTCTTGATTTCAGGACAGTCCTATTAGCTGTAAATCATCAGGAGGCACCCTGTTACATCTTTCTCATAATTTTCTAAAATTCATCTCTTTCACCTGTGTCTGGAAAGGAATTTTTTTTAATGTCATTTGAGCACATTTAGATAATAAAAAGGTATTAAGTTTCCCCTGGAAGGCTGAATAGCAAAATTTCCATGCTTGAATTGCCTTTGGAACATGGGCTTTGCCTGCAGAGGGCCTGGGTTGGGCAGCAGCAGTGCCCTGGGGACCACCAGTGGACTGTGGAGAGCACGGTCTGTGTGCTGCCAGCCAGGGGCTGGGGTTGGGAGGCTCAGTTCTGTCTCCTTGGACATGGAAACACTCAGAAATTATTCAGCTGCTTAGTGCCTCAATGCACTAAATATTGATTCAGTTTCATAGAAAACATCTGTAGCAGTAGTTTTGGACTGTTAGTGAATTTTGCAACCATCAAAATAGAGTGGAATCAATACCTGTACGGATAGCCTGTATCAGTATCCTATTACTGATACAGAGTATCAGAGTATCAGTATCCTATTACTGATACTGGGTTTCTAATTTGTATATGTATTATGAAATGTACATCATATGTTATGGAAGGAAGGGCAGTGTTCTCGTGGGTTGGTGTTACTTCATGGATTTGATTGAAACTAGAGTGATTGATGTTAACTTATGATTTAGTTCCTCTTGTCCATCTTGGAATGAGCTGGTCTACATTACATGAGGGTTCTCTGCCACCTTTTTTTACAACAAATGCATCTGTCACATATCAGCAGCACTTTCTTAAAGGTTTGTGTGCATTCTTACATTATTTGATTGCCCAGTGTCAGCAATGGTGGCATTCTGATCTCTAAACAGCCTTGGAAGTACTGCAGTGTCACACAGATAGAAACAACAGAAATTTAACACTAAATGTGTGTTGGAGTGGGAAGTGCAAGAGCAATATGCATTTACCCCAGAAGTCACTTGGCTGGTTACTATGTAATTATAGTAATGAAGCTGTAGGTTCATGGTTGATAAATAACTGTACAGTAACCTTTGCTAAGTTTAGGTAGCAAATAAGTTAACTTGTTGCCACTACTGTATTCATTGAAAAAGGTGAAGGCAAAGGCAAAATAAACAGTATGTTTGTTAATGTATGTGGGGGATTTAAGTGTTGGCAGCTCATGTTTTTGATATTTTTTTCCTGTGCAGTTCTAAAGCCATTATATTAATTGTTTTTCTTACCTGGAATGAGAGCCAAGTGTCTTCAAATACATTTACCTTTGAAGTAATTAAAATAAAGTGTCTACTGACCATAGCAAATATGCAAACATGCTCTGCATGAAAATAAGCAATGATAAGGAAAAAAAAAATGCAAGAAAACAGTGAGGGAGAAGAAAAAAGGAGATTGTAGCTGCAGTTTCTTTGCTGGAACCTTAGCAAACCGAATTGATTATTCTGAGCCATCTCACACATAAATATACGTTAGCTGCTGTAGCTTGGAGGTATCTGTTAAGAAGATCATCAGACTTTTGTGTGAAGAGTCAAAGCCAGCTTCTTGCATCTGTGTTCCAGGAAGAAATAATTTACAGAAATTCCAAGCACTTTGGGAAGGTTCTCATTACATGAAAAGGTTTTCATGCTTCTTACAAGTGTTACAGTTTATGCATATGAAGAAATGAGCTTGGGTGAGTGGCCAAATTCCTAAATAGATACAAAATAGAAAGGGTTAGATAAGGAATGGGGGACTAAGACCTAGAACTATGTGAGAAAATGTAAATAGTTTGACTGAGATCTAGGCTGATTTTTGTATTTCAAATGAGAAAAGTTCTTCTGCCCTTTAAAAAGGTACAAGCTTTCTAAATATTTAATGCTGAGATTAGAACACCTAGGTTCAGCCTTCAAACTACATAAATTGACTTTGTTGTAAGGCAACAGCTCAGCCTGTGTTACCTGTGTGAGTTTTGTGCAATATACAACAGCCAGGAAGGGAGTTCTCAAACCCAGTTTGCTCAGAACACTTCAGCTGTGCAGGCAGCAGCTTCCAGCAGGGAGCTTGTGCTTCACTCTATCAGACTGTGTTCCCCTATGTTTGGTGCTGTGCCCAAGGGCACTGTGTGCCCTCCTGCTCCCCACTGTGAGATTCCCTGGTTTTAACTGAGAAAGATGTTTGGCCGCTCTAAATATAGCTTGGTCAAGCACTTGTGTTCAGTTGTATATTGATGAATACTTGTACAGGTTTCCAAAATCCATCCTTCCTTTAGGAAATGTGAACAAAATTGTGTATGCTGACTGTTTGATAGAAGTCACTAATATATTAAGCAATTTATGGGTTTCTTTCAATTCACAGATCAAGTTTCTTCAGAATTTGCTTGCACCCAAATTTCACGTAAGTGTAAAATGAGTTAATCAGCAAAAATGGTAGATCCGTTTTCAGACCACGTGGTACTTCTACTTAATGTCTTCTGCCTTTTTTTTTTTCTTTTTAAGATGTTTATGACACTGCCTGTATGAACAAGCTTATTTAAATGATGTGAAAACATGCAACAGATTTTCCTTGTACTGATGAAATGTGCATCAGATGGCATAATAGTTTCCATAACAAGCCATTTACACTTTTCTGACAGTGCTGTCACTGCTTGGTACAAAAGTGGGGTTTGCTCCTTTGCTCTGAAGATAGAGGTCCAGGCTCCAGGGAAACAAAATACATTCTCCATGGATTTTTGAATTTTAGTAAAAATTTAATTTTTAATTTCAGTGAAAGTAATCCTGCAATTATTGCTTCTATGCATCTCAGCTGTGGCCACTTGATTTCAGGTGCTGGGTCCCAAACCTGGGGCCCTTGGTCACCAACCTTTTAGTATACTGGAGACTTTTTGATATGCAGTGAAAATTTCCAAAATAGTGCTGGTCTGCCTTCCCTGTGTCAAACTCCAGTTAATATATACTAAATTCTTCTGATTGTTGGTTTAATCCTGCTTTGGTGTTATTTCCCTGTACAGAATCTCCTTTAGGAGTATTGGCTGCTCTCAGATCTCTGACTTGTCAGCACTCAACACTTCTCCCTCCCTGCAATTTATTCCAGTTGCTGCAGTGCATATGTATGGCAGCTCCCGTGGTCAGCAGCGTGGAAAGAAAATGGGATCGGACAGTCCATGGGGTAGTACAGCATCAATCTTTAGTGGAGTGTTGTTCCTGAATCTGTTAAAGTGCAGCCAGTAACAGGGAGCTTAGGAAAGCCTAACGATTCTTTAGATTTAGAAAATGTGCATGGGGGACTATCGCTAAAACTCTCTAAAGTCAGCAGACAGACTCCAGTGGATTTTGAAGGGCTCAGATTGGTCCCACAGGGCATTCTGGTGATTTTCTGCATACACACTGCTTTTCAAATGACTTGCCTTTTGGGTCTCTGGGGACATAAGATATTCCCAAAATACTGAAACATCCCAGCAGAGGAAAATTAACCAGTTCTATTTGCATTTCTGTGACCTTTTTTTGGTTTTAATGCATTTTCTTAAAGAAATCTGACAATAATAAAGAGGAAAGATCCTTCTAAAATGTCATGAAAATGAAAAAAAAGTATCAGGTGCATAAAGTAATCTGTAATACAATGACAACCTTCTTCACATAAACTTTCATATGCGAGGAAAATGAATGGCCTGTACATTGAGTTTATCTTGGAGTTTAAATTAAACCCACAGAAGACGAAAGAAAAGAGATCCAATCAGGTTCCACAAGATTTCTGGGTAAATTTTCACTCAGATCAATATCTTATTTGTATAACGGATCCTAAGGCTACCCAAGCTTATGAAATACTCAGGACTTAGTCTCAGACTTCTGCAGTACAACTTGGAGTAATTGTACTGAAGTCAATGGCCCATATCTTGCCACCAGTTCTTAAACAGAACTTCTAGTGAATTTCAATAAAGACTTTTGCTTAAAAGTCAACAGCACAGCATGGTTCAGGGAAATTACAAGGCTGCAAGCAAAAATGTTAGTTTATTTTTCCTTTTCTTTTCAGAATACCTTGTGTTTGGTTCTATAAAATTAGATTATTGCCTTGCACTGATCTGAATCAGTATGACATCAGAATTGGATCTTAGACCACTCAGTAACATGCCTAAGCTTCACTGACAGTAAAATTAAATAACTTTTAATTAACACAGATTGAGAGCATGTGAAAGATGTATTATCCCTGTATTTCTTTCAAGAAAAACCTTGCTTTTGACACAATGGAGCTAAGACACATTGATGCCAGTGCAGCCCTTACATTGATTATGAATTTCAAGCTCCTTTTCTCCTGTTCCAAAAGAGGAAGGAGTTACTTCATGGCATAGAACTTGCCAAGTCATAATTGAACTCCATTCCTCAGTGTTGCTACCTATGTGCACAAGTAGAAAACAAGAATGTTTTTGAGGAGGAGGTCAGTGTTTCAAAGGAGATGGTCAGTACCTGAGCTGCGAGATAGCACTGGGAGCAGGCTTTGTGTAATGTGCTAGGAAAATGGAGTAGTTGCAAAGAAGCAAGTGAAACTAATGACAGGCTTATCTTTAAAAGACGAAAAAAAATATCTAAAGAAAAAAGTTCTCTTTATTTTTTGCCTAATTTTCAAGCTATTTATGAAATAAGTGCCAGAAGCTTGCTACACACCCCAAGTCTGAGTCACCATTTCTGATGGGTGATGGAGGCAGAACTGGATGATGTGATCCAGTCATGTGCTGCTGTTGTTGTGTGCACATGTGAGTGTGAAATTTGGGCATTTCTCTCATTTTTTGTACCTCTCAGCTGCCCTAATTGTGACTGGCAGCACCTAGGACAGAAAGGCTGATACTCTTAGAGCTCAGGTTTCTCCACCATCTCCTGATATGGACCAAAATGTGATTTCCTTAGTGTGGATGAGATAAAATGGAGAGAGCAGAGCTCCTTTCCTTGCTAGGAAAATGGTTCAATGACAACCACAGTGCTGGAAAAGAGTGCATGCAAGAAAGCTGAATGATGAGGAAGGGAGCACTGTGTATCATAAGGAGCAGGTGGTCAATAGTCAATTTGAGGTACATAAAAATAATATCAATTTGTAATGTGTAGGAAACACTGTTTTCTCATTCCTTTTAGGCTTTAAACCTAATCCTGGTTTTGCTAATTTAATAGACCATATTCTTATGGGACCCAGTAAGCAGTTTCCTGTGCTCATACTATGAAGAAGAGATGTAATCTAGCTGCAAATGCTCACTGAGGAGTCCTAGTGTGGTAAGAGAACTCTCTGCTGGCTATTGTCAAGCCAAATGTGGGTCTACACTTCTGGTACCTTCTTATAGCTCTGCAGAGACCATATAACAGTGATGTGAGAAGAAAGAAGGTCCCTGCCTACCACACTGCACTTATCATCTGTCAAAATGGGGCCAACTGAGGATGGTATATTCCAGAAGCAATGAGCATGGGCATGTGAGAGTAAATTACATGGTAATTTCAGTGTCCCAGCTGCCCTAGTGCAGCTGCCAGTGATGTACTTTTGTGCTGTGGTAGAACTGAGGTAGCCTGAAGCTGTGAGCTGCCTTAGATAAACCATGTGGGAAGCTGGTGTCCCAGCTTTTTCCCACAATGTGTTTCAGGAAGCTCACACCTTACCAGCTCCAAACTGTGCCAGGAATCCCACAGAACTGGAGGTTTCCCTCACAGCTCTTCCCACTTGCTATAGTAAAGAAGATGGGGGCTGGGGAGTTTTTTTACTGCTTTTATGCCTGTCCCAGAATACCGTTTGGAGATGAAGGAAGCAACAGTGTGAAAAATTTCCTATTCTCCTATTTTGATGTTTGTTTGTTTCTCTCTTGCTCAGTAGAGCAGTTATTTGATAACACAACTATTCCGAATCCACCTAATGCAACTGCTTAAAGGGAGTTACTTTAAATACTTGGCATAGGAGGAATGCACATTATACAATGACAAATATCTATATCATCATCAGGTACTGTAAAGCTCTTGGTGGCATAAGGCAAGATCTTAGCATCTCTGTTTTCAGTCAAATATATTTTAGATTGTTGAGATACTTAATTTCTGAGAGAATTTTTCTGTAGGTGTAGATGAACACTCCATAAACAAATCTGTTACACACATTCTCAAGGCTTTAGTAAGCACATTAAACAGAACAATGTACAGGAAAGTGCACTTCACAGAAAATAAGGTAAAGATACAAAATTGTCCAGGATAAATATGGGTAAGCAAGCTCTTTGTGTCCAATAGGTTTTAAAGCTACTCAAAATCACACATTTTTGGATGTCACAAAGATCCTTTTCCATAGCTGTCATATAAGAGGTAAATAGAATTTCTGTCTAAAAATATTTTAAAAGAATATTGGTGCAAGTGTTTTCCATTATTCCTTCATTTTCTCTGAAGTCTGAAGTGCAAGTATGAATTTACACTTGCAGAGATGGTTCACTGCCCGTGCTTATAGCAGAGCAGGAACTACTAGCTGTTAAATCGAGTCCAGAAGGTGAGCATTTCTGTTAGCCTTGAAAAGTAGTGTTTTTTAATTTAGGAACTGCCCCTTAGGGATGTGGCTGATAAAATGAAACTTCATTGGAAGCCACCGGATTGCCTTGCAGGAGGAGAAGCACCTGCCTTTCAAAAGACATCATTTCAAAACACCCTGTGAAACCCCTTTACAGTCAGCAGAAAATGGATGATGTGTTGTTCTCCACAGTCACATAGGTTGCCCTAATTCAGTGAAGCATCTTTGTTCCCATGTGGAGGCACTCTTACTCCTCCAAACTGTAATCTCGTTTTGTCCAGAATATTATTTATGCTCCCTCTCCATAGGTTTGAGTCAGTAACAGGAGCAGAGAGGGACAGAGCCATCTTGTGGAAGATCACTTTACTATTGTGCAGTTTTGGGTGCCAGGCACTCCAGAAGCTAAGTTCTGGAGACCTTATTTTTGCAACGAGAGACCTCAATTACAAGTGAGTGTCCTATAATATTTATACAGATGTGTCAGTTTCTGCACAAAGCAAGTTAAGTGAGCAGGGAATGATAATATTCCAACATTTGCCTGCTGGCACTTGATATGTATGAACAGCATGTTTTTCGCCCCATCTTGAACTACATAATCAGCAGTTTCTTCTCTTCTTTCCATATTGCTTCTGTGCACAATTTAGATATTAAATATATATCTTGATTTGCCTTGTAACAGACTGCAAATGAAGCTTCACTGCCTCATCTTGGAAATGTGCAGTGAAAGTAGAGTTGAAAATAATATTTTTCCCTTCATGCTTACTGCTTTCAGTTGAATAATTACACAATTCTTACAGACTACAGAAAACATTAAAAAGCTGTTCTCATCTACAGGTTCCAGTCTGAGATGTGCAAAATGGTTGTAATGAAGCTGCAAACCATGTGAAAGCAGTGACAAAATCCTTTGTGTAGCAGAGAGGGGCTCCAGCTTCAAGCAGAAGAAAGAGAGCAGAGGGCATCTTTCTGATAAGAGTGGATGATGTGGGTCTAGGAAGGTCTGAGCTCTTGATAAAGTGAAAATGAAAGTGACGCCTGATGTTCCAGCTTCCCCTCCTGAGTTAAGGGGATGAGCTACACTTTTCAACCCCTGGATGAGGCAAGGGTCAGCGATTAGCACAAGACTATCTGGTACCTTAAATGCTGTAGTCAACAGGTGCTCTGAGGGTATCGAATTTCCAGTTGATCAAAGGTGTCAATCCTTTTAAACATGCTTGAGCTCTTTATCAGTGGGAAACTTAGCCTTGATTTAAATTCTTTAAAAATGTCACTTTCCCCCCTGCCTTAAGTTGTAAATGATTTCTGAGATATGAAATAGGGATGATCAAATTTAATCCCGTCAAATGTGATCTTTTCATAGATCAACAATAAATTAATGTATAGAGATTTTTTTTATCATCCAAAATCACAGCATACACTTATTTTGTTGAAGAAATGAGCACAGTGCTTGGGATTTTAATCTCTTTTGGTTTTCCTCATCAGCAGTCCTTGTTGTATTTCAGTGTTTGTAATACTTGATTCAAAGTCAATGATATATGAAGGCTGTATCTCTATGATGTGTCACACTTCTCACATGGTTTCCCCTCAAGGCCCTTCACCATTCACAGCCCTCCTTTGGGTGCTCTCTAATAGTTTGGTGTCTTTCTTACATTGTGGTGCCCAAAACTGCCCCCAGCACTCACAGTGCAGAGCAGAGGGGACAATTCCCTCTCTTGCCCAGCTGGCCATGCTGTGGCTGAGGCACCCCAGGACAGGGCTGGCCCTCCTGGCTGCCAGGGCACTGCTGAGTGGCATTCAGCTTTCCATCCATCCTTTCTGTGGCACTGCTCTCCAGCCTCTCATTCTCCAGTCTGTCTGTATTTCCAGGCTTGCCCCATCCCAGGTGCAGAATCTGGCACTTGTCTTTGTTAAGCTTCATAAGCTTCATACAGAGGAGTGATTGTTCACTCCTGTAAATTTTCAAAGTCTTCCTGCAGGGTCTCTCTGCCTTTAAAGAAATCAAATGCTCCTCTCAATTTCATACCATTGTAAAATTTATTTAGTATCCCTTCGAGTCCTGTGTCCAAGTCTTTTAAGGAAACTGATGAGTCAGCCCTGAGCAGACCTGCTCCATCAGTAACACTGGTCTGGGAAGCAGCATTCCCTCAACTTGATGGGCTACTGCTCTGTGGCAGCTGCTCAGCAATGCCAAAGGACCCCCTGTCCTTTAGCCACAGATCCTCTCCCAGACAATGACTGCTGGGACTGAAAATACCCCAACTCTCTAAGATGTTTTCCCATGTTAGACTGTCTTTCAAAATAGTTGAAAACAAAGGATAATGCTACATTGCACTCTGGCTTTTTATGATCATTCATTAGAAACTCAGAATGTGTATGTGTGTATTAAGCTGTAAATGTCATTACCTATTTCTCATGAATATTTCAGAGTCTGAAATTTACAGGCTATTGTTCTCATAAGCTAAACATGTTGTTTCTGGATAGATGAGTAATGAGTTATACAGGAAACCTCAGTAAGATGAAATAAATCTATTCTGAGTGTGAAGTACTATGTAGCCTGCTTTTGCCTTATTTTGTGGGGGTTTTTTTGTTTTTTTTTTTTTTTGTTTGTTTTTTTTTTTTTTTTAACTGGAATAGTCAGAGGTGAAAAATGATGTAACATTTCATTTAAGTTTGGTTATTTGCCTATGTGATATACAGATGCCATAATATTTCTTTAGTTTTTGTCAGATGTCAAGGTACCTGAACAGCTGGTAAATGTTAATGTCTTAAAGATAACTGGTTTACTGTGGCATATATTTTCAGCTGACGCACTAGTAGGTGATCCAAGCAGAACTATAGCAAAGATGGAAGGAAGAGATGTGTTTGTCTCACCTGCACGTGAACAATAGAGCAATTCAGAGCAAATAGAGTCCAACTCTGCCCTTTTGCCATTTTAAAAGGGGCTGCATGTCTGTGGTGCTGTGTCAAACCAGTGGCTGTGGCTAAGGGACCCCAGGGAGGTTGGAAGGAGCACTCAGGAGGGTGCTCACTGCCTGGAGACTGAGGGTGGGGGACAGGTGCTGGGTGGGCCAGGAGAAAGGAACTGGATGGATCCTGCTCTGCTCTGAATAAAGTCCAACAAATTGGCAATGGCAAGTTTTGTCACCCAGAGAAGGCACTCAGGTACTGTTCAGTGGTATCATGCAGTTCACAAATATAAAGCTGCTCTGTGAATACAGAGGAAGTAAGAATGAGCCATGATGAGTGCTCTGCATTATTCTGATGTGTATTGTAAGTTTCTTCAAACTTGTACATTACTGCCTGAGTGAATGCAGCTTTATACCACTTTAAAATGGCCTTTAAAGCTGGAAGGAAAGTGCTGGCACAGGTAAGATAACATCAGATGCACAGCTTTAAATTGCCACTGTAACACCCTAGAGTAGGATGGCTTACTTTTTCAGGGCTCACTTGATGGCCAGGGAGAATTTCTATTCTTCTATCCTGAAGAGAGAGAAAGGAGTTTAGAGAGATGTGGGAGGGGAAGTGTGATGCAGACCTTGGGAAGCATCAGGGCAGCAAGAAATTTCAGGGGTAGGGCTTTGCTGTTCCAAGCTGGACTGATAGCCAGATTGTCTCAGGCATGGGAGAAAGAGGATATATGTATGTAGGAGGGTATATATATATATATATATATATATGGAACTCTGTTTTGGCCTTCTACCATGACACTGATGCTTTCACTGGGTGAAAGAATAGCAAATTCTTTCTTTTGTGAACTGCTTTAAATGTCTGCAGTGCAGGATAAATTCTGTGAGAAGCCCATCTGAGGTTGCTTGGGTAGGGAAACACTAACTGAGGCTGGTGGGCAGGGATGGGCAGTCTCTAGGTACTGATATGGGAAGGAGTGAGTTGTCAGATTTAATTCCAGGAGAAGTGAAACCCCAGGCCATTGCTGATGCCACATTGTAAACATCAGATCCTGAGGAGGGGCTGCTCTGTGGAGCAGAGCCACCTGGCCAAGTGATGGGGACATGAGCTGTACCAAGAGGATGGGCAGGGCAAAGGCTGAGTTCTCAATGGTGTGGAATACACTGTTGGAGAAAGTGCCTTTCAGTAACACAAAATATATTATCATCCAACATTTCTTTTTCTGTAGCATTTCAGTTGTATATTAAAAACAGTAAATTACTCTGATAGAGTGTGGTGTTCAAGGGTCTAAGCATTCTTTTTGAATCTCTGTTTCTAACTGATGCTTGGGAATGACACTTCCAACATGGTTGGTATTGTTTTATGGTAAGAGTATTTGAGTTATTTATATCCTAAAAAAATACTGAGGATTCATCTGCTTTTTCTTCCATGCCAGTGTCTATGTGCTTTGATTTTATGACTGGTGTGGCAGTTGGTAATTAAAATTCTTCATTTTTCTGTAATAGTTGCAAAAATGGTGGTGCCTTCATCTACTGACAGAATGAGTATCAGTTGATGCTTTTTTATTCACCAGTCAAATTGGCTCATTGTAACCAGAGATTTGATAACCACAGAGCAAACTATTACTTTTGTGATGCTCTTATTCCATAAAGAGTGGTGTAATTTTCCCAGGATAATTTGGAAAATAGATCACAAAATCTGAGATTTTGGCATCATGTTACTGAGTTTCTCATTTGCCATTGGTTCACCACTTCTCTCTGATATCCTGACTGTGGAAGAAGTGAATAGAAAATTCCAATTTCCTTTCTAAAGTCAAGATTTTCAAATGGAAGTCTAGCACAAAATTGATTGCAGATCAGTCTAGGATCCTTTCTGCATCTCTTGCCATACAAGATCACGTATGTTATCCAGAATGTCTCATGCTTTGACTTACAGATTACTGCTTCAGAGTTCCCTATACACATATGCAGCTGCTCTTTCCTATGAAGCATCTATTTCCTCCTAAAGATTTGTCCAACAGAGGTTGCTGAGCCAAGGCAGAGGTGATGTCATTGCTGTGGAAATATTTGGAGATTTTTGAGCACTCTTGTCAAACTGAAGAGAAGCTGGAAACACTTTTCCCCCACTCTGTCTTTTCAGATACTCCCAAGTCACTTCTATAGAGCACCTGTGTAAGAGAAGAAATTCCCCAAACAGCAGGAGTTTTACACACATTTTGAGAGGAATGAGCTAGAAGAAAAGCTGCCACCTCCCAGTGTCTCATCTCCCAGTGGGGAAGCCTGTGCTCACTGCCACATTGCTAATGTAACAAATGGAGCTCTAGAGACAGGGTACACCTGCCCAGTACCTAGATTTCAACCCCATAGTTCAGATCTATGCAGACTCTCTCCTGCATATGATAGAGGGAATTGTTTTGCAATCAAATAAAACAATTCATTTCAGTCCAGTGATAGTGGCTAATGACAATGAAAGGGCAAACAGTGTCTAGGACTGATCTGTGTAGATGCTGCTGTGAATTTTTTCAGTCCACCACATCTTGTGAGTGTGGAAAAGACGTTGCCTGGAGTAGGCAATTATTGCATCTTGAGTGTTATGGGATAGAGGTCTCTTTGTGTCCAAATGGGTGTGCACTGCAGTTTTGTGACAGTCTTACAGCAGCCTTCACCCCAGCAGTGTCCTCTCCAAAGAGCTTTGTATGCAAGCTGAGATCAGCACTATCTTGCACTAATGACAGAGATCTTACAGTTTTAGGGGAGTTTTGTCAGCACGGACACGGGAAAAAATCCTAAAATGTGTTATCAATATTTAAGCTTTTTAGCAGGTGTGTGGACATGCTTCACTGTATTTGTACACACTTGTCAATCAGCTCCAAGATTCTCAAAGTTGTCTAGCCAGAAACAACTGCATGTTTTTGAAACTGGAGCAACTTAATTTCAGTGGTGATACTGAACAGATAACTTATGTAGTTCAATAGATAGATTTAATAAATCTCCAGCTTCTTACCTCTTCTACTTTCATAATTTAAATTCTTGAGCCTGGACTGCAAGTGTTGCTTGATAAGTGCCAACAGCTAACATGACTGCTAACCTTGTTGTGACTGTTAAAATATATTGACAGGGGTCTTTCTTCTGAAGGAATCATATGTAGTGCTGAATAACTGCCTACCACAGGAAAAAACAACAACAACAACAACAAGAAGTTAGACAATCTTCAGACCTTTGGTACATGCTAATTACGGTATGAATTGTGTGAATTTCATTTGTACTTGGGTATTTATATATATCTCATTAATTTGTTACAAAGAGGGAAAAATCATTACTGTAGAGTCAAATTGCCTGTAAATGACTTAAGGAATATGTTAATGATCCTGCTCCAAATGAATAATAATAACACAGGTGCACTTGAGATGTGATCATTTAACTGACAGCACACAGCTTCTAATGTCTTGAATATCCATGATAATGGTGATGTCATAGCAGCCAGTTAAAATAATTGCTCACATCCTCCATTTAATACACAGGAGAACTGTGGGTATAATTCCCGTATAGAGCTATTGCTTTGCTTATTTAAGGAATGGTTAATTTATAAACAAATCAAGAAGTCACTCTGCATTGATTTTAATGCAATATATTTCCACTAAAATGTCACGCTATTGTCTCCAGTAGAAAATAAACATCGACGGCAGAAGGGCGTTACTGCATCAATTTGTTGTTACAGTGTAAAGGAACTTAGCTCAAAATATCTGAGTTTCATAAATATATGAATTGTACTTCACCTGCTTTGCTACTAATCTTCAGCTAAACCTTTCACGTTTGTAGTTTTAAAGGTTCTTGTAGCTCAGTTCCCTCTGAAGCTGATGCCTGTGGGAATAGGGATGTGCGCTCTGACGTGCACAAAACAGCCCCTCTCTACAGATGTGTTGCCTCATTAAGACAAGATTTGACCTCTGTAAAGGCCAGTCTTCTTCTGGGCTTATGTCCCACTTCATTTCACATAGCTGTGCAACACATTAAGCTTTTCAGATGTATTTGTGGTCAAGATCAGATTTTAAGTGTGTAACAGTCCAAAATTTAAATAGTCTACCTCGAACGTGCAGGAGTTCAGAGAAGGCAGCAGTGTGTGCTGCCTAGGTGTTATCTCTATGATAATAGCAACAAAACTGGAGCAGTAGCTAAATATAGAACAGTTTTTCTGCATCTATTTCATGTGTTGTCATGTAATTACAAACAGATGAAGAATTAAATCTCTAGCCTGTAATGAGGTTTATGAGGAAAATTTAGAGAATTCCTAATGTAAAAGGGGTTGTTTCTAGTTAAGGTTAGCACTGTATGCCTTGAGAAGAATACTACCACCTTATTTAGAATAATAGTACTGTATTGATGCAGGTTATGTTAGCAGCAAGAATCTGTGCTAGGAGGTGAGAACTCTTTGGAAGGTATCAGTTCCAAAGCATAATAAAACAGGTGCATCTTAATAGGTCTACCAGGAATGTTTTAGCTGTTAGCATCTTTTAAATGCTTCTGTTGAGAAACCCTGTTTTCATAACAAGGTTGGTGAGTATTAAACCTGTGATAGTTCTTTCTGGGATTACTATAATTTATAAAAACAATAAAAACCTGCTAAAAACATTTATGTATTTATAAATGTTGTAATCCAGGGGTCCCACTGATATTTCTGGTGAAGGATATGCCTAAGGGCACATAACCCTGCTTGTACATTGCCAGGACTGCAATCTGGTTTATGACAAAACAGATTCATTTATCTCCAAATAAATAAATTACTTTTGTGAACATTTAGAAACATTTGCATAATTAGGCTGTAAGATCTTAGCAGCCTTTTCATAATAATTAAACTAATCTAATCTTGGACAGGGTAAACAGACTTACTAGGCTGAGAGCAGCCTTCAGGCAAGGAACTTACTACATTCTACAGGAACTGTAAGGCTGATGATGTTTGTTAATTATGCAGAGCTTTTACTCCCCAGTAATAGCAGCGTTTGTATTGCCTGAAGCTCAGATAGCTACTCCCAGGCACATAAAATTAGGTTCTGGGTTTTTTTGTCATTCTTTAAAAAACCCCAACAAAACAAAACAGAAAAAAAAAAACAAAGCAAACAACAAAACCCAAAACACAAAACCACAACAAAACCACGAAACAAAACAAAGAAGATACTTCAAAATGATTATATGCTTTCAACAAGGAGGCATTAACCTTACAGCGTTGGATCCTGGAGCTGCACACAATTGGTTCCCTGTGCAGTCATGTGCTCTTATCTTCAGATCTGGAGCCTTTCATGCCACAGAGAGACACAGAGAGAGTTGTGAGGCTTGGTAAAAGAACAGCAGAAGACACAACTTTATTTTCTGGGGACCTCAGGAAGAAAAGATTGAAATTATCAAATAGGTCTTACCCAGGACAGTTGTGAGTCAAGCAATCAATCAAAATTTATAACCATAAATCAAAAAAGAAGATCAGAAGCAGTACCCAGCAAATTCTGAAAAGATGTTCTTTCTTTAAAGAATCTGTCATCTTTATCTAGTTTTTTACAAACTGTCAGTCCATGAAGACTTCAACTGACAAGTGAACTCAAGAAGAAGGATTTTTTTGCTTACAAACAGGGCATGGCATTAGCAAGGATGATATTCAAGCTCTACAAGTTTATTTTAAGGAAATCATCTCTTAACAAAACTGTTTTGTAGACAAGAATTTCATTTCAAAATATTATTTTCTCAGAACTGGACACACAAGGAAATTATCCTGATTTTTTTTCTTTGTGCTTTGTTTAATTTATATATATATATCTAAAAACAAATTCATGTGATTGGACTTTAAAAGGATGATTTATAGCTTATGAATTTTTTCCTCAGAATTTGCATACAAATTCATGATGCATTACCTTTTTCAGTAAAGATTTAATTATGTCTGGATAACAATAGTGATGCCTGACCCCTGCAAGGCAGGTGCTTATACTGTATGAAGCATTACCTCCAATAATCAAGGGCTGGATTTCACTGATATCAAGAATTAGAATGCTTTAGGGATTTCTCCTGTTTATTTCAAAGGTTGTTCCCTGAGTAAATGCTGTTAGATGAAGTTTTCAGAATCTGTCTCTTCAAACAAGTTACATCAGGATTTGCTTATGAAGAAGGACTCATGGATCTGAATAACCACCAATCTTATAAAGCCTTGGGGGTGAGAAGATTTGGAACAGGTGATGCATCTATGGATGGAGGTTTTTTCCATAATAAATGAGGGGTTAGAGGCAAGAAATTGGCAGGAATTTGTTTTCAGCTTTTGCCTCTTCTGTCCTGTACAACTGAGCTATCCAAAGATGGTGTAATGCATGGATAACAAGCAAGCATCCCATTGCCAACTAATTTCTGCACAAGAATGATGTAAGATATCAACACTCCCCCTGCAGCTTGAACTACCCTGCTTCAGGCCTTATTCTTTTTTACTGTGCTTTTCATTCCCAGGCACATTATTTCACCAAATTTAGTGAGTCCAGCATGGCTGCCAGTCAGTGCTATAAGCTAGTGGATTGTTGCTGTTCCTGTTAACGTTTTGTGGTATTGCCAATGGCACAAATTTAAGTATCACATGTTGTTCGTTATTATTCATGAGGGAATAATACAAGATTCTTGTATCGATGAAATTAATCAGAAAGGAAAATCCTGGTTTAAAGCCATGAATTGTGTAAACAGATAATGTTGCTCTAGTCTTCAGGTGGCCTTCCAAAAAGTTTCCTTTGACATCCCAGGCTAAAAACCTCTAAGCTAGAACAGTTTATCCCAGTGCTGCACAAAGCCTGGAAATAAGTCTGGAAGGGACTGCTCTGGGTTTCCTGGCCACAGGAACAGCTTGTGGTGTCTGTGAGGAGCACACCTTCACCTGAAGGCCTATTCCTTCTCTCTGCAGTGCATTGCATAGCTGTGCAGTATTTATTTGCCAGAAATACAGAATACACTTAGGATAGAGGAGTTGCCAATGCTGGATTAGCAGATTTACAGCATGGAAATGTGGCACCACTGCTGTTGTAGTTTCCAACCTTAGTGCCATTTCCCACAGGGTCACTGCTGAGCCCTTGGGCTAGTGCAGGTCAGAAGAGTGAGCAGGAGCAACTCCAAGCCTCTTGTCCTGGTCACAGCAGGAAAAGTCACATTGCCTATGCTGTTAGCAAAGAACACAGATTTTTAGATTATGATACGGACAAACTGCATTATGTATAATATTTAATGTCTCTGTTTATTGATTGGCTTTGATAGTTTATATCTTTAGCATTAAGCTAATGATCAGATTAGATTTAATAGGTACATAAATTGAAATTTTAGGAGCTGCTTGTATGTTGCTGTTCAGTGTATTTGACTATGCACTGTGCAATGTAATGTGCACCTTCATCTGCCTCAGCAGTAGAGATAAATGAGCCTAACCCCTTTTTTTTTTTTTTTTTTTCCCTGCCCTTCTTGAATATTCAGTTAAATTATAAGGAGAACACATGAGACTGACTGCTGTTTTTCTCTGTGGAGACAAAGGATGACCAGGATAGAGATGGTGCCATTCTCTCTGCTCACTAGACTGTCTTGGTGTTAATTTTTCCCTCCCCTTATCTCTTCAGAAGAATGAGAAAATGGGTACATAAAGCTGCTACTTTGAGATACAGTTGATTTCTGGGTGCTGTCTGAGTAGGTGCAGTTATGTCTGCTGCTCTTTCAGGACAGAATGTGAGATTTGGGAGAAATTGGCCCATCAAACCCATGTACCACCTATTTGCAAAATGGCACAGCATGCTGAGGACATTAGATGCATCTGAATATGGTGTTAAGTTTAATACATGTATATGACCACAGGTAATTAGAATACCAGGGGGTTTTCTAATTATAGTTTTATGGGAAATTTGCATTGTTATTTGGTCACTTTTTATGGACCAGGAAAAAGCTTGGTTTATGAAGATAATCCACATTTTTCAATCCCTATATAAAAAGAAATGTCATTATAGCTATAGCTTTTTCTCCTGTCTAGCTCTGCTTCGATGTTAGACTTTCATTGGGTGAACTAATTTCAGGGTTTAAACCCTGAATAGTTGAAGTACTGAACATTTTTGTTTGTATAAAGCTCATTTTCAACAATCACTTGTGATCAAGGTATTCTACATTATTTTTACCCTGTGTATTCTTTGAAAATGGTATTTTAGGAAAACTTGGTATATACAGGTATCATTCTCTTGAGAGTTTGAAAGGGGAAAAAAAATTGTCAGCTTTCTTATTTCCAACACTTCAAAGCATATTTACTAAAGATATGTTGACTGGATTTCTGTATAATTTTGTGTGAATGATTTATCTTGTCTGGTCCAGAATGTAAACTTGCTAAACATTGTAAATTAAGGATTTTTTATGGGGGGAGTATGCTTGCTGATTTGCATTATAAACAGCAGCCCAATTTCAGGCAAGCTATGCTTTTATTTCAGTAGTGTTCGAGACAGAGTGCACTAATTACAGAGTGGAAATTTTCAAAGGTGGTTAGAGAACAAGAGCATGAGCCAATGACACAGATCTCCTTAAATTACTGAGATTGTTTTGAAAAGCTGAGATGGTTTTGTTCTCTTTTTATTCCTTCACTGTAATCTTTATAGATTATAATAATATCCTGATCTCTCTTTCTCATGAAGTCACTACTTATTTAATAGTTTGGGACTTCTTTTTTCTTAAATTGTATTATGTACTCCGAGTACAACTCCTGTTGTGGATATAACCCCTGTGTATGAGACCTGAATAATTTGGTTATGTGTATGGTCTAAGTCCATATTCTACTACTTGTGGGGCCAGAGACTTTGCAGTCCTACTTGCCACCTGGTCTCCTTTCTGCATCTGTTGACCAGAACCAGGATTGTTACAGACAGTTCTGGGAAGGAATCATAACAGGATAAACCATTTGTGGATTATCTACACCCCTTCCAGTGACAGGAAGAAGAAGACAAACAGGGGTGTGATTTAAAAGTGCTGTGTTTAGGAAAGTGGACAAACTTCTGAGAAGGATGACTGACCACAGACTGGCAAGCACATTTAAAATGGCTTGGATAGTGGAGTCAGTGAAAGGGACATTTGACTCAGAACTTCTTCCAGGGAAGATATCTGCTGCGTCTATCACATGACCATAGTCTATGCTGAGTGTGTCATCTGTCGAAATGGTTATCCCAGTCTCTCTGGGAATAAAGAGGCCCCTCACAGCTTCTGAAGTATCCAAGAGTGAACTGTGGGCGTCCTTGGATTAGTCAGATGCCCCCGCTGCCCGCAGAAGAAAGAAATGCTGCTCAAAGTCTAACACTGCACTGATCTGTGCCTTTGGAGCAGTCTAAAAGTCAGTGAGTTGTCCTTATCTGTACTTGGCTGAAGCAGGTGTTTTTTTGGTTTGGTTTTTTTTTCACTTGATACCACATGCTGTTTCTGCTTCAGCACCTCTTTACATCTGTCAAAGTAATCTTGAGCTCTCTTCCTTCTGCAGTATCTGCACCTTCTCCTTCTGTGCTAAGCAGGCATAATGAGCCTTTGTGGCCTCTGCTCCCATTTCAATGGGGCAGAAGTTTGGCTGCCTTTTGCAGCACTCCATTTTGTCCCATCCCAGGCTTGATATCATTGGTGAGCAGTTGTGAACAGGCTCTCTTTGGTTAGGACTGGGGTTCATGTGCAGTAACTGTTTAGGTAATTAAGAATTTAGATGTGCTGCCAAGTTTAGGATATAAAATTCCTCTGTTCCATGGAAAAGAAGTGGGAAGATGTGACGACTGCCCTCAGAAGTCTGAGAGGTGTTTAAGAAAAGGTATCTTACCTTTTGTATGTTCAAGCATCATTTGTCATTGCCTACAAAGAAAGCCAGTTTACACTAGATGCCTAGGTTTTAGGTAGCTACAGTAAGGAGAGATGAATCCCGTCATTATCAGAGAATTGTTTAATGCAGTAACCACTAGATAAATGTTAAGCCTTTAGAAATCCACTATGAAATCCATAGATCACTTGTGACTTCAATTGAAATAGAGAATCTTTCAGAGCCTGGATGTGTTGCCTTTATTACTTGTCTCACCTCACCTGCTGCTTGCTGTTTTATTGCAGCAGCCTGGAAGGCAGCTTTCCTTACACTGCCTGAAAATGAGTGTGAATGTTCCTCAGGTATATTAATTCTTCAGTAGAAAGAATATCCGTAACAGAAAAATGTAATCCTCTGTAATTCCTTGTAATTTACTAGGTGTATAAGTTCTTTCTGAAAGTTTTCTTGTTTATGATTTGGGTTTTTAATTAACTTTACATTTTAGCAAAAATCCATAGAATCATTCTTAGCTGTAAACTGCCAATGCAGTTTGGGAATCCTAGCTACCATCTCCACAGCAGTGTGTACTCAAGCATCATGGACACTTCAATTTCTCTATCCTGTGTAATGGAAAATAAGTATCCCAGGTACTTAATCTCCTCTTTGAATGGTTATGCTTTAGTACCACTCAGCATTAAGGCAGAAAAACAATTATCAAGGTGTGAAAATCAAGATATCTTAGAGCTGGGAGATGCGTAGCTCCTTCAGTTTTGATACAGAACCTCCAGTACTTATAGTAGTGCACATTAGTTCATTCCTTGGTTTGCAAAAGTGTAGCAAAAAATTGACCATCTCTTCTGTCCTGAATGTTTTACATACTCTGAAAGGTTTTAACCTCAGATTATTTTTGTAAGGGGTGAATATTAAAAGTGTGGTTCTTCATTGTATCTCTTTGACTATTGATAAAAGCAATGTTCTTAGTACTGATCTTCCCTTGAGCTGCCCCTTTAGTAGGGGCCAAGATTTGTTCTTGGGGTGCTTGGACTGGGTAGCCTGAAGTGAGCAGTCTTCAGTTACAGTGACTATTACTGCCACTGTAGAAAATCATATTGCAGAAGAAATCAAAGAGTCAAGCAGAAGTAGAGGGCGCATTTGTAAAAGAGCCAAGTTAAAAGGAAACAGATCTAATAGTTTGTAGGATGTCTAATTATCAAAGTTATGCAAATAAAATCTTTTGATTTTTCCTTGTAGTCCTACCACAATGTTCCTTTGGGATCTGTCTTGACTTAATGTACAGAGGGTAACAAAACAAAACTAGCAAACAGTAATATCACGTTACAAAGTAACTGAGTGCATGGACAGTGTGCTGGTAAGGGGATTTTTGCGGGGCTGTTTTGTGATTTTGATGGGTTTGTTTGTTTATAAACATTTGTCCTAGCAGGTAAGACAAATAAATGTTCTCTTTCCCTTCTCAATATGGGATTTTGGAAGAGTTCACTTCCACTCTCTTATACTGTTATGGGAAAAGCAGAATCATATTCTTGGCTGACGACAGTGCAGTTTCCAAACGTTACCATGGTGATCACCTATGTAACATCACTACCACTTTTCACAACAGCTCAATTTAAGATTCAAGTTGAATATTTCCATGATTATGGGAGGGTAATTATTTCATTACTCAAGGGAAGAAGATTTAGGAGGTAAATAGCTCTTCATTAGTTCTTAAATGATTTCCCCAGTCTTTTTAGGCCACAGAAATGCCAAATATTAAAGTGACAGAAACAGAGGGTCAAATTCTGATCTCCCTCTTCATCTTGCCTATCTCTCAGCTCTTTCTGAGCAGCCAAAAAAGTAGAAAAAAAGTAGAAATATCTCTAACCATAAAATGTTTTTGAAATTTCAGACATTTGGTGTAAGGCTTTGTCTTTAAAGGTTGCCCTTTTTTTCCAAGGTGCTCAGTTTTTTCAAACACACAATGCAACTGAAGTCCAGCAAAAATGCAAGTTGGATCATTGACCACTCCATGTAACTTTGAAAAGTCATAAAACCAAGTTAAAGGGAAGCAGCACCAAAATTCTGTCCTGTTACTCAAGAACTTCCTTGTTTTAACTGTAGATCTTAATGTCTTTTGTGGCTGGGACAAGCCAGAGTCCTTTAACTGCTTTCCTGATTTTTTAATTCCTTCACAATCTGAGCAACCAGGAACATAGAGTACAGAGTGATTATGTGGGAACTATTGATACCTTCTATTATTGGTGGTGATATTTTGTGGAGTTTATGTGCACATTTTAACTCAACAAAGCCATCTATCTATAATTAGAAGTGGATGTAAAAAAACTAAGAAATGAAATGTTCAGTTCTACTGGGAATTTTGTAAAAAGTTCACCTTTATTGTTAATTGCAAAGGGACTGTCTTCTACTAATTAAATCAGCTGTGGAACATCAAATAGGTTTTACAAATAACTTAATGGTTTATAAACAAATAATTGCCACAGCAAAATAAGCACACATAACAGAAGGAAAACTATTATATTGTAACACTGTTATTAATTTGTCCCTTCATGTTATAGAATGTGAAGGTCACAGGAGACTTTCATTAGAGAAGAAAACTTGCAGATACCTCACTTTGAATCATACTGTTTGTTAGGAACCAAGGGTGAAATGATTCATGATTTCCTTTGCCTGTATTTTTATGTTTTCCAGTGAAAATAAATGAATAGATTTACATAATCACAATAAGACATTTTAAGAATAGTGGCACAAAATTTTTTAGATTATATCACCAGGCTGCCAAGGTTTCAGGACACTACTAATATGTCTAGACAAGCAGCTGTTTGTGTTGTTTTGGCTGACTGTCATTGTGTTCCTTTATTTTTGATGGCCCAGGGTTCAGCAATGATGCAACTTTGTAATCAAGTGATTGGGAATATAAGAGATACAGGAAAATACTGCAGGGTTATGCTAAATCAGACTGAGGGAGAACAGGGCTAATCAACACTTTTCTGTTTTGTATGCTATTTTTCAGGGATATCTTCCAGAGAGAAAGTAAGACTAAGTCACAGTGGAATTAACTGGAAAATGCTTTATTTTTTTTCCTCCAGAAAAATCTCATTTATGGAAGGAGACTTTTCAATACCAGTTTTGTTGATACTTCCTCAGACTGAGAGTGAAACTGCACATTATGGAACACCTGACTCAGAATGCTTGCCTGGAGGCCTCAAATTCATGCCCTACCTTGGTCAAACTGTGGACTTTGAGGTGGTTGGCATGACTGTCTCACAGAGATTTCTCAATATAAAATTCCACTCTGTACAGCTATGACTTATCCATTGGCTCAGAGGAACAGGCACACGGCCAACATCTGGACAGTTTAAACACGGTTCCTGTGAAATCCCTGATCCCTTTCACTCTTGATGACATTGGCTCTCTTGACCCCTTGGTGTGTGCTACAAGTGAAAAAGAGTAGCTTTAACTGAAACTTTTATGGACAAGTTCTAGTATAGAAGAATAATCTATTAGACAAGACAGATCCTGATATTTTTACTTTAATTTTCCATGAAAAAAACTACCCAATATTTTGTCAGTAGCTGTTGGAACAAGAAAAAAATGTTGAGTCTTATTAACTTGGTGAAGCAACATTGCAACACAGTTATACTCAGGAGCAGACACCTTCTGTGTGTCACCTTAAGTGCCACCTTTGCCCTTAAATAGTCACATTTGTGTTTGCTGATTAATACTCACTCAAAGATGACAATACAAAGTTCCAATATAGCAGCAAGATACAATGTGCACTACAATACAAAAATTCTATTTGAGGTCAAGACTAAACTAGGAAAGCTTGTAAAAGCTAGATGCATAGCACAAAACAATTGTTTTTTCATAGAATCAGAATTGTTTAGGTTGGAAAGAACCCTTAACATGATCAAGTCCAACAATTAACCCAACACTATCAAATCCACCTCTAAACCATGACTCTAAATGCTGTTTACACATTTTTTACACACCTCCAGGGATGGTGGCTCAACGCCTTCCCTGGGCAGCCTCCAATGCTTGAACAAACCTTCACCTTTCTCCAAAGAAATTTTTCCGAATTTCCAATCTAAACTTCCCCTGGCTTAAGGCCATTTCCTCTTGTCCTGTCTCTTGCATGGACATGTAATGGTGTCATCTTTAGAGCTGCCTGCTGTCAGTACCAGCCGTGATTCACTGTTGGCCAGTTGCTAATTTCATTTTATATTTTCCTGGCAAGGCAACAAATATTCTACCAGAGGAGTATACGGTAAGATAGAAAAATACAGCTGGAACAGAGAGGTAATGCCTGGTAGGAGGGAAATATTTCACTTGAAGTGCCTGCTAAACTGAATACTTTCTGTTCTCACTTCTGTGTAAAGTGGAATTTATGCTGTTATGCTATTTTTGTTCTGAAGAAGAATGATTTAGCAGACTGCCAGGGGTGTAAACTGAACAAGGTGTGATGTCTGAAATTAAGGAAGGAAAATGAGAAAAATAGATGTTCTTGAGTTTGAGCTTCCCACGTCTACTTTATCTGACTTAGTTCAGGCAAGTAACCAGCTTGGACACAATTCAGCAAATTATTACTCACATGCTTAGTATTTTAATATACTCACTGAAGTAAAGCACGTAGGAGAAAAATTAGACTTCAATTAGCACAGCATTTTTTTTTTCAAATTAGTCTTGTTTTGGCTTCCTGTTGAAAAATTATATTTTGAAGTAGCAGTGAAATCCTGCCCAATGTCACACAAATAAAACCTGCATTGAATTCCGAGAGCTGTGATTTCTCTCCAAGGTCTTCCTACTTCTCTGTAGGCTGAGAATTCTTCGTGAATGATCATGCAGTCTGGCTGGTACCTCCACCACATTTTACAGGCTCTTTTTCTCTCCCACCATGTTTTATAATGGTGTGGGTTTTTTTCAAGACACTGTAAGCCAGTTGCGTGATTTTGCATTTCAGGAATAATTATGTCTTACTGCTTTTTCTACTTTATACAGAAAAGAAATCATGACAGCCATTTAGCTTAGATTTATCATACACAAAAATTCACAGTATTTAATTATCTAGCAATTTTCTCAATTGTTTTCAACAGATTTTCCTTTATTTATTAAATATAATACATTTAGTGTTCAGTTGCAAGGATATTGGGGCATTTTTTCCCTTTCAGAAGGTTTCCTGACATTTGTCCTTGTTTTTAGTCCGTGGCATATTTTATTTTATTCTAACCAAATTTCAAAGAGTTAGTAGAAAATGTTCAACACAGTTGAAAAAGCTCTTCAGAAGAAGGTGGAGGAGGCATGAATTGCTTCTCATGTGGTCTTGAGTAGAAAAGTTCCCCAAAAACCAGAGTGTGTGAAGACTCAAATGCAAACTCTGGGCTCTACCTTCAGGATGAGGGTAGCTGTATTTAAACGCCTTCTGTGTGGTGAAAGGAAGACAATGTGTGCTGCCTGGGAATCACTGCAAAAGCTTTACTTTGCTGCCAGTTTATGTTTTTTGTTGACCTTTATCATTTTCAAAACTACTAGGATAAAAGCAGTGCTTAAAATATTTAATGTTTTTCTGTTTTAAAGCATATGGTGGTATTCTGGCTTTTACCTGTAAGTTCTCTTCACTGTTACAACAGAAGGAAACTCATACAGGACTACATTTTCAATAACTTCTAAAAACTAATTAAGTACTGTTATAAAATATTTTAAAATCATATTTGTAAAACTTGTGGTAAAAGCTTTAGGAAAGAAATGGTGATTTTTATCTTTTTGTCACTTTCCTGTTTTTTAAGGAATTTCATAGGATTTTCCAGTGCCATAAAAAGATTCAAGCTTCAGTTGAGGATACAATATAATAGAACTAGAAAAGACTTCTGCTATCTCAAGGAGTTGTATTGAATAGAATATTTCAGTTGGAAGGGACCTACAATGATCACCTTTCCTGGCTGTCTAAAATTTGAATATATTAAGTGTCAGAATTTATAGCACACCGTACATGGACTAGAAAATGGAGTCTGAATTTAGCAAAAGGATAATTGCTCACAACTTGAACACTGAATGAGAGAACAGAACTAACAAGTGAAATCTAAAGCTGAGACTGTGTCTCTCTGTCTCTCCTCACACCACACTCTGTATTTTCCTGTTTATTATATTTATTACATCTTGGGAAGTATGGAGATCTGGTTTTCTTCCTTTATTTTTTAGGAAGTTATTCATCAGACTTGGGTTCTGTTTGTTCAGACAACCTATCTTTATTCTCAGTTATACTTTGAGACTGAAGGCTCATCTCAGCAGTTCTGGTGAAGTAGAGGGAAATTTGGGGCAGGTCACTGAGCAAACACTTCCCTCTTTCTTCAGCAGTGTGTCCAGGACCAGTTTGCCCACAGGAAATTCACTTTTGTGAATGTCAAAGGCAGAGCAAACACCCCTCCCCCACTCCCTGGCATTTTTCAGAAAAAAAAAATTGAATTTTCTTTTCCAATTCAATTTCTATTTTTTTTTTCTGGTAAATACATACTTAACCCAAGAACATAACTGAGTTTCATTGAAAACACAATTTCCTATTAAAACAGTTTTATGATGAATTTGTGACCAGACATTGACATGTTAATGACCTGTTTATTTTTCTCTATCAAGACTGTTGAATAATTGTAGTTACTAAACCAGAGTGGGGTTTTTTTGTTTTCTGGTTTCTTTCTTCTTTTTTTTTTTTCCCTCTGAGGAGAAACACTCCAATGTGAATGGAAGGGCCTTTACACATTTCAGCTGATGATCAAACAGTACTTGGCAGTTGTTGTTCAGCTGATGCTCCCATGCTCTTGCCTGTCTTAGACTTTGTACATGGCTTTTATCATATTTATCATATTTTTGCCATATTTTTGAATGGGGATTCTTATTTCAAAATGTTATCCAAAATGTTTGTGAATGGGACTGAATAACATTTGCTCTAGGGAAAGTTTACAAAAGGTAGCATTTTTAAAGAGATTAGAGTTAACTGAAAGTTTGGATGAATTACAGTGGATAATTTTGGTAGGGGAAAAAAAAAGTGAATGGAAAATATGAGAATATTGATTTTTATTTTTTTTTAGAATATGCTAAAATGTTTCATTTGAACATTTTTAAACAAAACAAATTTTTGCGAGACTGCTCTCCTGTTTAAAAATCAACCTCCAATTGGGGAAAAAGGTTTAAAACCAGATTATTTGAAAATGAAATGAAGCAATTAACTCTAGGTTGATGAAGAACAACTTTTTGTTTTGATTTCTATAATATTTATTTCTTAAACTCTTTTAATGGCTTTATTTGGCCCAAGTTACACATCAAAGCAAAAAAAGAGGTATTATTTGTCCAATTCTATTTGCAAATTTCATTTTGTTACTTGCTGTGGATGCTTTGTCAATCCAGGTAGATCTGATTTGAAGGGACTTTTCAATGCTCTGCTTCTTTTACAGAGAATTCAGAAGGTAATGTTTTCAGAAAACAAAAAAGCAAAATTTTTGACACTGGTGTAGCTGAATAAACATAGAACAGTGGAGGATTACCCCACCTAACTCATGGTTTGTGTGACTCTTTACCAGATGCCCATTGGTAAAGTATAATGAGTGGAATAATAAACATGTGTGATGAAATTTTAAAAATCGTGGCTCTTACCTAAAGGAGAGTGAAGCTATAATCAGTTGATTGATTTGTAGCTAATATTATTTCTGTTGAGATTCACATGTTTGTTACTCTGTAGTTAGAAAATAAATAATTAAGATGTAGGGTGGAAGGACATAGGAATTTGTTCTGTATGCAATTAATTAGCTTATTTGCTCCAGTTTATTTTTGATCAAATAGAAGATGCTGAAAGAGTATAAAATAAGGTCCTTAATATACTCTAAGGGCCTGTTTCTGCCCCAGTTGACATTAAAGGCGAATTCCCACTGATGTGGCTGATGCCCTAATTGCCTGGGTTGACATTGATGGTTTCTCATTTCTCAATTCCAGTAGCTTTGCTCTAGATAGGATGTTGGGATGATGTCAGTTTTCTAAGCAGTGATCAGATGAAAAGCAAATATTTTAAATGCAAGATTAGAGAGCCGGAAGAAGAAAATGATGCAGCAAATGGCTGGTGACTATCAAGCCACCTTGTCACAGGTAAGAACATACAGGAAGGAGGGGTCTCTGTGCCCATTTTTGATGCTAGGGAATGCATTTGCATTCCCTGGATTTGTTGCACTAACTTTCCTTGCTGGGAGTCACAGAATTTAACATAATTTTTAAAAAGCCATGTTGTCTAGAGGTGACTTGTTTATTTTTAAACCCAGAGCCCACAATTAACAGGGTTTGTAACCTGGTAATTTTGTTTCATTTTTCACCTCTTTGTTATTCATTATATCAGACTTGAATGCAGCCTTGCTGCACTGTGATTCTTCCTCTCTTTTTTCCACATGGCTGCCTGGTTTGCAGAGGATGCCTCCTTACAGATGTGTTCCTTCCCCTGACAAACAATTACCCCTGTTCCCCTCTGCAGGAGGCCATTAGGACATCATCACGGGTTCTGCTAAGTCATCTCACAATCACAGTTTTGTGCAATCACCTCTCATCTCAGTCTATCTAGGCATAGGCCGTGCAGGGAAACTAGCAGTCACAAAATGCAGCACCTCCAGGCATATTATTTGTTATTTTGGTCCAGGAGTGTGACAGATAATGGCCACTGTCTGAAGGTCTCATTGGCTGCAGGGACTGGCATCATGTGCAGAAAATGCAGAAAAGCCGGGGTGGGTGAACACATTCCTACTTAATAACAGCAAAAGGAACAGTTTTGCATTTTCACTGCAGATAAAAGCACTAAAAAGGCCGACTCAAAAGGTAATGTTTGGAGAATTATTCCACTGAATAGAGCCACAAACCTAAATTTATGTCGCATCTGTTCTTTATTACTTATTGTTTATGAGCTGTGTGTGCAAATGGCAAATGTGTCAATAATTTGCTTCATATTTAGCCTGGTTATCATAGTGGAGCTAAGCATTTAACATTATTAGACTAACAAAACACCATAAAACTGGCCATTTTTAAGCTTAAATGTGCCATTTATTAGGAGATACTCCTTAAAATCCAGATGTACCAGGTGGGTTCTTCCATGCTAGACTAAGAAGAGCAGAGAGCTTCACTACTTATAAACAATTTGAGAAACTGTTCACACTTTCCCTCTAGCTGTTCACACAGTTCTAACTGGTATTAAAAAAAATCCTTAATTAAATATTATGATTCCAAGGACTGTGTTAGACCTTGAAATAAATGCACCCAAAACCATGGTTTTTTTGATAGAAAGAAGCCAGCTGGTTTGTGGAAGACTCTCAGTCTGCATAAATGTTGCAAACTGCTGAATTACTAAAAGGTCCCTTGATATATGATCTCATGTTGCTTAATAGGCCTCAGATTACTTTGGGGAAAAATGGGTTTTATTGTGTTAATCATATGAAAACGAAGTTACTAATCCCTATCTAATTATGAAGGGTTTTTTAACTTGTAATAATATCCTAATTATTTCCTCTTATTGAAACAAGTCTTGTTCTAAAAGTAATCCTCAAGAAAGCATATGGAAAACTATCCAATGAAATACCTTGGCTTTAATTTTAATTTACATGGGTTTTGAACCATTATTTTTTGTTATTGTTGTTCAAATATTATCAACAAATATTGTTTTGTATTGTACTCTAACAAATTCTTCTTCTCTTTTGATAGCTCTCTGAGCAGAACCTTAATTCAGGTTCCATACAAACATGTTTAGTTTATGATATTAAATCAAGTGAGTAGAGACTCAGGACAATCAATCCTGAAATAAATCACAGAACAATGCAATTTAAGATTATTTGACTGCTGACAGGCAGATGATTAGATAGCATAGTCATTTCCTGTACTCTGCCTGCCTCTGAAAGTACTTTGGGTATTTTCTACTGCAAGGTGCAAGAGATTGGAAAACCTTGGAGTGGGGGGAAGGATAAGTATTGAGGATAAGAAAGGAATAAGAATTTATGAGTAATTGTGTATAAACCACTGAGCAACATCTCAACCTCACGCCCAAGTTAAAATGCCTTTGCAGCAAATGAGACTGAGAACTGCAAAGTGAACCTTGTAGTCAATGGAAGGGAAAAAACCCCACGGTTTTCCTGCAATGAGCTCATCAGGGAGCTCCTCCCTAATTTAGGCTCTAGCTTGCAAAAAAGAAGTCTTTTTTTCATCTTTTTTTTTCCCTCTGACACTATTAGATCAAAACAGTACCCAGGCATTAGACAGTATTTATTAGCTTGTAAGGCCAGAGATAATGATCCCATTCAATCAGAACTCATGAATAATTCAGCAGTCCCAACTCCACATAATTTCTGTCTTTACTTTTAAAACCAGTAAAGCACCATTTGCATTGCCTTTTTGAGGGAAGGGGAAATGACAGTAAGCAGGAAAATATAGCAGATTTTTTTCTCTTGGTTCTGCTTCTCAAACATACTTAGCTCTCTTAGAATGCTGTCTCCCATCCCTTTCTCCCCTCCTATCTCCCAGAACAAAAACGACATCAGAATAAATATTAATCATGATACTATTGAGAAGATGCTGTACACTAATTATTGTCAAGAATAGTGCTACCCATATTTATAGAGGATTTTGTAATCACTGCAATTTGTTCAGTATTGTTACTTATACTAGCTGCTATGAAGTAATTACAGGTTTTTCACTTTTTTGTGTGTGTGTGTGTGTGTGTTTTGTTGTTGGGGTTTTTTTTTGGTGGGTTTTTGTTTTTTTGGGTTTTGGTGTTTTTTTTTTTTTCTTTTTGGCTTTTTGTTTTGGAAGAACACCCACACTTTTTTCTTTTTTAATTCAGGCAAGCTTGCAAATAGTCTTTTCCCCATGAGCAGTTTCTGAGGAATGAAACATTCTTTCTGTGAAATTCATTTCCTACTGCTGAGCTGAAGAAGCCCAGGCTGATGTGGTACCCATGAAGCTAAAGGAAAAGTGCTGGGTTACATCTCCCACTGAATGGCAGGCACAGGATGAATCTGAGGTTTTCAGTATCTTGGAGCCTTTCTTTACTTCACTTGCCCAGCTTACTCACTAAGTGTTACTCATTGTAACAGTATTTTGCTTATATTCCATGGCAGATCCCACACTGCTTTAGATATTCCCCATTAACTTAATGCCCTTTGCTTCTTCGGGTCATGCTGAGTAGGGTAATAAAGATTTATTCTGTAGGATCTTGCTGCTGCTTTATAAACCCACTTTTGTATTTTATGTGAACTAAATTGTGACAGTAGTGAAGTGAGTATTACGTGGCTTGGTCCTTTTCTTGGGCATCATAGTGTCACTATAGGACACAAAATGAACAACGCACACAGCTAAGTCATCAGGGCAAGAAGAAGGAAGTTTATTTCTCTGCTTTTACTTATATAGATTTCTGACAATGATCATGGGTTGGAGGATGAGGTTGCTACCTCTCCAGCCACACTGGCCAACTTAGAAGTCTGTTAATTGTCTCCTCCTCAAGAGAGGAATGCAAAACAAAAGAGGACAGTTACAATAACACTGCATTGTTTACATGAAAATCTGTGAGAAACTCCATTACAAAAATGTAAACTTTAGAAGGCTGAAGATCAGGGTGACATCATAGTAGGAATCTGGTCCCCTTAGTCCACAGAGCAGTTCTGGGGTGACCCTACCAGGGGGAGAAAGTTGCCATTTGCAGAGATGCTCCCACTGCACTCCTGAGTAGAATCCCCGAAAACAAGTAGCATGCTCCAAACCCCAACTACAGCCTATTAAAATATTCATTACCTTGCTTACTCATGTGAGCTTCTGTAAAGAAAGAGGGATTAGAGTTCTCATAAATTGATTATTTTTTTGTTATAAACACAAACAGCTTTGCTGAACCGTGGGAAGGAAGGAGAAGCATTAGCAATGACATTCTGATCCTGTCAACAGCACTCCTCAAGAATGCATTTCTCTGACATCTCTGTTAACGCAACTAATGCAGATGTCAAGAAAGTCATCATGTGCATGCGTAATGATCAGGCAGAGTGGCTGTACACACTGAATCCACATCTACAGTGCTGTGGGAAATACACAAATTATCTTTCCATTTTGTATGAGTCATTGGCCTACCTTTCCATATCTGGGATGATATATCCTTGGAAAAGGGACAGGGAGAAGGGTTTTCCTGAGAAAGCATTTTAAGAGCTGAAGATTGGGTTCTAAACATACTGGAGAGTACATGTCCTTACTGTGGATGTACTTGATGTGCTTCTTTATCAAGTAGAACAGAAAACAAGTGAACTAAAACCTAATTAGTTTCCTTCATGGACTTATGTCAGCATTTGAAGAAGGAGAAGGCATTCTGCCCACATTTGACCCCAAATATTTAGATGGCAAATAAGCAGCAGTTCAGCAAGCTGCAGCTTAAGAAAAGACTTTCAATAAATCCTGAGGGAGTACGGATATATTTGTTAACTTCCAGAGTCAGTCTGAGTGAGAATGTTTGTGTATTCATGTCAGTCATTAATTAAAGGCCTCTTGGGAGATTTTAAGATCTTCATCTTGGATTAGTGAAACTGAGCAAAAGGACAAATTGGGCTTTGCAAATTGCCAGAAAGATGGTGAGTAGTGAGTGAAAAGGATGTTCTGATTCAGATATCACTAATTTCCTTATAGGTATCATGGTATGAGAACTGCTGGTTTAAGGGACATCATCAACCAAATGTTTACACTGCTAGTAGAAAGGCTGCAATGGTACTTGTATTAACAGTTGATGCTAAACAGTAAGAGACCCCAGAAATTTAGGGCAAAGCTGTGTTCAATTTAGCCTAAACTAACATAGTGCTCATGAACTTTTCCACCAGTTTTTAGTTATGTCTTTGCAGAAGAGTTTGAAATTGAAGTATGAAAGAAATAATACCTATACAACTGAAAGTTTAGGCTCGTCCTTGTGTACCCTCTGATCAGCCCTCATATTTAGAGGAAACATCAATTCAAGTCCTGGTATAGAGGAATTTGAATGCAATAGGGAACATGAAAACATAAATATGAATGCCTGAGTGTTCTGGTGAGCTCCAAAAGTAAAATTGAATCTGTAGAGTGATGCAGGCAAGGCCCCAGTGTTCATCACAACTGCTGGGTATTTCAGTTAGGCTGCCTGTCCCTCCAGGTTCCATGGGCTGAATACCCTTTAGCAGCACAGGAGATGCCTCTGGTTTCATCCAGGGGATTGTGTAGCCTGAGAGGGTCCTGCAATGTGAGGCAAAATGTGGTGAATGAGGATGACAAGGTAGAAAAATGAATTCAGGATTTGAAACAAAATGCTGATTGACTTTCTGATATTCTGATATGCTGATATCTTCTGATATTCTTTAGTGCTGGTAGCTATGTCTAAGTGATATAAGGCTTAGCTGGTTTCCACTGAATTCAGAAGGATTTTACTTGTGTTGGTGTTTGTGGGAAAGGGGATCAGATATTGGGTTTTGCCAAATAGGGAGATTCTGGCTTAAGCCCGTGTAAAGTTACATGTCAGCACATGTGACTGTGATTGCCAAATAGGAATCCAAATGTGCAGCCACCAGATATAATTCAAACCATATGAAACAGATCTTTAAAGTAAATCAAGTCTCACATGTTTCACCCAGGGACAAGTTTAAGCAGTTGAGTAACTTAGCTTGAAAAGTCCTTAGATTTTAAAAATAAACACAACAATGATAATATGTGAACAGAATCCATGTTCTTTATTGGGATGTACGAGGCACAAAACCACCCTCTGCTCTGCACTGGGACAGCCTCACCTCGAGTGCTGGGGGCAGTTTTGGGCACCACAATGTAAGAAAGACACCAAACTATTAGGGAGCACCCAAAGGAGGGCTGTGAACGGTGAAGGGCCTTGAGGAGAAAGCGAGTGAGGAGCAGCTGAGGGCACTTGGTCTGTTCAGCCTGGAGGAGACTGAGGGGAGCCCTCAGTGCAGTGACAGCTTCCTCCTGAGGGGAAGAGGACGGGCAGGCACTGATCTCTGCCCTGTGCTGACCAGGGACAGCACCTGAGGGAGTGGCCTGAGGTTGTGTCAGGGGGGTTTAGTTTGCATATTAGTAAAAGGTTCTCCCCTCCAGAGGGTGGTTGGGCATTGGAACAGGCTCCCCAGGGCAGTGGTCACAGCACCAAGCCTGGCAGAGCTCAAGGAGTATTTGGACAATGCTCTCAGGCACAGGGTGTGACTCTTGGGGATGGTGCTAAGCAGGGCCAGGAGCTGGACTTGATGATCCTTGTGGGTCTCTTCCAACTCAGAATTTGTGATTCTGTGATTTTCCTTATCATGAGCTGTATAATTCAGCACACAACTATCACAGCATTACTTGCTACTACAAACTCTACTTTGTGATGGATAACGATGTATACACAGCCTGGCCCAGGGAGCTTAAAGTCAAAGTGATAATCCTAAATATAATTATATATATACCTACCTTCACATTTGAATTCGGTGGGGCACAGAGGTGCACACAGTTGAACAAGCATGTGAGTAACGATTTTCCAGAACAGAACACAACTTAAATCTTCATGGTGCAAAGGCCAATTATAATATGCCCTGAATGTTTGTATAAGAAGCATTTCCCTCTTCATTTGGTGGGGGAGCAATGCCATTTTTCTTGTATTGCCTTGCTTGTGATGGTTTCTACAAAACGAGCATGAGTTTAAGAAGGGATTTAGAGTCTTTCTCCAGACTCATGTAATGCCAAAAATTTCTACCCCACTACCCCATTTCCTCCTTCATTCTTAGATTAATCAGGTTGTCTTGCAGTGTTTAGAAGAAGCTCTGCCCAGTACCAAGCTGTGCATCAGGAGTTACCTGCAGCAGTTTTATTTTCAGCACTTTCTGCAGCAGTTGCCCTGACACATACCAGAGTGCAGAAGAAAAATAACCTGCAGCTTTCTCCCAATGTCGAGTGTCTCAGCATCAGAGTTCAGCATTTGAATGTTCTGATTTCTTACAGGATTCCTGAGTTAAGCAAAAATACACTGCAAAGTCCATTCAAACTCTATTAATGATGTATTTAAGCCTTTGGAAGTTAAAACCTTATCCTACTTTCTCTGAAGGTGATGGGAGTCCTGCAATTGACTTCAGTGGGAACAGGATCGGGGCCTAAGTCACTAAATAACATTTTCCATGGTAATAATTAATAACAGCAGTTTTGAAGCTAAAAAAATTCCTTTTTTTTTTTTTTTCCTGTAGTGTAAGTATCCAAAATTGCAGGTGGATTTAGGAAGAGAATCAAACAATTATCTGAGGTTTGTCCAGGGACGACAAGCTCTGAAATCAGGACACATCCAGGGCTGCAGGCTGTGTGAGATACTGTAGGATGGATTAAGAACTATCAAATGCTGTAAGAGAAAGGTAAGTATTATTGATTGGGGGTGGGCTAGGGAAATAATATGCTAATAAGGTGCATTGCAGAGGTCTTAAATCCTGGCAGATGCATTTTTCTAGGGGGATGTTTGTAGTGTGAGGGGTTCCAGAAGATATGTCTGAAAGGAGACCCAAGGGGAAGTTTAGTCAATCTTGGATGCTTTTTAAAAATATTGTCTTGCCTTGTGGTTAAATAATGAATGCAAATCTCCTTTCATGGATTTAAAGCTCTGATTGCTGACATGGGAAAACCAGAAAGGTTTTGTTGTTTTTTCTTTTTTTTTTTTCTCTTTTGTAAAATAACACCAAATGACATGGATATCTCTTTGTTCTCACATATGAATTTATCTTTGTTTTAAGATAAAAGGAGCACCAGATGTGACTGGGACTGCATTAGCAGAAAAGAGCTGTGCAGAGTATTGTGGTTTTCATTTGTCAGGGTTGTTGGAAACATTTCTGTAAGTGCCTTTCAGAGGACAGCAGTGTAGCTTGCAGCTTGGGGTTCAAGGAAATTGAAAAATACAATCAAGTCTCTCTGATTTAGGAACAGAACTGTGATGTGATGTGTGCAACAGTGCACCCTGGCTATTATCCAATTGGGTTTCATTAATGCTAGTCCTTCCATGTGCAAATTTATAGCATCACATGATGTCACTCACATATTGAAAAGTGCCATCATATCCAGTTGCAAACTTTGCACACAGTCCCGAGGCAAAATTTTGGGTTTGATCATATATGATACTATGCTAAATTGTGTGGTATTTTGTCCCATTCCCAGCATGGTGATTTGGCCTTTACCACAGTCTAAGACAAGGAATGAATCTTTCTGAGATTGTGGCCAATCTTCTCCCTATCTTGTTCCCATTTTGAATAAAATGAATACACAGTACAGCCATGTAAACAAGAAACGGGGAATCAGCCCTTCTGTGCTTATGGACAGAGTATACCATAGAAAAGTTACCCTTCTTTTTAAGAAATAATCTCAAATTATGGTCTGTTTACTGTGGAGTTAGAAGCAGTAAATGTGCAGGCAGTGATTCTACAAGCTATCACTCATCAACTGGCTGTTAGTAATTACTTGTTGTGTTCCCAAAGTTGTAGAAATCATGAGAGAATTTAGGTGATGTCCTCAGTTGATGAAGATGATCTGTTATTTCAAAGTAACCTTGCTTTCCATCAAAAGAGACACTATCTCCCCAAGGAACTTGGAAATGTAATACAATAATACTTAACCTGATTAAACTAAGTAACTGAGTGGGAAGTAACTTATATTGCATGACTTTAAAGAATCTGTCTATTAGCTGCTCTGTTATATTGCAGCCCTCATTAGCAAGATAATTCATCATACTGGAAAATGTGAATTGTGCTTTATGAATTAGTATAATAATATTCTGCACCTGGTAGTTATTAATTCCAGTTCAGTCTGATTTATCATAACATTAAACTATTCAATGTTTGAATAGAAAAGAAGTTAGTTTTCATGTTGTTCCAAGATACAGTGTGTAGAATGTTTCAGAATAATAATTAGATATTGGATACTACTATACTTTCTGAGGCAGAGATAGTGATGGCTTGAAAATGATATTTAAATGACCCTACTCTGTTTAGAAACCATATAGCCTAAATTGTACCATCCATTGCTGCTGGATGGACCTCTACAAGAACATTTCTTTCAATGAGAAATGACACTATTTTTGTGCTGACAGCTTCTGTGTAATAATAGTGTTAGGTTTTGCCAACGAGCTACAATTGTTTCTAATATGACAGTTTGTTGAATTGTTGAATTTTGAATGGAGAGTAATTGAAAATGTACATTACTGTGGACTTCACTGGGTGAGGGAGAGTGGAATTGGAATTTGCTTCTGGCTCTAGTCTTGTTTAAAATGCACATGATGCAGTTCTGATTGTGTGAACAATTTTTTAAACCAGTCTTAGAAAGCAGTCATTTACCAGCAGTTAGCAAGGAGATTATGCTGGGGAGATGATACAAAAATGTGTATATTGACTTAAATTGAGATAGATTGCTTTAGCTTATTTTACATGCTTTTTCTAATAATATTGAATGTTGGTAACGATTTCGCTCAGAGAATCCCAGAATTCTTTATAAGCATTTAATGAATTTTCTTTTGAAAAACAAGACATGTCAGTGTTGAAAGTAGAGGAATACATGGTAAAGTAGTTAGTACTGAGAAGAGAGTCTAGGTTTGTTGATTCCCTGCTTTAGTAGCCTCTCTGTTGGGACACTTTTCCCTGGGGCTGTGACAGAGTCAAAGCAAAGTTTGATCTGAGATATTGCAGTGTCTGGTAGAACAACGTGGCACACTTCTACCAAGGAGCTGGCAAAATTGATTGTGAGGGCTTGTGTCATGTTAGTGATGGAAGAGCTTGATTCTTGCTGTCAGGGACTGGAGGCAAGTTCTCCAGTGAGTCACACCAGTTTTCATATGGATCTACAGCTCTGGGTGTCAATGGCATTGCTCACTACATTCACCAGGAGGCTTGAGAAGAGAAGGAAATACTGTGTAGAACACAGAAAATTCACTTGTCTCATTCTGTGCTGCTGGCCCTCTTCCTCTCATAGGAAGTATATGTAGTATCCATATTTTTATTCTCACACCATTTCTTTGCTGTCTAAAACTCCTTTTTGTGGCCAGATGAGTCTCTCGCTCAGCTTTGTACTTGGGACTCTAAGGGAACAACAGTTTAGAATCTTATGCTTACCCTGTAGTAGGTAATTACTTAATTAATGTGTTTTGGAGAAGCTTGTCAAAATCTTTAGGTAAGTACCTATGGAAAGCCATGGGTGGCTTTAATTTCCTTCTTGTTTGAAGCCTTTAAATAAAATTAAGTCTTCCACTCTGATAGTGTTCCCAATTAGAAAAGACATTCCTTAACTGAATTACTATAAGGTATAATGTAATAAATTCAAAAATTCAAATAAATTCATAAGTGATATAATGTCAATTTTGTGCTTTATAATTTGCAAAATACTTTTCAGTAATCATTTTGTATACATTGCTAACTATCTCAATGTGTAGAGGTATCTTATGCTAAGTTTATTCATGATTCACATCACAAAATCTTTCATTTATTTAAGAACTTGTGTTCCTGAAATAAATACAAATGTCTTTGTTGGAGTAAGGTTTTCCATTTAGCATATTGCATTGTTTAAAGGGTAATCATTTGTACACACTGGAAATATATAGGTTTTGATTGTATTTTAGATGATTCTGAGATCAGAGCAAATATGAGTCTCTATAAATGGTCTAAGATACAGAGCTGTGAAAAGAATGGATTTTCAATTTTCTGAACAAAATGAACTCCCCCAAATTATTTTAGTTCAAGTGAAACATTTTTCCAACCTGAAATGGATTTTTAACATCTTCCTGATATTAATTTTTGTCAGTTTAAAATACTTCATATGAAAAACTCAATAATGCTTTCAGAAACCTTGAAATAAAATGTTTCAGAATTGCACGTGTTCTGGATTTAATTTTTTTGACCAGTGCTGCCTGGTGAATTAGGTCCAAGTTGGCAGATAGGTATGGCAGACCTGACTGCTTTTCTGAGTGAATAAATTATTTGTCTGAAAAGTTTTAGCATGGTGTACTCCTGGCAGAAATTCATCTGGGTGACTGCTGCCTTTCCTTTCTTCCAGTTCGGATCCAGGAGGGAGAGGAGAGGTTTTTCCCATTTACTGACAGCACATAGACCCCACTTTAGCTGCTCTAAATCAGCATAGTTCTGGTAGATTTCTGCCTGCTGAGGAGCTGTCCCCTTCTCTTCATTACTAATGCCTTAAAATCATTCTGGCTTGATTTCCAGTTAGTTCACCTTGACTTATTGTCCTTCATTATTTTAATATTCATTTGTGTTTTTGATCACCTGCTGACTCAATCATTTTTGAGCCCTTGTATTTCATTGCAATAACTAATTTCTAATACTAACAATCTTGACTTTTCTAATAATTGTTTATTTTCTTTTTTGCCTCTTTTTCTTTTGTTGTCCTCATTAATCTTCTGTTACAGAATTTTTTTCTGACGCTTCAACTTTTTTCATCATGATGATGATTAATAATTTACATTTTACTTATTTAAACTCATATCATTTCTTCCCCTTAAACAGTGAAAATTGCTGTAGAGTCCATTAAAATCCCTCAGCTAATTCCTGGTGGGTTCTGGCAGTCTATGCAAGTTCTTATTACTAGAGTAGCATTTCTTGAGGATAAGTAATCCTGATTTTCTTTCTTTGGCTTGGAACTGGCAGCATACAGGAACCAGTAGAAAACAGTTTAAAATTTTGAACAGGAATTTCAAATAGGAAAATCATTTTGTTTCCACTGCTTTAGCTGTTTATTTATGTTATCTCTACATAGTGCTGCTATTCTGCTTCTGATTGGGAACCTTGGCAGCAAACCTCTGATTTCTGCCAGTGCAGAGGAAATGTAGGGCGATATTGTTGGTCAAATCCTGCATCAAATGTAGTCCCATGTGTGAGATGAATCTTTGCTTTGCACAGCAACTCATTTTATGTGTGTGGATGCTCTGAAGAGGAGAAAAAGCTGTTACTTCAAGTTAACGTTTGACTGTGAATAATTTACTAACACTGATATTCTTCTAGTTCTGTGAATATTTTATGATAAGTTTTGGGAAGAATCTGTAAATCCAAGTGTGAGATCAGCATGAAAAATGGCTTCCATTTAGATTTCCCTGAGTGTATTCAATATTTTGTAACCATGCTCTTGCTCATTTGATGCAGTACACATGACTAGGTACAAATTAAGAACTAGGTTAATTGTTACAGTACAGATTTTATGTGATGTACTGAAGAAAGACCTTTTAGCAGTAGATCACCAGACATTCTTCCTAATTTTGGCCCAGTCATTTAACTGTCCTTTATTTTAGTTTGTCTGTCATGACATGAAAGTGATGGGATGGAGAAAACCTGAAGTGAAGTCTTTTGTATACTTCACCTGAGAATTTCATTGTGTTTTAACTACACCATTTAAAAGATCAAATTGTTTTGGTTCTGAGGTTATCATTCTTGTTTTCCTTTTGCAAGTGCTGATTGTTAGAACTTCAAATGTATCTGTGGCTTATAGATGTCTAAGAACACAAAGCAAAGCACATGTAAAATCTGACTTTGGTGCTTTTATTGGATGGTATTTCTCTCTGAGTCTGATTTCTCATTCTAAAGCTCTCTACTGTAAAGGGGAAACAAAATCAGGTATTGTGTGTTGGTTTGGGACTGAGGAGGTTCACAGAGGCTCAGGGAATATGTGCAGAGGTACTATTCCCTAGCTGTATAAACTGGAGCTCCTGCTGGCATTCACCCACGGGAGCTGTGGAATGTACTAATTCTTAGGGCTGGGTACACAGTGCTAATAGAAAAATCAGCCCTGCAAAGTATTTTCAGAATGTTTCCTTTTCTGTTCAGAGCACCTCTGTTGCTAAAGGTTTGCAGAAAATGAACCACTGCTTGAAGTGGAGAGGGAAAAATCAGCTATGGTTTTGATCTCAGCAGGAGCCAGGAGTCAGGAGCTGCTGATTCTGACAGAGGTGCAGTCCTGATTTTTGTATGAAATGGGGGCTGTGGGGGTCCTGGCTCATGGTAATAGCTTGTTCTTGCATGTCAGCAGTGCTGGAGCTGCAGCAGCCCCCCTCAAGCTCACGAAGGGAGATGTGCCACTCTGAAAAGCCAAAGTCTGTTGTCTGGGGATCTCCTGGCTCCAATTAAGTCTGAACTCACCTGGGGATGGTGTTTTCCAGCTGCCTGGATCTTGCAATCACCTCTCTCAGCTGACCCGTGGGATCTTCTCCTTCCAGCCAGCAGCCCCGGCTGGGCAGGGCTGGGCAGCCCCTGCTGCACGCTGGGGAATACAGGCTCTGTGGCAGCCTGGGTTTTGCAGAGACTAGAGCAAGCACGATTTCCTCCCTCCCCAAAATTCCCAAGACAGCCCAGGAGTTGCGGAGCCACTTGTGGATTTGTGAGAGGCAGTAGCTCTGGAGTCAGGCCACTCTGCTGTGCTTTTGAAGACCTACAGAGAATAGTGGCTCTTCCCAGGTAGCTGCAGGCAGTGCAGCTACAGCTCTCTCTCCCCAGAGCTGGCAGCTTGCCTGTCTTCCAGCTCAGTGAGGGATGGTGCAGCACATGCTGGGTACCACATCCTCCGGAGAGCATGAGCACCTCAAGGAGAAATGATGAAAACAGATCTTTCTAATAAGCTGAATGCCATTATCGGCTCTCATTTTCAGGGTCTCTGGTGCTGTGTAAAAGCCTGAATAATATTTAAACATATTTTAACGATGGTAAAAAAAAAAACCACGAGTATTTTAGCATGTGGCTCTGTGTGTGTGAAGGACTAAAATAAACCTTGAGCAGTGTGCCATGACAGTGCATGTCTTTCCTAGTATTGAAGAAAGGTTCTATGTTAGGGGGGATTTTGAAAGTTGAATATTTATTTTTATAAGCCATTGCAGAAACATTTCTAATTAGGACATGGAGTTCTGCAGTTTTCAAATATCTTTGTGGCATCTCCATGATGTCTGAAGATTTATTAAAAGGCTTGGTCAGGCAAGGGGTTGAGTGCGATCTTTCCAATATCCTGGTGAAATGCAAGTACGTCCATGAATTCAGAATTACTAGACTTCAAAGCAGTTCTCTTCTATTTCCAGCCCAGAGAGAGTGATTGTAACTTCAAGCAATGTTTGAAAGGACCAAAATGGAAGCACAGAAGTAATTTTGGTTTGCTGATCCAGTGGCAGGAGAAGCTGTTTGAGGGAAGACAAAGCACCACCAACACTGGAACATCATGAAGGCCAGATACAGTATCTCTATTTGAGTGCCATTTACTCACCTGCAGGAATCCCAATTAACTGGAATTACCACCCCAATTAAGCAGCAGTCCTTGCCATTAAGTATCATTAGGCTTAATTTGGTTCCCTGGGAAATGTCCCGATTAAGCGGATTTCATGATTAAGCACCTGTAATAAATGTTTTAACTTACATGTAAAATTCTTTTTTATTTCATAGAATCTGATAACTAGCACCCAAATAGCAACTAGTATGCCAACTACTACTTTTGTAATTTTGATTTATTAACTGGCTTGTATATGCTAACTTCTTATCTTGGCTTTGCAAAGTTTTGACAAGGAAATCCTTATATTTTTATGTAGTGATTTTGTAATGCAAACATATCCCTCCATATCTGTCTGACAGCCTGCTTAATATTTTGTCACTGTTTCTTAAGAGAACAGCAAACCTCATGTGAACCTCAGTCATATTTTGAGGAAACACCTCATTTGCTATACTTTGTCCGGCTGCCATTTTCAACTTGATGGAAAGATAATATTTCACATCCAGAAACGGGTATAGAAAACATCTCCAGTACCAAAATGTTCAAATGACCATGCATCAAGTCTCATTTTTCTAAAACTAGGTGATAACAGGTAAGATGTCTTGTAGGAAAGATCTCTTGCCTGAATCTATGGCCTAAAGTAGGGCCTATGTTGCAGATTCCAGGAGAATGTGGAGGTTCAAAACCTGATCAAAACCTGGCCAGCTGTAAATCAGGAACAACATCACCCCAGCCACAGCATTCCAATGCTTTGTTGGGGTTAATTTACTCTAATAATGAAATAAAGCCCCTCTTGAGGGACTAGCAATATAGTGAGAAATGGAATGGAGAAGTGTGGGGTTTAGCACTGCAAATGCTTAAAAAACCCAATACCAGCTGATGGTCTGAGTGTGGGCTGGTGAGATGTGGTTTACAGACAGAGAAGACAACCAAGGTCCCTTACAGTACTGAAAACTCACATATAATCGTGGTCTCAGATTTGCAAGTCTTGTCTCGAATAGCAGCAAGTGTATTTGCCCAAGAAACATGATATCACTGAAAAGTGTTTGCTTGTGAATCCCAGAATATTTTTTTGAAGCATCTCTGATTCAGTGACCGTATTAATCCAAAGCTGGGATGGAAAATATTCTCACCAGAGATTTTTGGCTCTATGGCCAAGCACAAATTTAATATGAATTGATTGTAAAAGTTGTGAAATGGTCACAGAAGCACCTTACTCCTCCAAAGGAAGAGATGAAGTTTACTTTTTTTTGCTGAATTTAAATTTACACATCAGATAAAACAGAATATGTATGGGCAAAATCTATTAAAAATAACCAAGGAAGAAGCAAGGAAAAGGGAGCTGTTATTTCTCTAAGATATTAAACTGGAAATGCATAAAATGGATCAGAATAAGGAACTCCTTTAATCAACCCTCTTGAATAGGAAAGTATGACCAAGGAATCCCTTTGTGCATGTAAAGATCAAGCGAGTTTAATCACAAAATAGTGATGGGAACACACATTAATTTGTTGGATCAGAAGACACTGAAAGAAATGGAAGGGAGTACTTCATGGTATTATGTAGAAAGGGTTTAAACATTGTGAACTTGTGCCACGTACACATTCCTTAAATGGGGAAAAAAATTTAAAAGGTCTTGTAGGGAAGGGAAACACTTCTACACAGAGTTCTAAATATATGCAGATATGCTTTGGGTCCCTGCAAGGCTAAGGAAAGCATACCAAGAAGAACAGAAACTGTTCTAAATATTTTTCAAATCTCAGGAATATGCTTCTCTCTCTTTCCCTCTCCTCCTTCTCACCCTCTTTCTGCCTCTCTCTCTCTCTTTCTCTCTTCTTCTGGCTCTCTAGCTCCTCTCTTTTCCCCACCATAAAGTACTCAGCAGCAGAAATAACATGAGAAATTTTTGCAGTTTCCTTTAGATAATTCCTGCAATTGCACCGGTCAGAGAAAAAAATATTCAGATTATAAATTGCTTAATGTAGGTTTTTCTTTTGATGTGTGTATAACTCCCATAAATGTTAATGCTAGGTCTAGGCTTCAAAAGGAGAATATATGCCTTGCTGTACTGTAGAGTTAAGACATAAGAAAATTTAAAGAACTGAAAACCCGATCTGCCTTTGCACTCCTAGTATTTAGGAGTGTAGTTTTTGGACTATGAAGAAACAAGATAATTAAATCCTTCTACATAATATTTTCTAGGTTTTCTGCATACTAAAATATCAGTTTATTAATATCAGTTCATCAATTTTTATCAAGTTATCAAATATCATACTAAAACATCAAATTATTTCTGTGTTTTTCTCCTTGATTGCCTTGATTTCTGTATTAACTTTTTCTTTTCCCTCCAACACTTAACATGTAAAATAAAATTTGGCCAACTGAGTCACTCACACTGCTTGTGTGACAGGACTGAAGGATGGATCATGGACAAAAAGGCCACCTGACCTTAGATCTTCTAGTGCGCTGTGTGATTGGAGCATGTTAATGTAGGACTTGAAAAAATTCATTGTAAAGATTGGGAAGAGATCCAGGTAATATAAGTAAGTGCATCAATAGCTATAGCCCTACCTGTAAACCTGGAAATGATCGTCTGCCACAGCTCTGGGTTTCAACGAAGAAAATGTGAATGCTGTTCCATTAAACCAAAACCTTTAATCTGAATAGCATGGCATTCCTCCTAGAGCCCGAGTCACCTAAAAATGATGAGCCAAATGCCATGTCAGCCAGAGCTATGGAAATGAGCTGCTGGTTGGAGAGCACACCCACTCATGGATGGCAGCCTCCACAGGATGGCCTTTTCTGAGGACCAGCAGATATGAGGAGAGAAGCAGTCTGCTACCTGAGGTGAGGTGCCCAAAGATAATGCTTTTTCACTCTTCCATAAAGTAAATATTAACTGGGGTGGTCTGGTTGTGCTGCCAAAGTGCATATTTTAGCGACTGTGTGCTTTCTTCTGTTTGGCCACCTTTATGGAAAATGGAGCTGTAAGAGGGCAGTGAACAACTGCACATGGTGAGAGAGATCTTGGTTGATCTCTCAGGTTGAAGCCAAGAAAGAAATCATGAGGGGCATTTCATAGAGTGCTGTTGGATGTTCTAGTATGGGAGGTGATTTTGAGAGCACAATGGAAGTCTCAGCCACTGCAAATATTCCATGCAGTCTTGTGCAAAACATTATGGAGCAGAACTCCTCTGATTTTGTAGTTCAAAATGGCAGAACGTTTCTCCACTTGCTTATGTTTCCTGCAAAGGTGCCTTTTCTAGACTGGAAACAATCATGTGTGTACTTCCTTTCAAGGAGGACTTTGCTGGTCTTTTCTAAAAAAAAAAAAGATGTTTTGTGATGTTTATCCATAGTGACTTCAAGATGTATCAGTGAATTTCAAACAGTCTCAGAGACAGTGCCTCAGTTTTAAATGTGTATTGCTGCTTCCTACTGCCTGAATCCCTTCAAGCACAGTGAAATTCTCAGCACAATAAAAAATGATGCTTTAGAAACCATTTCCTTAGCTGAGGCCTATATCTTGCACTGGTGTGAGAGATATTTTATCCATATGGGGAAAAGCAGAGGCGGGACCTCTAACTCAAACATTACTCTCTTTAAAGAGCAGGGCTGCAAACCTCCCTATAGGCACTGAAAATAATCAGGAGAATATCTTGCATGGAGTAACATACTATTAATTAGTAAAAATAAAATAATTCAGCCGGCATGGTAAACAATATTCTATTATTTCTACTAAAATAACTGTCAAGGAACTTCAGATATAGTAGAGAGCACTATTCAACAGAAAAATCTGCAGATTTCTGCCTTCATTTATAAAGTCAGGCTTATTTCTGAGACCTCTGTATGCCATCCTATGGGAGTTTTTTGGTAATCAATACTGGGTGAAAAAATTTCAATTGTTAACAGAAGGCTTAGTGATCAAAAGTAACATGTTAGGGAAGAAATACTTCTGCTAACTGTTGTGTATTATGCTCTTTATTTCCTATTTTATTTTTATTGGCCTGAACAACATGATGTTAAAATGCTGGCATGTATCTTCCCCCTCTTCTGATCATCTGATCTCAAACAATTGTTTGAATCCTGAAAAAGAGGTCCCTTTATTATTATTTTTGTTCTTTTTTGTTATGAGAAATCCTCCTGAGGAGAGAGCTGGTATCTGTGGAAAGCATCTGACTTCTGAACAGATTGTGGGTAAAGGAGTCAAAGGAGTCACTTGGACAATACAAATAAGTAGTCATTTATTATATGCAAATATAACAGGTTGACATAAAACCCACGACTTCACTCAACTAGAAAATAATACTGTAACTGAGATATGGTTTTGAAGTTGCTGGGTAGCTTCGTATAAGGGGAGAAAATCTCCTGTAGCTCAGATGGGCTTATTTGAAACCAAAGCTTTTGATGTTATAATGTGCAGTCTAAATTCATTAATCCCTCTGTTAAAAAAAAAAAAAAAGAAAGAAAAAAAAAAAGAGACATCCTGAATGAGTAATAAACATAATAATGAAAATAACTGCCATGAGTTACATCACACTTAGTGTTCCAGCTAAAGATGAAAATTAACTTTGGAAACAGGTTACGCTAAATGAATTTAATTTGTGTTTTGATACAGAATGTTTAAACATGTTGTTATTTCTGGCACCAGGGCTGATAGCTATTAAATGAGAACATCTAAGAACATCAAAGGAACTGGACCTTTTATACTCTTCAGCACCCCCTTGGAGATGTTTATCTGGGCTGTTATCTGGATCCCATACAAGCATCGAACAATGTGCCAGTTTCACCAAGTTACTCTCTTTTTCCAAAGGTTCTGACGCATGCATTTCCTGCACAAATGTTCCATATTTTAGAGTTCACTACAAGTGCACAAATAGAAGTAGTTTGTACTAACAGACTTGATTGTAGATACTTGAAGTTTTCCTTCTATAAAGTATTTGAAATAGAAAAGAAAACTTCCTTCTGTTTGACTCAAACTAAGTTTCCAGATGTCAGGGTCAAAGGTTGGAGATAAAAGTATCAGGTTTTGGCCTACTCTAACTAGACTCCAAACCCAAATGTGTGAGATCTTCCCTAGAGGGGGTTCCTTTTGTGCTGGTTCATTTTTCTTCTTTAGCTTCTCCCAGTAAGAGGTCCCATTCCATGCTGCTGAATTATGATACTTCATCTCAATCGTTAAGACACTTAAAACTTGTATTTACTGTTTAACACTTGGCTGCAAGTCAAACCTTTTAAATATCTCTTTTTAAAACTTTTCCACTTTTGAAGGCTGTTAATTCTTTTCTTCCTGGGGCTTCGGTGACTGTGTGTGGGTCTTCTTGGCTGACATTACAAGACTCCTGCTTCAACTCTGCCAACAGTGTGCAGTAAAACAAGAGGCCTTACAATTTACACAGAGCCTCAGTAGATGTATAAAGGCTACAGGATATCAGCCCTGCTCTCCCCTTGGCAAGTTCACTGGCTTTTTGGTTTGTTTCTTTCCACCAACAGCTGAAACTCCTCAACTACCTGAGAGAAAAATCTAAAATTGGTGTACAAATGAACAGAAGAGCCTGAAAAGTGGATGACTCAAATACAAATGTAAATATTAGGGTTTAATACAATAAAATGAAGGCTGTGAGGGCTAATTGCAGAAGTTACGGTTCAGGTCTAACCCATTTCTGGTCACAGGGTGAGTACTTCAGCTAAACCCTGAAGGTCTGCATGTGTGAAGAAAGCACCCATCTGGTCAGAGAGGGGCTGTGGAGCCAGGAGACCCTGGAGGCATTCTTCCTGCACTCCAGCTCCGTGGGGAAAAAAGGTACGGCTTGGTTACGGATCCTGACTTTGCTCATTCTCCTGCTCTGCGTTTCCTTAGGCATCCACATTCCCATGTGGTACACAAATGTGCACGCTCCCTGTGCCTTCCCCACAGTGCTGCCCTGTCTCACTCGTGGAAGCATGCCAATTCTTCAGCATTTGGCAAAGAAGGCAGAGCACAGTCTGAGAGGTGACCAGCACTGTGACATTCAGTGCACAGTTTAGAGAGACCAGTTCCTTAAAGATGGCTTCAGAGGTGGGATTTTACTCTGTTGAATCACTCCACTGAGCAGGAAACAAAAGAAGATCTTTCACAGGTACTAGAGGAATAACTAATAAAATCACCAAGGATAATTGAACTGACACTTGCAGATGCAGACCTAAGGCAAGGAAGTAAAGTTGCATGAAGGAACCTAGAGCCATTATTTATACTGGAAGAAAGGTTCACCTCCAGGTGCCAATTTCTACCTTAGTGCAGGAAAGCACTTCAGGATATCACAAAAAGCAGAGACAGAAAACACCTTTTAGGTTGCCAAGTTTAGTCCCTGGTGAATATTGGGTTTTCCCCATGTGTGCAGTGTGATGCTTTGCACTGTCTGGTTTAAACAATTCAGACAATAGGAACTTGACTACTTCCCTGGATGGTAATGTTATGAGCAGTTTGAAAGGCGTTTGCTTTTGCTTTTTCTATGACAGGGCAATTAGGGAAGTCAGATGCCTGCTATGTTTGGAAGTCCCTCGAGGAATGAGGTAGTAGGAGAGTCTGCAAGTTATGGTGGTGTGGAAAAAAGGCCTTTCTTTGTAAGCTGTCAAGGAGTTCTGTGCATGAGGGCAGTGGCACAGAAAGTCAAATGAACAGTGAAATCAGTGGAGGAAATGGATGCTGACAGAACAAAACATTGAGGGAGACTTCACAAATGGCAGATCTAGTCTGAGTTCAGGTCAGTAATCACTAACAAGTTGGTGCAGTTGTAGAAATTGGACTTCCTGTAGATAGGGGACTGTCACAGTGGGACTATGATAAAGATGAGCTCAAAGAGACAAGGAAACACCAGACAGATAGGAATGAGAAAAATTTCCATAGTAAAATCCTGGGGTCAGGATGTGCTGGAGCCTTGCTGGTAGTAAAGCAGCAGTGGCTGTGGGCTGGGGCAGAGAAGAAAGTCTGGGCTGGATGAAACACAGGAAGAAGGAGGAAGGGTAGACAGTCTCACAGTGAGGCAGAGCAATATTTGATATACTGTCCATGCATTAAGGTTGGCAAACATGGTTATTATAAGTAATTGTTTTGATGTTGCTAAAGCAGGGAAAAGAAAGTTCCCATCTGTTTTTCTCTACTGCAAATATATGAATTGTTCCTGTGTGTTATATATATATATTAGCATCACTATAGTAATAATTTTCATGAAGGAGTCCACATTGTGGTGATTTTTGCAGCTGTTATTTTATACTTTGCTTCTTTACACACAGACATTTTTTTGCTTCAGATGACTTGTTTGGTTTGGATTCAAGTAAATCCACACTAAATGGTTACCCTTGCTCACCTGCTGTCTCTTGATGAAATTCTGCTTCTCTTCAGTTACTCCAGTTATTCTGACTTATTTTATCCCCTACCCACTCTGAAATAACAGAACTTCTTATCAGGTATTTTTGTTTGTCAACTACTTATAGACCAACTCTTTTGGGCAAAATTCTCCCTTGACCCTTGCAAGCCCCTGAACTCCCATCCAGTGCAAGCTCTCTGAAGTTAGGAATTATGTGAGCTCCAACAAAAATCCACATGGTTCCCTCCTTTTTACTGGTCCACTGGTAAACTCAGGCAGGAATTAGAGAAGTAACCAGAAAGGTCAGGAGAAACTCAGGAATTAAGGCACAGTCCTTCTTGGCTCTCAGGTGCAGAGCAGCTCAGTGAAATGCTCCCACTGGTGCCTTTTAACAAGATTAAACTGCCTTTTAAGCAAGTTAAGCCATATTTTATACCTTTCTAGTTAAGAGGTCAAAAATCATATATGTTTCCACTAATATTTTAAAAATCAACCTGGAGCTTTTGAAAATGTTAGCACTTGATTCTTTCTGAGGCCCGTGTGACTTGAAACATTTTAAAATGCAAGTTTGTTTTTATTATTAGATTTCATAAACTCTGTCTCTTTACAAATTTTTCTGTTCTAAGATCTGCTTTCAGTCTGTTACTAAACACACCTGCAAGGAGTTTTATTCTTCTCATGCACCACTATTTAAACAGTGATTTTAAAAAAGCAGCCTCTGACAGCTACCCGACAATGAAGAGTGAATAGAAGATATAAGAAAAGTCATATTTAGAGTAAAAAACCCCTGAATTTATTGGGAATGCAAAAGCAAAGCCACACAGCAGGTCAGAGAAGCTTCATTATATATATAGAAAGATTTTGCAGGGCAGTTTGACAGGACCATGTCTGTGAGTAGCTGGGCCACGGGCAGCGAGGGACAAGGATGAAAACCCATATTGTTTTCTGCAGAATCACTGCTGTTGCTGCTCTGGGAGAGAGCAAAGACAGTGAAGGAGAGAGCAGAGTGATGTGAGATGAGCACTGGCGAGGAAGCATTTGGGTCTGTGAACAAAGAAGCCTCTTGCTGTTTGCTTCCTGCTCTGCTTGCTCTCTGATTGTCAGGGGCTGGAGGTGATTTACTGAACAGTCTGGACTTTGCATTTGGTATTTTGCAGTTACATTTAAAAAACCTGCTTCCAGTGAGGTGTTGTGTTGAGGTTTTTTTTCTAGCTAAGTTTGCATATTGCAAAGAAAATATGTTACTCTTTCCTCTTCTCTCTCTTTTCCTTTTTGCCTCTCCTGTTTTTAATGGAAGTTGCATTCTGTAAGAACTTTATAGGATCTGGGGTAGAGTCACATCCTGACAACAAGGCAAGCAACTTATCTCAATTATTATATCAAGAATTTATTTATTTATTGATATTACTAAATTCCATCTCATACGTATATACGATACCCATACACGTGATTAATCTCAAATACATAAATATATCTCCCCCTGTGTGCAAGTGCACGTGTGCTTGTGTTAATAACTTTTATTTTCCTTAAAGTGCCATCAAAGGATTCAAGTTGGAAACTTCCCTGGACAGCAAAATAATTTTGACCCACCTGCAATGGGGTAATGACCCTTCCCTTCCTTTCATTTTTCTGTTCTTCATTTTTAATGTATCGTTAAAGTATATTAAATATAATCAAATATAGTAGCTATAAGAGAGCCAATGAACTTTCAAAGAAAATCTGCTGTTTGATCATCTCAAATTGAATGAAGGAGAAATACACTCAGTAAAGTATTTCTGTAGATTTGTTTTTGTTATTAAATCTACTTTTTTTTCAGCTTGTTTTCAAAGGAAAAGAACAGACTGCTCCAGATTTGGAAACAAATCATGAGCAAACAAAACCTGAAACAACAACAGAAAAATCCAATACAAAACCCCTCTCGACTTCTCTCCTAAAATTTTTTTCACAAACTGGACAAAACCAATTATGTCTGAAAGACCATGATCATTCTGGTTGTATGTTTTAATAGTGCCGTAATTGACCAAGAGTGCTCATTTGATTACATTTGAAGAGGTTGTAGAGAGTACATCCAGCCCTCTGAAACATATTCTTTAAAATAATATGTCATGTACATCTGGAGTCTGGCTATAGTTTTGCTGTTATAACATTGAAATACCTCCATTGAGGTCAGCAAGCTAATTCAAATTTTAAATGTTTATTGACTTTATCATCTGATTTTTGGTGTCTTAGCAATTTGTTGTAACTGTGGAATGACTGTGGAGATGGCCAGAAGGTTGTCACTGACAGCAAATACTGTAACTGATGTACAGTACACAAAGGCATTATTTACCCTAGTGTTGTCATTGGACTGATTTTATAAAAACCCCTGAAGGTTATGGTCTTTTCAACTCCTTTGCTGCCACCTTCAGTTCTCACACACTTATCCTTGTGCTTGGGACAAATAGGAAATACACTGAGCAACAACATAAGCTTAATTAGGGAAGATGTGGACCATTAGGGAAGAAGGCAGATATACTGGTAGCATTTCCAGGATTTAAAATGTGTCAGTGCCATGTCTGTGAAGCAAAATATGATTAAAGTATCAGAATTAACCTCTACATCTAACAGAAAGGATTGAAAAAGAATTGCTCAGACTTTCTGCATAAGCACAGCCTAGAATTTGGCCTGCATTCTCCTTTATTGACACTGGCTTTGGTTGAACTAGAGGAGCTGAGTGAAGACACAAACTTGATTGATAGGCTTCAAATGGCTTAAAATCCTCCAGTGACTGTGTAAAGAAAGGAAAACTTTTGTAGCTTCAACTATTCAGCGACTCTTATCAAATAACTTGTGCCACTTCTGTCTATAAGCTTTTCTTCCTAAACTCCCATAAACTGAAGGTAAAATCCAGGGTTCTCTCCGTTGAACATCAGTCAAAACATCCATGGGTTTAAGGTGTCACTTTGGGAGCCTGACAGATATTAATCATTTCTTCAGCTGCTTTAGTCTCTCACCATAGCAGGAGTTCCAGGCTCCTTTCTCAGAGTCTAACAATTCGCCAACGGTAAAAAAAAAAAAAAATCTTTTGAGTGTTTAAACATCATGTTAGAAAATTTTGCTGGTATTTGCACAGAAATCTTGGTCAGAGCATCGCAGATAGTTGTATTTGCATGTGCTTTGAAGGGGGGTTGGGAGTGGATGTATGTGTATGGTGTATAAGGGACAGGAATTCAAAGAACCAGCAGCTATTCAGCATCATCGCTGATGTGATGTTACAATCCCCTCACTACCCAACATGTTCTTAGTATATCTGTCCCCTAAGTACATGAACAGGTGTATATATCTCAGAAAATCAAATTAATTTAAAAGTGTTTCTCATACAAGTCAGATGGAGCCAATACAAGAAATACAGTAGAATTATATTTGTATCTTTTTTTGTATTGTAACTATATTTAAAAGTAAATGGAACTAAGCCATTTCCTTTAATAATTTTCTGCTCAATAATATAGTGTGAGTATCAATGCACATAAACTCAATGGGTCACTCAAGGCTTGTGTAAATGGGTACTTTGCAGTCAGAGCTTTATAATAATTTTCATAATTTAAATATTTTCCCCTGACACTTAGTAATTTTAAATGTAGCCTTTAACTGAATTTTTAAATTAGTAAGGGTTATACTTTAATTTCATTAATGATCCTGATAGTTTCTGAGTGATCCCATTATATTAATTCTTCTTTAACACTGAGTTATTTACTCTTTATTTCAGTAATTTTCTCAGGATAATATTGTTCCTTAGTAATTTGCAGCATCTAACAGATTCTGCTGATACATTAAAGAAGCAAAAAGAAAATTAAATTGCTGCCCATTTCAGTCAAACAAAATGCTCTTACAGATTAGTCTGAAGCTAAAAGAAATGTGGAGGAAAAATTGTGAAAACAAAAAAAATCCTTTTTATGATGAGTAAAGTCTTCAACTACACATGAAAACAAAGTGCTACAGCTACAGTTTTACATCTCACAAATGCTGAAATAAATTAATAATGTCTTAAATGTCTAAAACCTTAATGGCTTTTAAAACTCTTTATAAAAAGATCTCGACAGGTTTTATCCATGTTTACAATTTACCTCCAGCTTGAATGTGTAAAGTAATGGAAATTTTAAAAGAAACATTGTATAAGGAGATTTTATATTTAAATCTGGAGCCATTTCAATGAGTCTGTAAATGCAGTTATAGTTTTAAGCCCTTGTAATTCGTAATGTGTAGTCCTTTCAAAAATAATTTATTAAAACAACTCCAGATGCTAGATGTCTTTTTCCATTAGAAAAAAAAAAGTATATTATAGATAGAAAAAGGCTTAACAGCAAAAAAAAGATACAGTAATTTTACTAATTGAAAGAACAATTTCATCACTGTATGATGCTGCTTTCAATAACACACACATTACTGGCAGTAGACTCTGGGCTACACAGAGAATAAAAACCTCTTTGCTTTTTGTGGAAAGGGATGGGGTGGTTTACCTGGGGAAGATTCCTAAAGACTGGGTCAAAGAAAAATGAATCCTGTGGACACTTTGGGGCAAATACGGTTTACTTGCACACCTTTGCCAGCTCAGGCATCAGGTGTCCCCTGAGATTTGCTCCCTCAAGCATTTCCTCACTCCACCAAGCAGTGGCTTTGGTTGTGTGGCTGCCCCATTGGCCACCTACACATTCACATTTTTACTGTCACCCCTGTCCCACATGGAAATGCAGCTTTTCTGTGGCACAGAACAGGCAATAACTGCAGCCCAGTGCTGCTGGCTTCTGTATAATGAGAGTTTAGTTACTCAAGGAGTCTGTCTTGTCCTTCACAGTCCAATTGCTCTGGTGCTGCTTCAAGCACTGGACTGCAGGCTGAGACCATGCCCAATATGTAGCTGATAATGTCTTACATGATCTAAAGATACAAGTAGCTGTAAAAATACAGAAGTAAAGGAGCATCCAGGGCTACACTGCTAGCTTGCTGGCTGCAACACTTGCACAGAGTCTTGAAGTTTGTTAATGATAATAGAAGTGAAAATTACTCCATCTGTTAGGAGAAATGTTTACTCCTCTGTACCAGGAAGCTTGCATCTCTCTGCAGCTTATTGTCAGTTTTACTTTGTCAGTTTTACATCAAGCAGCAGGAAAAAGAAAGCATAAAAATCAAAATGAGCTGAAAAATACCTTTCAAGCTGATTTACGGAATAAGATATATTACTGAAAAAGATCTGCTTCCTTTGATGTTATCCAGCTCACCAGAATATGCATAGTTTATGGATATGAGAAGTAGGTGATTCTTGGAAAAATGCATGTTCTCCAAACAATAACAATTTGAACAGGTTAATTCTAAACCCTCTAAAAGTTAGACTCTGAATATATTGTATTATAATATTGACAGTAAAATGCAAAAAAAAAAGCAAACAGTCTGGGACATATCTGAATTTTGTGCTTGGGAATTTAGGCTGATACTGTCACAGAAATTGAGATAACAGTTTCCAAAAGAGCTGAGAAAAATGACCTTGAAAATCAGTTAAGGTCAAAGACCTACATACTTTGGGTTCTAACTTCTGCCAGAGGACTCCAGATTTCCTGTAGCACAGCAAAAATCTGTTATTCTCAAGGAATCTAGATCTTACAGAAAATCAATCTCTTGCTCCCTCATTGCTTTCCTTTTCACCTGTGGCTTTTTGGTCCATGTGGTTTCTTTTTAGGAAAGAAAAAAAAAATCAGAGAGAGTCTAAGTAGCCGTCCTTCCTCTAGGATGAGGCTCACCTCTTCCCCTCCTGTTCTGTATCCTGCTATCCTTCAAAGTGAAGGAGTGGTGTCTCTGAAGTCTTTGTCATTTAGCAGCTGTGGGAATTGAATTCATTTTGCCTGGTGTCATAGACAACCCTTCTCATCCCAGCAGCTACAACCTCCTAATTGTTTGGGTCTGTTCCCACCCCAACGTGCCCGAGGAAGGGCAGTCGTCACCATTGCCAAGACACAGTGTGACCATAATAAGTTCACCTGAGCTGTGGGATATAAGTGCACAGCCAGGCTGTGATCTGACTCATTCAGGATGTGGGATTCAGGCTTTTGATGTGCAGTGGCTGAATCCTGTTTTTGGAGGGAAGGATGACCCTTCAGGCAGAGAGAAATGAGTCTGACTGAACAGTGAACTGGACACTCAGGGAGCAGCACAACAATTAAGCGTCCTGTAAACTGTTGTCCCTGGCCCCTTTCCATAAAAGCACATCAATATAGTTAGACATATGCAATTGTCCTAATTCCTAAATAATCTCAGTAGCTAGGGGGCTTCAGTGTGCATCACTTCAGTGCAGAAAGCAATGTTATTCTCCTCCAAATCCTGAATAAACACAGTGGGACAACGTGTGACAGTGAGCTTGTTCAAGTCCTTGAGGGAGCTTTTAGCATCTTCTATGTTTAGTGAGATTGGCATGTTGAATTTGTTCCACAGTATATCCTGTAATCTGTGGATCCTAAATCAATGCACTCACCTGTCCAGAGTGAAGAGACAAGTCTTAAGGCATTCATAGGAAACTTGCAGAAAAAACACATCAGTGCTTACAGGGACTTGTATGGATTTTCTGGGTTGCACTTCACAGCTGGGTCCCCATATGCCATGATCTGCAGAAGCATTCAGTTACCTCCACACAGCAGTTTGGTTCCATCTAAGATGCCAGGTTCTGCTGACCTGTCTGCTATTCCAGAAAATTCTGATATCTGTCTGTCCCATACCATATCTGACAGCTTTTGCTTCCTTTTCACTACTAAATAGTTGAATATCCATTTAATACTTAATGCCTGAAAAGCCATAGAAATCTTGATGCTGTGGTCTTTGAAGTCTTACTCTTGTCCACTGCTTTTCATTTCAAACACTTGCACGAGGAACACACAGATTGGAGCCAGAAACAGCAAAAGTCCTGAGAAAGCTGCAACTAAACTAACATTTTCTGTTCCATGATGACTTTTATCTTCTCCTTTCTGTTCTATTTCATGTGTTGAGTCAATCCTGCTAAGCAGTTAATATTCAAAAGTAGATTTAATTAATATTGATAAAATTAGTTTCACAGTTACTGATTTTGGATTTCACATGTGCATCACCTTTTGCAAGATAAGATCATAACATGACACACTTGTCAGAGCAAGGGATTCTCTCCTGCTCGTGATTTGCTGAATAAAGAATACTAGATGTCTCACCCTCAATGTCCTTCTTTCTTAGCAATATTTTTTTAAAAAGAACTTACTATAGGACCTGTATGTAGGCATTACCTGATAGAATTAAATACATTTGATGACTCTGCACTGGAGGTTTTATAATGTCTGCTCATTATAGATTTACTGTCAGCTGTTAATACACAATTTGGATATTTCATTGTGTGCAACTCCTGTATGTTTGGAAAAAGCTATCTTGTGAAGTAAGCAATTTATTCTGGCTGATATTTGAAAAAATGGAAAGTCTGTGTTTTGGTTTTGATTGTTTGTTATTTTTGTGAGACCTCTCTAGAATCTGAAGTACATTTTGGAGCTTGAAGGGTGCCTGAAATGCAATGGGTATAAGAAGAATTACTGAGTTCTCAGCATTAGTCCTGTCTCAGGTTAGTTTATTATATTTGAAGTTTAGAATTTAAACAATATATTATCATATTTTGATGATTCCCACAGTAGAATGAAAATAAAAAAGTGCTTAAAAACAAACATATACTTAAATTTTGGCAGCTAAATCCTTCTTAGTTAACACTTCACAGAAATTACTTGTATGTACTTGACAACAGCATACATTTTTCATAAATCTGATTCTTGTGTTCTCAGGGAAAATATAAGGAAAGAACAGCAAAAAGGAATATGACAAAGATGACATCTTGGCAAACTCACCAAACTTATTATCATCTACAGTAAAAACCAGAAATATCAACCAGGCATGTAACTTTAGGTCATTCTTTACTATTTTTTCTTGATTTTTAGACTGTGGCCAAATTTGACAATTTTTTTCCTTTTAAATACATGAATAATGTAGTCCCTTCTATCTTCCCACTGAGACTGTTCAGTTCCTGTTACCTATAACAAAAATGATAGCAACTCTCTGCCCTGGAAATGAGCCTGGAGGTTTTTCCATTTGACAGAAATATGGGTACTGGTGGTATTGCAGTCTCCCTCTTCTGAATCATCGTACTCTTTATTCTTAGTTTATTTTATGTATTAAATTCAATTTGGTTTTGTTCCTACTTTTAAGACTTCACCACTGCTTCCTCAATAGAGGTCACTCAGATCCCTTTCTCACAATACAGGTTGTCCCTGTGTGTGATTAGTGCACTCAACATAATTTTATTTTTCTCTGGCCTTATTTAGAAATAGGATGTTACCCCAAAGGTTGTGGTAGTACAATGACCTCTATCACTGTGCTGTTGTCCAAGGGGCATTGCTGCTACCATTGAAATCATCAGCAGACACTGTGTCCTCATTCTGCCCAGGGGGGAAGCTGCTGCTCTTGGTAACTTGTGCTCTGCTAAACTGACCACAGAAACATCAAAAAAATCCAGGATGTGAGAGAGAGGAACATCTTGTATGTGACTCCAGAAGGAGCCCAGTATCAGGGACAGAAGGAGAAAAGGCAGGTGTCTAAAAGGGTGTGGATTTTTCCATGGTGTGTCTTGTGCCAGCGCACACAGAATGTGGCACAGTTACGCAGGCAAAATGCTCATCCTTCAGCAGCCATGAGGAACATATCCTTACTGCTCAGCTGGAAAAGCTCTATGTTTGCACCCTCCTCTTTTAATGATGTCCAGCTGAGGATGTAGGGGGCTTATTATATGGAAGTGTTGGTATTTAACAGCTGTGGAATAAACAGCACTGTGTACCTTGCTTCAGAATCGTCTAAATCTTATAATGCATCTTACACAGATAGCAAATACTACACATCAGAAAACAATTTCCACTTATCTGTTGCATTTGGGTAATATAGCTTTTGCTGAGTTTATCCTGTCTGTTGCCTAACTTTTTGTAGCACAAAATTTACATGTTATGTAGGTACTTTAAAATATCTCAATTTGTTTTTGTTTTGTTTTATTTAAAAGCTATTTCAGATTGCCCAGGCATATTTTTGTCCCATATCACCAGCAGGACTCTTAAGCTCAGAATATATTATTGTTTTCTTGATGTGTTATGTGTTATCTGACATCTGCTTTCTTTGTCATGCCAAATCCTCCAAGCAAAATTTTGAAAGACCTGAAAGATATTTTTAGTAAACATCTTCTGGCAATAATGCTTAATTTCATCACTACTCTTAAAAATTTTGTCTGCATGATAATTGCTTCTGAGTTTCCATACGGTCTCTCCATTGGCATTTAGGATTTTTTTCCCTTTTTTACTACACACCTCATGTAGCTGATGCTATAACTTTTAGAAAGATAGTTATAAAAAGGTAATAATCTCTGTGATTTCCATTCCCTTCAGGCCAACCTCCTGAACAGAAGAAAAGCTAAATTGTTGATGCATGAGAAAACAAATACAGTGCTTTTATATGTACTGTAGTTTGAGTTTTTCTCTATAGCACTCCCTTAAAAACACTATTGCATAGTTATCCTAATTACATGGTTGCTGTCTGGCCAGCAAAAGAAGAGTTCAACAAAATAAGCTTCAGCAATTCTCTGAAGACTCCATTGGACTGGTATTATTTCTCCAGTTCTGACCTTAACCTGGGACTGGAAATTATGTGGGGACACAAAGACTCAATGCTGAATACTCCAAATTTCTTGCATTAAAAATATTGGTACATTTATGCTAAGATTTCATTTTCTATAAGTCCAGCCTGAATTTCTTTCCAGTATCTCAGTTTTCTCATTCATAAACTGGTTTACACACAGGTTTGAAATCTGGGGATGTCATGTCTGTGTAAAAGTAAACAAGCATTGTTGTTCATGCGTTTATTTCAAGGTTTAAAATGTGCCATCTTCTACCAGCCTTTGCCTGGAAGTTCTTAGCTATGCAAGACTGTGGGAGCTGCTGTTTTCTTTTTTGATAGCTCACTTTCTTCTAGCCAAGGGACTCTATGGATTTGAGGCTCACAGGTGGAGTTCTAGGTCATTGAGGAAGAGGATTCTCTGGTGTCCTCCTTACACCAGGGCAGAGGAGTACAGACCTTTTGACTGGGGTCCCATTTCAGCCCACTGTGAGCAGTCCTGCTTCCAGATCCTGGTCTTGTACAAAATAGAATAGATGAGTTCAAAAAGGTGACAACACCTGCTGATTCATTTTCTTTTCTTGCATTTCATCTTCCCAGGAAATCTTGTCTTGTGTTGGATGCAGATTTTTTTTTCCTATGTTTTTAACCTATCACAGACAGGAAAATTACTAAAAATGAATATTTGGGATGTAGCTGTGTGATCTTTGGGGTATAAGCAAGAGACCTGAGCCTGTGCTTTAGGAGAACCTGGATCTGTGAGTGTGTGAAAGGCAGGGACTAGTGTGAGCCATTTCCTCTGTCTCAGCTGGGCACACAAGTGTGAGCTCAAACCATGCTGAAATGACTTTGCTCTCAGAGTGTGCACAGACCCTGCTCTGTTCCAAAGACACAGCAGAGACCTGCATTGTAGTCTGAGGGGAAGGCAAAAATCTATTAATGTAAATTAAACTTTCACATTTTCCATTTCAAGCACACAAGAATTCAAAGAACTCAAGAATCCACACAGTTCAGTTTTGTTCCAGAATGTATTTTTTCACTTCTCTGGATTTCTGTATCACACTATCAAGAAATAACCAGGAAGCAGGGAGAAGACAGAAGCAAAAATTTCAGGAGTGATATACTCATGAAAATCATATAGATAAATATAAGTAAAGCTGGACTGCCAGCTGCTGAGCCAGTGGACATAACAAGGCTCACTCTCTCCTCAGGGGAACTGTGGGCTGTGAAATGAGAAGGGGCTGTGTGGGTTTGTGTGTGCTGGAATCGGAGGTAGTGAGAAAAGAGAGATGCCTTGTTTAATAAACATATGCCAGAAGTGTGAAAGCTGCAGTAATTTGGTTTCTAAGCCCTACCCACATCTACAATTCACTAATTGTCTCTTTCATATGGATATGGGCTTGACCTTGCAGGCTTTTAGGCTTCAAGTGAGCAGGGTCACTCGGGGCCCAAGCCACCCCCACACATACCCCAGTTATATCTTTTTACTATCTCTGCTGGACACCGCACCTTTCTGTAATTATAAATGTCTGCTTTCTGTCACTTCAAAGGTTTCCCAGCACTGGGAGTCCTTCTTCAAAGACTTTATATTGCTGAAGAACCTCTGTCATTGACAGGAGGTCCGTCTTTGAAGTTTTTCATGCCATTTATTGATTTCCCCTTTTTAGGATGTTCATATTAGAAAATATTTCACTGTGTTTGAAAATCTGTATATTTTTATGTTGTTGAGGGGTTATCACTTTGAAGGAACAACACTGTTGCAGCAGTGCCTCCATATGAAGAAATCTGATAGTGTATCTGCTGTATACTTTATGTCCCTTCAAGCTTTCATTATAAGAAACGTCCTCTCTTTGTTTCTCTTCTAATTGCAGATCTCTTTTAAGTACTTAAGTCAGTGGGAAATTGTAGTACCTATGTGAACAGGGCTAATCTAATGGGCCTATCCACGTGCTAAAGACTTTTCAGGTGCTTAATATCCTATTGGTTTAACAATGAAAAAAGTGAAAATATTAACTTTACTTTTAATAAATGAAAACAATGTATGTCTATTTAAGCAACAGCTGTTTGGTAGTGTTGTTGCACTGTTGTTCCCATAAGCCTCAATTTTGCTATGTTTATACATGAAAGTACAAAATTCTACAATTTAAAACAGGAGGATGTTTTGGTTCCTTTGAGGTAACCTTCATTAACTCTTTGCTAAATTGCTAAAAGGATTTGTGTGCACACCTGTTGTCAGCTCAGTGTAAACTTACCCTCAGCATAAACTGCTTGGAGAGTGATGTGAGCAGGCTGGACACTGGCAAGGTCATGGAAGCTGCTCTGGAAATTCAGCTGAAGCAAATAATGAACACCTGATGAGTGGGAAGGTCTTCAATGATGCCACTCTTTCTAAAGCACTCTCTGATTGTGTTCTAATGGGCAATTTTGATAGCTCACTTTTTTTGGATACACAAGCCACATTAATTTTTTAGAAGTATCTGTCCACTGGGGCTTTTTTTTTTTNTGCAGAGGGTTTTTCTGGTTTTTCTTTTCCTTTTAGTTTACTTTGAATCCCTTTATTTATTTCAAGGGTGTAGGTTTTGGGGTTTTTTTAAATATACCTAGAGAACCATTGTCATTTTCTGCCAGAAGTCAGAAAATTAAGGAAGTTTGGAAATTTCAAAGGAGAAAAGCCTCAAACCAGCTGCCACTTTGCTCATTTCAACCTTTGACACTATGAAGAGTTTCAAGGACTTGTCTTCTGAAAGTGTTTACCTTGTGAGGTGGCTTCCTGGGTACGGTAAGTTCACATTGCTCATATAGTCTTGAGGGGAAACTTTTGACCTTGGATTACTTCAAAGATCTGCCAGATTCTCTCTCTCTCCCCCATTCCCACCCTCCCTATTTTGTCAGCTCTTCTGTCTTTGCACATAGGTTAATACTGGCCTTTTGTTCTTTAGGATCAAAACTGGTATTGCCTTATTTCTTGTGTGCCCTAAAATACCATAATCTATTCTGATTCATAGAAAAACAATGAAAATAAATGCCTAGTGTATACACCCAACTGAACAGAGCATTCTTGAAGAGCCATAGTGTGTTTTAGAACAGAAAACTGTTTTCCCTTACTGATACAGTTGGCTCTAAGTATGTTTAAAGGCTGTCTTCCACTGTGTCACTGGGCAAGATTGCAGTGGTTCATTTTCTCTCAGAGATGTGCTGTTCACACTAAGCTGATCTCTGTGTGCACAGAAGATCTGACAGTTCTGTACTCACCACACACCTGTGCACTGGCCCTGCATTGCATGCACTGTGAACCTTTGGTGTGGGGAAACATCAGCTCTGTCATGCCTGTGCAGAGAACACACTGGCAGTGCCATGGATACGTGGGTTACATCTATGATTTGTGTTATCATCCTGCCCACCCCACGTTCTGTATTTCTGTGCTGTAGAGGCAAGCCATGCAGAGCAGACATCGCCCTTGCCACTGGACTTGTAACCATGTTTCCAGAAAACTACAGGCTTAGCTGGGCTGTGTGACACAGAAACTGATGAGTGAATGACTGAAGTTGTGGGTTTACCCAGAACTCATTGCAAAAGTGTATGTGTTGCCAAAACACTTGGAGCTGTCAGGTTTGTTTAAAAGAACACACTGCTTTGAAAATGCAGAAAGATATGTTTTATGATATGTACAATACATGGGCAAAGAGCCAAATATTTCTGGCTTTTTTCCCTCACAGTTGTAAAAGATCCATTTAGAGCTTGAATATGGAAAAAAAGCTCAGGGAAGCTGACTGATGTGATAAGTGGCATAGAGCACCCACATACAAGCATGTCATAAGGATAATAGAAACAAGCTTCAGTCAGAAATGCTCAAGTTAATGTCCTTATACTGCAGCAAATACGGCCCAAGTCTGTGGCTGCAAGACTCCTGTTTGGAGTCATGATACCATGATCTCCCATTCCTTTTCTGATATGAAAAAATTATAAAGTTGTCAATGGATTTTCATGTACAAGCCACACTCCCTTACAGTGATTGAAGAAAGGAATTCTAAAGATACTCTTAGTACCTTTAAGTCAGTAAAATAAAAATCCAATTCCTCTCCTGGAGACAGGCAATCTACAATGGCAATCGTGTATCATCACGTTGTTAGGATAAATTAATTCAGACTAAGAACCTGATGTTTCCTAGACTAAATAAATTTTGCTTTTTATTTGGGTTGCACCAAGAGAATATCCCAACTTCTTGCTCAAAGACAGGAGGTTACTGCTCACTACAGCTATTTTAAATGCTCCATATCTCTACAGGATCAATTCAGAAACCTCTGCAGAAACTACCTGCAAAGTTGCTGTTCATGAAGCTATCCTGATTTCCAGCTCTGCCTTCCTAAGATAACAGACTGACTTCTTTTGTAGCCATCTGGAGCTGACTTCTGTTGTTCATACACCAAGTTGAGCTGGCACTGTGGCAGACAGGGGAAGAGTAACTTCTCATCTTCTTGTACATGTTTGTCATGTTCCAGCTGAGACTTCCTTAACTACATTTTATGAATATTATCCAAAAGAGTTTGGCAATTTATGGAATTATTACTGCTTTACTACTACTCTTCCTAATTAAAATTATCCATAATACTTGATAAGACTTCTATTCCTTTAGTGTCTCCATATGGATCCAAAAGGACTCTTCCCCTTTCAATTAATGATCTGGGCTTGTGCAGTGCACAAGTACTTGGTACTGCTGCACAAAAGAAAAAATCAACTTTTCTGTGTCATCAATGTTTTTATAAGCTTTGATTACACTAACTTTTAACAATGAAGGAAATTTATGTAAATTAAATATATTTTTCCTTCTAATGGGTTGCCATTGATATTTTTTGAAAATTAAGGAATGAGGAAAAAAAAATTGGGGATATATTATCTATCCCACATGTTTACAGCTTTCATAGAGTAATTATATAAAGGATGGTTGCTTGCAGTGCTCTTCTCTTTGCATCATTAATGCTTCTTGTCACTAGATCTAAACTGTAGCATTGTAAGACAAACATCCCCCTTCAGCTGCTTCCATTATACTGCATACTATTATAAAATGAAAGGAGGATGTTGTACTTTATCTCTTTATATATTATAAAAATAATGAAGAGGATAATTATCAAGGCTGTAGTGCAATTTCATGGCATTGCTGTCAGTTACAAACTGCTTGAGCTGCATTCCTTTGGTATAAAATGTCAAGAAAACCCCATGATTGAAATACAGTCATCTAATTAATTTCCTCTATTATTACTTTCATGGGCTGTGTATGTGCAGAACACTTGCTGGTGGTTAATAAAAAGAGAATGAAATGTAGACAGTCCAGTTTTAGCTTTTAAGTTCTGAGAATCTTTCCATGCCCAACCTTTCATTATGATGATAAACACAAATTAGCAGACTTAAAAAAAAAAATCTGAAACTTTGTCTGGCATTCTGTGAAGAGCCTTTATTGAGTGTCTGTTTTATCATCTGTTTCTTCACTGGTTCAGTTCAAAGCTGAGTGTTTGTATTTGAAACCTTCCCTGTCTCGCTGGTTTCTTGGTTTGAACAGTTTCTGCCACAGCTATAGGGTACCATGTAGTCTGAAATTCTCTTCCTTCTTTACACTGCTGACCTTAACATTTTTTCAACTTTTTATAATCCTAGAGATGTCTCTGGGCCTATGTACACTAACAGGAACAGTGCTATTTGTATGGCTGCCAGCCACTTTCTTGATTTTTACACACTGAAATTGCATTAGGAAAAATACAGAGAGATATGTCCATCCAGATTTATCACCTTATTTTGTTTTTAATATTGAAAAGCACGCAGATTAGATGCTGCCAGTCAGTGGTGAGCACTGGCTTCTACTTAAATATCTTGCCATTACGAAACTCCAGAACAATCTATGAGAATGTAAGCAAAGAACTGAGAACACGGCCACCACAAAAGTAGAAACTAAAGGATAGGTTGCAATTTTTATTTGAAGGGGAAAAATATTTGAGGCTAAATCCTCGTATTTTAAACTGATTGCACCCTTCCCAGTTTTGCCCTAGACCATATGTTCTTATTAAACTTCTTACCACTTTGAATTTCTTGGTTTTAAGGGAAATCATGGTCTTTAAGACCCCTGAAAAAGTTCATTAACATTGGTAAGTTCTGCTTTGCACAGATGACACTGCCTCCTGCAGGCTAAGCTAGAAGTACCAAATATAATTATGGCAGACCATAAATAATGAATATACCTATCAAGGTTTTGCAGGATTGCTTGTGATGTGAACATAAAACATTCTGAGAATGGGAGAGGCAGTTGCTTGGTATCAGCTGTTTAATTATCTAATTTATAGAGAGAGAGCTGAACCTGAGCTTGGGCCATGCAGGACATTACTTAATTCTGGAGGTTTGTGCCTGGGTGGTTTTAAGTTGTCTGGGATAAACCTCTGTGCAAAGAAATCAAATGCTGGTTTTGTTCCTCCACTGCTGTTGCTGCTGTGCTGTAAATCCTCTGAGTTTTTCTGAAATCACTAAAAGAGCCAGCTGTGTACCTAGAATGGTTGGCAGCATGGCAGGGAGCTGCTGCCAGGTATTCCTGGTATGTTTGGCAGCTCAAATGAGGAATGAGTTAATATCTTTTTTCCAGGGCTCAGTGTTGCATTTAAGCAGAACCCCGCACTGGAGGGAGCTGCATCCCTTTGGTCATATTGCTCAAGGACTCATGTCTCAAAATGCAGAAGCCCTACTAGGTGTCCTGGCAGCCCAAAGTAGTTGTCACTCTGCTGCTCCACTTCAGGGGATGAAAAATCTTTCTGTTTATATTGTCAGCCAGTTCTAGTAGCTGAAACACTGGGTGAATTTCAGCCATGAACCTGCTTTCCTACCTTTCTTCTGTCCTGTATTTTCATACCACAGTAGAACGACATAACAATGGATCCTGTTCCCTTGTTGTTCTTTGATGGTGTGTATATAAATCTGTGGGACATCTGGATGTCAGCAGGTCTTCAATTTGGACTGCAAAGAATAGTGAAAAGTATTAGATATCAGTTGGAAGAAGATAATTGTATAAGGTCATTTTCTTGGTAGGTCCACAAATGAAAATGGAAGTGTGTAAATATCCATATTATTTCCTTTTTATTTCACATGTGGTCCACTTAGTCCAATGACTGGAAGGAACCAGAAGACTGTGTTTCAGAGGAAAGTAAACTTACTCTATCATCAATACTCAGAGAATAAACTGAACTCAGAGAATTTTTCCCTCTGACATTCAGGAGACAGAACAGATTCTCATATGAAGTTGGTTTCTTTCTCAAACTTTGTATTGTCACAGTCTAAAGGTGTCTTCATGTTGCATTTCAAAATAGATTGTGAGAGGGTTACTAACTCTCTACAGGCCAAATATTTGTCTTAGTTAAACTAGTGGATATCAGGAGTCACTCCATTGTATTTCCTTGAGTTACTATGTTTGAAGACACTGCTTACACTTGAGTGGTGGGGAAAAAAAAAATTAAAAGCCCCTAAGTGCAAAAGGGAAAACTAAAGCCCTTTTAAATCTCAGGCAGGGAGCTGGGATTTGGTAAGAAACTCAAAAAGAAAAGAAGTCCAGCTTGTAAATAGAGATTAGGGTCTGATTTGACAGTGCATTTGGAAATTCACTGTATAGCCCATCATAAAACAAATCCCCAAATCAGTGAGGTTATATGGAATGATTCCCTGATTTGAGCATAGTATGGTGTTTGCAGATGACTGTTCTGTGTATTGTGCTTTGGCAAGCTCATTTTGTATGATCTTCAGTGTATTAAAGGCTCAAAGTGCTTGGTCATTATTTTTATCTCAGGGAGTCTGTGGATTTTACAATCTGCATTCCCCTTATGAACTCTCCAAGTGTAATTTCTTTGCTTACCTTCAACTGAGGCATTTCATAGTTATACAAATATGTGTTTATCTCTTTCTCTGCTTGAGGCTGTTCTAAACTGCCAGGATCTCATGGAGGGCTAGTTTCAGTAATGTGAATGCATCTGCAAAGGTGGCAAGGGATGGAACAGAGGAAGCATTCTGTAATGCTTTGGGGAGTGAAGAGAATACCAGTGAAAAATAGGCACAGGAATGTCACAAAAGCCAAAGATGTCATGTACCTTGGATAAATTCAGCATAAATTTCTATACAGACTCCCTGTTGTCCTGGCATGGAAAGCTGGTTATTTGCAGGACTTGCTCTGTGTATGTAATTTATAATAAAAACCACTGTCTAAACAGCTCTCTTGAAACTATTTCAGTTCCTTCTGATCTCGGCTTACACAGTGATTCTCTTTGTGGATTTGCTTTGCAGTTGTCTATTTCATTGATTCTATTTTCCTTTTTTCCCCTGAAATTGGGTGCTTTTTCTTTCAGATACCATTAAATGTCTTTCCTTGAGAATGTTGGCTGCTTTCAATGTGCCGTTGGATCCAATTGCTGATACCCTAGCTCACCATCTGGCACTTGATTTTTTCCTGCCCTTGTGCTCATGAAAGAATAGTTTGTCAAAAATGAAAATAAAAATAAAGAATTTGATGTGTTATGGATAGCTTTTCTGGAATCTCTATGTGAGCAACTGGCGAGACAGCTGATCTGGCTTTATTTATATTGTTTTGGAACAATCTCTAAGTATAATTTAGTTCTCTTACTTATGACCAGTTTAGACAAGTAAATAATCCCTTTAAAATCAGTGATACAATTTAAATAGGTGAATAATATTTGACTTTAGATTACTAAGTGCTCAAATGAGTAAGAACTAAGGAGTAGCAGGTAGGAGCAGGTTTTCCCTCTCTTCCATGCATATATACAACAAGTACTGCAAAGATTAAATAGGAAAAAAAAAAAAATAATTGAAAAAATAAAAAGGAAAAAAAAAAAAAAAGGCAAAAAAAAAAAAAAAGCTTTCTCTTGCTGCACCAGAAGGGTCCAATGGAGTTATTTATAGTGTGAAACCAAGTCAGTACTCCTTTACTCTGGAACCTTTGCTACTCTGAATTTTTTATCTTTGTTGTTTGGGATGCAGTGGTCAGTAAACCAGCTAAAACTTGCAGTTTCCATGACCTAAATTAAAGAAGCAATTTAAAAGATTGAGGTAAAGTTTGAATACAAAGGTCAGTATAGATATAAGGAAAATAGAACATCATCACACAGCTTTCATTTGGAAATTATTGGTGAGTGCGAAAAGAAATGAGAATGATCCAGTACTAAAGCAACAGGATGGTGAAATTGTCCAAATATTTGACATTTTTGCCATACCTTCATACAGTGAAGAGTCCATATTCAGGGCCTGTATTCATTCTTTATTCTTTCTGACAATCAGACCAAGAAGCCTGATGTGAAACTTCCTCACAAGAATGACTTGAAAAGCACAGCGCTAGGTGTAGGATAGGTAGCTGCAGATGAGGAAGGATTCAGTTCAGCATCATTTTAATGCTAAACATGTTGCTTCTCTCACTGACCTTGCTCAGCTGTATTGCCTGTGCTGCTATGCTGGAGTTGTCCTTAATAAATACAAATAAAATTAGACCCTTGCCTGTAAAATCTGAGATAGCTGTAAACCTTCTTTGCTATTTCTTCATAGCATTTCCATCCTGACTATAATGAATAACTTGAAGATAGAAGAATGTTGAGGGTGGTTTTTTTTTTTCCCAGACGGTTTAAAACATTACAGAATACAAGGCTGGAGTCTGGTATTGCTGCAGTCCAGGTAAAACAGCAGGAGTTATTGTAATACAGTGAGAAGGATTCAATAAATCTGAAGCTGTTACAGCAGCAGTGGGGTACTTTCAACATAATTCCTATTTCTTTGGGAACAATTTTGTAATTGAAAGTATTTATTTACAAAGAAACAGAGAGAAGTAAAAAGTGCTAGTGTTTTCAGTTCTTAACTAGTAATCATAATCTAGTTCAATTCAGAGTAGAACAGCTTCAGTAGCACATGAGAAACACAAGATAATAAAAGGGTTTGAGCTGAGAATACTGAACATCTTGTATTTCTAATTGCATCCATCTCATAAATGAACAGAAACTTTAATTGACAAAAAACTTATTACAAGAATCACAAAAAGCTGTCTTATGAGCCTTAAACAGACAAATGTTATTTGTAATAAATCAAATCCATACTATTAGACTGGTAAAGTGAAAAGAAATCCATCAGAGGAGCTTTCTGTAGCTACAGATGTTGAACATGTCAATATTTTCTTCTGTTAAGGAGCTTTTAATGGCAATTTTTCTATGCTGAATTCTGTTTATGATAGAAATCAATAGACATGACATGATAGAATCAACATTAGTCCATTCTTAGAATATTACAGAAAGAAATTTTAGTAGCAAATTTTGATGAATTATTGGTTAACAATATATCTTGGGTTAAATAAACTTCAAGATCAAAGGCTGAGGGATTTATACCAAAACAACACTGTGAGCAGGGGCTGGATGGTTCAAGACAATGAATGTATCTTGAGAAATATTAGATGACTTCCTAGACCCTAGCCAGACACAGGAGAGACTGGTAAATGCTATGCAAATCATATCCCACGACCATCACAAATATAATTGAAAGTATATGCTAAGCAATAATGCTACTTATTTTGAAACATATCTCAATTTGATTTTGATTTCTCTCTAGAGCAAAAAAGGCGGAGGTTTAGTGGTGAGACAGTGCCACCCATATGAAATATGGAAGTGGAAAAGTGGAAAATTTACATTTATTACATATAAATATCTCGTATGCAGTTTCACAAAAAGTAGGATATTACACAGCCTTGCTGTCTGATCATTGCAGTTCTCAAATATTGGGCCAAATCACATGTGGGGCAGGATTTGGGGGAACCTATTTCAGTGTTTTATTCTGCCATTTCCTGAGCAAAAAGGAGGGAACAGGTTTTTCAGATAAGATTATACTTCCCATGAGAAAATGGAAAGATTTTTTTAGAAAACATCAAACAAAAAGTACCCCAGAAACAAACAGAAATAGAGGTTTGATTCTGTCTGAAGGGAGGGCAGTAGTAGAGAATTAGTACTCTCATTCCAGTTTAAGAAGATCTGACACCACCAATTCCATCCTTCATTTTAAAAGGTTTTTAAACAGTGCTGTAGGGTCACTGTCTAGGCATATCAGTATTTAGTTTAATTACAATTCATCTCAAAAAACTGTGAGGTCAGTGGTGTTTCTAAACACACAGACTGGATAAAGCTACCCCAACAAATTAGCTAATTATGATATGTGCTTATCCAATTTCAGCTTTTCAGACTTTGCAAAAAAGTAGGCAAAGTCTTATCTACTGTGTCAGCCTCTACTCACTACAATCCTTAAATCCAATCCAATAAACTTGGATGCAAATGTGACTTAAATAATTTTATAAAGGAAAAGCTCTTAAAAGAAGAACTTGCTCATTGCTATTCAGCTGAATCCTGTTTACACAACACCTCTATGTGTTCAGTTACTTTAAGAAAACCATCCTGAGCAATGTGAGAATTGGGACTTGTCTATAGTTTGATTTGCTCCTGGAGTCTGGGGTACAGCTATTCCTACCACACGGATTACGGCCTTTTTACACATGGAAATTGAGCAGAGGAGATTTCACAATAGCTCCCCTTGTGGACAAATTGTTTTGGAATAAAAGATACTTTAGTCTGGAATAATTAGTGCAGCATTTATTCTAGAACAGAATAAGTGCACTAATTATTCCTGCAGTGTCTACACAGGGCCAAACAGAACGCTATTGAAGAATGGCTGATTCTGCAATAGCTATTTTGGCCCATTTCCTCATATAGGCAAATCCTATTGGTGTTGTCAGCAGGTAATGAGCGTATGGATGGAGAATGTGGATGGATTGCATTAATGATCTCTTCCCATTAGTGTTTCTTTGTGCTTCACTTTTGTGTGTTTGCAGAGTTAATTGCTTAAAACTCCCTCTTAAGTCTGACACATTTCTAATCCTAACTTCCCAGTTCTTAACAGAGACCCTTCAAACCCTTTTGTGGGTGATCCACCACCAGCCAGCTGAGCAAATCCATGCTCATATCTGACTGTAAAATTGTTGATTTTCACTGAAATGTATTTGTTTTTCTGGTAGGTGTAAAAGTTTGTGCTGCATTAAAGACCATTTATGCATTTTCCCCCAGGATTGCTTTGCAAAATAGTTTTGCAATAATTTGAAAAGCCACTGGGAAATTCACCCTTGTGATTACTGTTTCAAGGAGACAGAAAATCTACCTGTGTGGAGAGCTGAGGGAATTACCTACTGGTGGAAGGGTAAGAGAAATGTCCTTTAGATTCCAAACTATATTTCTCCCTTATAATAAAACAGCACTTAACATTCATGCAACAATTGATTATCTTAATTTCTGAACGTTTTCATACAGGTCACATAACCATCAGTATTGATATTAGTGTCTTTGGCTTACTCTGCATGAGCCCTGTTATGTTTGGAAGTGCACATTTTTCTGAAAGAAAGAGTTGTTCCTCCACTGGCATGTGACCCTCAAGGCACAGCTCTTGCTTGTTCTCTCACCAAAGGGTGTAGAAATGTCCTGAAGGGACATGGAGGAGAGGGGATTCACCTACTGACACCAGTGACTCACCAGGCACACAGAGAAACCAGTATTTAATTTCAAACTGAAAATAAAGATAGTTTTATGGAAATTTTTCAAAAATTTCACCTATTTAAGCACCTAGTTTAAGCCTTTTTAAGATGATCTCAAACACTACCTGTAGGAAAGGAGAGACAATCTCTGTCCATTTAGAAAGGAATCACCAGAAAAATGCAGCAGACTTTGTCTAAGTCCTGCATAGGTTCTGTTTATGTTATTGTAGAAATGGTAGCCTGAGTGTGGAACTGGAAGGAAAATAAACTTCATCTTTCCATTCTCACGCTAACTTACTGTATAAACTCGGGCAGCTCGTTCAGCCTTTTGGGGCCTCAGGTCTGCATATGTGCAGTGGGCTAAAGATACAACCCATAGCTGAAACATTGCATTATAAAGGGTTTAATAGATTTACAATCCAATCTGTTATGGGGAAGTCTAGCTCTTTAAAAGCAGGAAAGTTGCAATATGAGATGAGTGAGAGGCAGAGTGGGATTGTGCTGTAACAACTGAGACCTGTGTGCAATCCATGCATGTGAGTTAATGCTTATTTCATTACAAAAAGCTGTTTGAAAAGCACTACTATTAAGACCCATGAGAAGATAGTTTGAAAGATAGGGATGTATCTGTTCCTCCAGACAATATGGCTTTTAAAAACGCTTCCCTCAATGACTGAATTTCCCTACTAAATTGAGTACTACATTTCCAGTTAAAATCAGGTTCTCTGTTCATAACATTTTGTTCCAATACTGTGTCATAAAACTGTAATTTAGGTGATGCTAGCTTGCAAACATGAGTTTAGCAATGTGCCCATACTATGATTTCAATAGAGAAGATTCATCACTGGTGAAGTGCAGCCTCTCAAATGAGATGGTAGGTGATAATATTTAGAAATCTGTTTTCATGTTAAGAGAGGGGGGCATACAAGGAGAAATTTCTTTGTCCCTCTGTTATTATGCAGTTTTGCTTCTCTTCCCTTTGTGCAGTAATGGTGGAATAGGATGCAGATGGGTCCCTAACTGGAAACATTCTAAAAATACCCTAAAATTCCAGTGCCAAGCACAAGGGAAAGTATCTTATTTCTCTTCATTGAGAAGCAGAGAAATAAGCTGTTTGGTTCAACAGCGATTCAGGCAAGAGGAAACTATTCTATCATTACTCTGATGATCTGAATAAAACTAAAGGGATATATGCTGTACTATAGGAAGATAATGTTTTAAGGACACAATGCCACTTTGTCACTAAAACCTCAAGATACTAGACGTGTTTGCAGCTGCAAAAATGCTTCAGTTTGTCCAGCTGAAGTAACATTCTGAAATACAGCAAACCAACATGTTCTCTGGTGAAATGCCTCTTCTGATTTGCAATGGCAAACAAAAATCCAAACAATTGAAGACTGATTTGTATTGCACCCACAATTTAAAGAGCTAGTCTGATCTTTTGTACTCTATTTCCATCCAAATCTTTTATGATGCTCAAGGAACAACAATATCATCCTGTATTTTTGTCATTGCATGTACCCAAATCCTATCTGGGCAAGCACATAGGTTTAGACTTTCTCTGTGGAATCTCACTGACTGAGATGGACAAATTTTGCAGTTCCCTGTGCAGAGTAAGATATGTCAGGAATTTTCAAGGTTGGGATCCTCTCTGTGTTGGAGACAGCTCTGACAGAAGAGGGAGTTAATTTTACTCTTCTCCTGTAGGAGTTTGCCATATGCAATTTTATGTCCCAAAGTATTCTAGATGCTATAAGTTAATCCAGGTACTTAAAAGATTAAAGATAGGAGTTTTTAGATGGCAGTACAGCAGAAACAAAGGAACAGAAGGTGGCTGACAGGAGGAGGAAGGAAAAGATGCATCCTCATTATTTATAAGGAAGAGAAAAGCTGCAAATTTAACCAAGTGTTTCCTATTCCATGTGTTCTTTTTTTATTGCTCTCTAAGTGCAAAAAATGTTTATAGTTGGGTCCCCAGCTGGAACATTATTTAAGATCTCAGAGAAGAGATGAGAGTTGGGCTCCAGGATATTCATAGGTGTGAAGCTCTCATCACACATGCCTCATAGGTGTGAAGCCCTACCAAGCAGTCATGGGAATGTTTTCCCACTCCCCTTTCTGGTAACGTTACACATTTTTATACAATCAGGCCTTAGGGTGCCACAGATTCCTCCTTCATGATGCTGCTGAGCTCAGCAGTGCTGTTTTGTTCTGCATGAGTTTTAACTTGGAGAGAGGGAGGCTGCAGAACAGAAAAAAAAAAGTGACTTAGAGCATCATGAGTCTTGTGGGAAACTTCTTTCCAAAGAGCTGTGAATGATCAAAAGATCAGAAGTTGCTTTACCTACCTAATGATCTGTAGAGTCTGGAACAGAGGAGAGGGGATTTTCTCCTTGCAGAACAGAAGTTTTTATTTGAAGTGATAAAATCTCTGAATGTGTTTTCTTTACTGTGGGCAGCACTCGTGGGCATTTCAGTGTTGCCTTTCTTTGAATTTATAAGGTTTGTACTACCTTTTAAAATAACTATCAGTTATGGAAATAAAGCAATGGGGAAGCTGTTTTTCTGTTTGAAGGGTTGTGGTTTTTTTGGGTTTTTTGGTTTGTTTGTTTGTGGATTTTGTGTGTGTATGTGTGTGTTTTTAGGAAGAAAAGGAAAAGGAGAAGGAGAAATCTATTCTGGAATGAGCAGACAAGTCTTGTTATAGAGCTCAGAGAATGTGGACCTTATCCAATTTATGTAATGAACTCAGAAGTTGTTTTGGTTTTGACAGATCCACAAATTTAAAGCAAGGCAGGGTCAGACTTTCACAAATTATTTTCTTATTTTTACAGAGATTCTCAAAATCTTTGTGAAAAACTTATCCCATTAACTAGACACACCATTCTGGCTGAAAGCTTGTACAGACTTGACCAGTTTTTAATATGGTTTCACTAGAGATCCCATTACCTGAACCAAGTAGTATCAAAATGAGGGAGAAAAAAGTTATTGAACATATTTAGTGTGAGATAATGAGTATAACTTGAATCCTCTCAGCCTCTGAACTCGGTTGGCTGCTGTGCCGCTGTAGGTCCATCTGTGGTGAAATGAACCTGCCCTGTTGAGTCCCTGTGTAGCAGAATGTCAGCAGTGCTGCAAGTTAATCCCTCTGACTCTGCCCTGCCATGGTCTGGGAAGTACCACAGCTTGGATGACAACCTGATAGGGGATATTTTTTCCCATAACTGTTTGCACTGCACAGAAATATACTCTGGGAGTATTTATATGCATGTCACTGGAACTCGTCATAAAACAAGGTGAGAGAGGATCAGGAAGGCTGAGAAAACCTGACCTAATGCAAACTGGTGATCCTAATGCACCCCTGTGCTTTGCTAAATTTTTCTGAATACAGAGGTCAGGTCTCTTTGAGTTACATTTGGATCATTTAAATTCATAGATTTGGGTCAGACATATGAACAATTCTTTTTGTGTTCAGCAAAATTCTTTGTTTAAAAATCTTTTAGGGCAGCATTTCTAGATCATTATCCAAAGTAAAGGGACAGATTCTGCTTTAAATTGCATTGGTTTAGACTTAGAAGGACTCTGTGGAAGATCGTGGAGTTGCTCCAGTTTTGCACTGGTGCAGACATGTGCTGAAGTCAGCTCATAAACAACTTAGATTTGTGTCACATTCTCTGAAGAATTCATTGGTATAATAGTCTACATCTACACTGGGAGCCTGGGAGCCTGTCCTTGGCCACATCCCAGCTCCTCACTGAAGCAAGACCATGGTACTTTCTGTCCTTTCTCCTCTCCTTTTCCTTGGACAGGAAAGCTGGGGAATGTGTGCTGGATGGAGCTGAGGCACATTTCGACAGCTGCTTGGTTTGATGGAGAAACACTGAAGACCTCAGGGCACAGGATGGCACACAATGGCACACGCTCAGAAATGTAGCCCTACAATGACAGCTTGTGGTAAAACTTTGTGTGAAGTGTCTGGTCTATGAAGTGCAGACAGCTTGGCCATTGTGTTTCTTTTAAAGCCTCTGTAGCACATGCAGCAAGAGGAAAACATCACCTCTGGAAAGAGTGAAGGTGGGAGAGGGAACTGGCCCACCCAAGCTCTGACCTTCCTTTCTGAGTTTTGCATGTGGCAACAATTCCTTGGTGACTGGTAATTTCCTACAGAAGATTCCTACCTGCTGTTGCCTTAGCCAGGGAACAAGTAGTGCCTTTAGGTATAACTGACCATGCCAAGCAGTGCAGCCTCAGTGCAATTACAGACAAAACTTGTAAACAGACATTTAGAAAGCTACTAATTAAATGCATAACCTTATGTAGAGTGTAGAACTATAGATGTGTGCTTAACAATGTGTTTTAAGTTGCCTAACTTGTCCAGAAGTAAAGGACCAGTTGAATTCAGATTATGCAGAGGGTTCTGCAGCTGGTGGGAGCAAGATCACCTTGGCAAGTTATGGGGAAAGAAAAATGAACACATAATGGTGAAAAGCTAACAAAGAGTTTGGCTGTGATACAGCAGGAGGCTGATCCTCCTGACTTGGAAAACAAAAGTGAGGCTAATTCCACTTCTGCAGTCCTAAAGTTGGAAAATGGATCAGTCTGTATTACAAATTATCTTCCCCATGATGTCATGTCTTGATTTCTCTTCTCAGCACTTAAATATATTTCAGGGAGAATATAACTGCCCTGGCGTGTTTTATTTTCCCAGTATTGAATAATCTTCCAAAGACTTTCAACTTTGTTAATGTTTCCTCAGGGCATCTCCTGTTTTTGAAGGCCCATCAAGTCCAGATCAGTGCAGAGTGGGCTGAGAAAGAAATTAGTTTCACACTAAGTGCAAAATGTTTGTCCTAAGTGCAGCTAGTTCCTGTTAAACTTCATGAAAACCTTAAGTAAAGCATGTTTTATTCCATAGACATGAACAAAAACCCAGTGAAGCTTCATTAGTGGGAAACCACTTGTTTATTGAAAATGGAGATATTCTGTTGTTTTTGAAAGAGAGCACAATGCTGCACCAACCTGGGAGAGTAACCTGCTCTCTCACTTTCATGCTCATTAGAGAAGTGGGGTGTTTCTTATGTGAGTGTAATAACCTGACTGGAGATGACAGATTCTTATTCTTCTGATGTTCACATTCTCCTGTCTCTGAGGGGTCACCTGAAGTTCTTAGGAAATATGATTGTTTCAGCAGGAAGGACGACTTCCATAAATGTGAGGAAAGGGAAGATATTTATTGTATTTACCTATTAAACAGTTCTCTGTTGTGCGTAAGATAAAGCTTTGTAAATGTAGGGAATACATAATTTCAATAGCAAAATGTCCTAATTATTTTGGCATCCTCAAGGTGTGTTTTATGAAGGTGGATATTGTTCCAGGTCTTAACTGTCTTTGGTTTAATTCCAGGAGACACACAGTCTGTGTCTTTTTGAATTTCAGTGTTACTTTTCCCTTTTCATAGCCAACTTTTTTTTCTCTTTCTGAAATGTGTAGCTTGGAAACGAGGTCCTTTTAATGAAGCTTTTGAGTCTCACAAAATATGATTAATCTGATTAGTGGTTCAGACTCTTTTTATGCTTACATTAACTAACACAAAGAGCCCCCCTACAGGTTAAAGTTTAAATGTGGATTACCAGATAAAGCTAGTCCTGACGAGGTTTCTATGGTGCAAGGAAAAATTGAATTTGCCTTTCACCTCATTTCAGCCTTTGTCATCCTGGTTTTTGCCCTTCTCCTTCATTCACAGTGAGGATATTAATTTTGCAGTAAAATCTTTAGGCAATTATGCAGATAGCTTGGAAAAAGCAACATACAAACACACTATGAAAAGCTTAACTGAAAAATGGACCCCAGATATTCATTAAAACCAGATGGTAACATTCCTAGCAGCATAACTTTGGATGTTTGGACTAAATTTGTATTAGTGTGTTACAACCAGACAACAAAAATGAGCCAGTGTCATGATTGTATGTATGTTTGTATTGTGCTTTATATTTACAAAGTATTGAGGTATGATACCTACTCTGTGAATGTCCCTTTTGATGAACAGGTAAGAAAGGCTATCCTTTCACAAACAAACACATCCATCTTTAGATAGCATTCCTCTGTGGGAGGCTTGCCTTCAATTTAACAGATAATGAACTTCTTCAGATGAATCAGAAAATTGATAGTGAAATGAAGTTTAGTATTTTGCGGTGCAGCATCTACCAATACGAGGATGTTTATAGTTTCAAAATGTGGTTTATTAAAAATGCTCATTTTTAGAGAAAATTCTCATCATTCTAGTAACCCTAGCTTATTTTTATCCCTAATCATTTTATTTTGCAGATTATTTGTGTTATTGCTCTTTCAGAAATGGCTATAAGAAATTGGAGACAAACAGTACCTGCAAATAGCAATTAATTAAAAGCATGATTGTGTAGAGGGGCTTTCTGTATATTTCTCTCTCAACAATGAAGATGGAAAAGTGTTTTTTTTCTTTTCTTATATGGCATGCTCCATATGATCCAATAAAGCACAACTAAACATAGCACACCAGCCAGGGTAGACTACAGTTTCCCCTCAATGCACACACATAATTCCCATTACTGCTAATGGGAGATGCATGTCCCCACACAGAGGCAAGGGGGATCTTATATGTACATGTCATACATATGAAAATATCTGGCATGAAAAGAAGTGTCTGGTCCTGACAAATTGCCAGGAGGCTTTTTTTTTTTTCCTGTTAATTATAGTAATTATTTATCATGCATTAAAATAGTGCCCTAAATTTGCATGGCACTATGTGCAACACAAATAAGCTGCACTCGTTGCTGAAAAGAACACACAATGAAAAGCTGACAAATGTGCACAGTGCGAGGCACCGGTGCATCCTCTGGAGTTACGGGAGGCAGCGATCCCCTCCCTGGAGATGGGGATTCTGGAGGCTGGAATGGCCTGTCTTGGGACAGGGGGCAGTGTGAGCCCAGCAGAGGAGCCCTCAGTGCCAGCAGGGCGGTGCGGGCTGGAGAGCAGCGCCGGGAATGGCAGGAAAGCCCCGCGGGGCCGGGCAGGGTGTGCCTGGCCTGCCCCGAGCCCTGCCCTGCCCGGAGCCCTGCCCTGCCCTGCCCTGCCCGGAGCCCTGCCCTGCCCGGAGCCCTGAGCCCTGCCCTGCCCTGCCCGGAGCCCTGCCCTGCCCTGCCCCGAGCCCTGCCCTGCCCGGAGCCCTGCCCTGCCCGGAGCCCTGCCCTGCCCGGAGCCCTGCCCTGCCCGGAGCCCTGGCCAGGGCATCAGCGAGGGGAGAGAGCAGCCCCGGGCCTGCCCTGCGAGCGAAGGTGAGCTCAGAGCAGCTGAAAGGCAGGCCTCAGAGAGAGAAAGCAGCAGTGTGCAAGGTGAAAGATGAAAGACCTTTGGCTAAACCAGATGGAAAGGCAGATAAATCTGATGGAGCGCAGTTTAGCCAGGTGCCAGAGGAAAAGGAGTTTTCTGTGGCAAAGATGGGGACACTGCTGATTCACTGCTTGTGTCAGTTCTTGCCTGTGTAGCCTTGGCCTTTTCTTATTGTCGGTTTTGTCTAGACCCAAGGAAATCTAGTTTTTATCCTGTTTGTAAATATGCTGTATACCATCACATATCTCTGCATATATTTTATGTCTGTGTCAGTCTGTTCCTTACGGGAAATGAATCTGCTGACCAGTTGCTATAGGCTTTCTGGAAATTGGTAGCAAGGGAAGATGTACATAATTTCTGATGAGGGAAAGGTTATCAGGTGTCCTTGCAGAAAAGAGAATGTTCCACCTAGAGCAACACTTTCCATTGGAGACTTGCACCCCCTGAGGTCCCAGGAGATCTAAGTATGAGTACAAAGCCAGGGGAGAACACACATCTTTCATTCTGCTGCTCATGGAAGTACTTGTATTGTAATTGAAATTTAATCTGAGTTCATGAAATGTTTATGAACCTGGAACAATTGTATAAAGTTTCAGTCAGTTGCACTGCAATTTTATTTGCATATTTGTTTTTGGAAAGGAACATGGGCCTTCAAATACCGCAAAGAAGAATTTCTTTTTTTTTTTTTTTTTTTTTTTTTTTTTTTTTTTTTTTTTTTTTTTTTTTTTTTCTCTTGAGTTGGTCTAAAGTGGAGTACTGGAATCTCTTGAGTAATCCCCTGGATTAAGAGAAGCTTCTTTGGACTCCATTTTCTCAAAAGAAGTTGCTGCAAGCTTTCAACCCTGTGTTATCTTTGCATCAGTTGAAAAATAACTGATGGCAATAAGCAGTGGCAGGCCTCCCAAATTGTCAGCTGAGGGCTTCCTTATGTATTCTTTCCCCCAGAAGGATTACCCAGAAGAGTGCAAGGGGGAGTGCAACTGCCTGAGTGCTGCTCTAGAGACGCTGGAATGTGTTTAATTCAGCAGAAGCTGAAGGCAGTCAGAATGTTACACATTCGTTTCCATAAGGGAAAAAAAAAAAAAATCAGACAAATACTATCTGAGGACTTTCGATTATGTGGCTTCTTGAGCTCCTCCGGAGGTGTAGGTAGTTCAGAAAAATCTCTTGACCTTTTCAGGCTTCCTCCGCCATGATGGTTCGACATAGCTGTGTAAAATAGGTAGTTTACAGCTTGCCTTCCCTGGGGTGAAGCTGATTTACAACATGCTTTGTGTGCAATTTGGCTGTAGAGAGACAGTTTTACACTCAGCTTTTGTGTTTTGGCTATGATGAGCACTTTAAAAATGCCGTGATCCTGGAATGTGCGTGTTCTTATATTGTTTGTTCTTGGAGATGCAGAGCTTGCTGAGACTGGTGGTGGACTGAGGTAACCCACTGACCTAATATCTAGATCTAGACTGCTTAGATAATCTTCTGAATGAATGAATATTTATTTTCCTGAGTCAATGGAGTTATTGTTCGTGAGCCAGACTTGATTTCCTCTCAATGGAAAGATTGGGCAGCTGCTTCCCTTCCTCCTTCTCCTCCTTCTCCTCCTTCTCCTTCCTTGAGGTCACTAATCATGCATTGAAAGATCCTGAAGTAGCAGGCCATGCAGAGATCCTAACCATTTTCTGGAAAGCAGAGAGGCACACATCCATATTGATGTGCATCAACAAACCAACAAGTTCAGTGAGAGTCCCCCACTCCCCCCAGCTCAGCCACAGCCATGGTGCTGTTGGTGCTGAGCTCTCTCTGCTTCTCCTCTGCTGGGTGCTCTGCCCTCATGGCCCATGGCCCTCAGCTGAGGGCTGCTCACATAGCTCTGGCAGCTGCTCACCCCACGGATGGCAGCATGTCATATTCTGGGCACTGAAGCCATGTGGCAGCTCCTGGCAGCCTCCTGTACCCAATATCCATTATCCTCTCCCTTTGTGGGACATGGTGCTGGTGCTGAGCTGACCACTCATATTTTGGACCGTTTGGTTGTCAAGGTTGGATAGCATTGGGGATAAAGTCCCACATCTCTATATATGGGTCAGGGTTCTAGCTCAAGCTTCTAGGCAAGGGTTTGGTATTGTGTGGGCTGAGTATGGGACAACTTGATTTGTAGGAGAGCTTGGAATAGAGCACCATCCACCATGGACCAAGAAGGCTGAATTGCTTCTCCTTGCTTCACACATACCTTCCATTCATCTAAACTTCTAAATCTCTGCCCAGAGAATTGACATGCTGGAGTCCTCTTGGACTACCCCTTAGAATCCCAGATGGCAACAGTAATTACAGAGTATGTTACTACTCTGCTTAAATTTTAATATCTGTTAAAAAGAAAAAAAAAGGTAATGACAGGCGTCTGCTTATTTACAGGTATTGTCAGAACAGCAAAAAGCTATTGTTCTTATTTTGGAAAAACAGCTCTAGCATAACATTGATGCTGATATAAGTATACTTTCAGAAGCCTAAACCTACTACACTAAATGTTCATTAAATTATTGCCTTATGTATAATAGGCATTTGAAGAGTAATTTATATACTTGAAATAGAACAGAAACTGACATATCAGCTATTTTTTTCCTTTCTGTTTCAGACATACACACACAAACACATATATACATTAATTCATATATATTTTGCATGTGTAATGACAAAAAACTGTATCTATACATGGAGAATGTGTGAGTCTGTCTCACTGTTGCAGACAAGAAAACTGTCTGTAGGTTAATTCATCCTTTCTTGAATCTTAATTTAATATAAAAGTCAGCCTGGCTGTTACAAAAATAGTTTGTAATATAGTTGTTTTTAGAAGGAATTTTTTAGATGACTTTGGAAAAAAAGCTGTTTAAACCTGTCATAGTCAGGATAATTGATGTTGATATTACTTGTAATATGTTCAGTAATGTTTTATAGAAAAATGGACACATGTTTTATAATTGTGACCACATATATTTATAGTTAAAGAAGTGGGAAGCAGAATTTTACCTTCTTTTGGTATTAGAAGTGAAAAAATTAACTCAGCTGTGGGAAAGTTTGTCCAAACAAGCTTTACTGCTGGTAATTTAGCAGTGTATCTTTCCTTCCCCTCCCCCAAACTGTTGATTTTATTTTTTTCCCCTGGCTTATTTTTCTTTTTCAGGTTGTATATTCACATTTCTCAGCTGATTTTTCTTATTAAATTACATAGACATGTTGTGGCGAATCATTTAATCTTTCAAGTTGGAGTCCAGTTTTCCTGCATAAGAAAAATTTCTTTAGATTCTTTAGGACAAAAAGCATCATGTATTTGAGTTCTCTGAAAGCATTTAATAAAGCATGAAAAGATATGACATCAATCCCACTAAAACACAAGGGCAAATGAATGATGTTACTGTAAATCTTTACATCAATCACGCCCAGGACTTTCGAAACAATATAGTTTTGTTTGCATTTCAGAAGTGACAAACAACTCTTCTGACTGGCTTAACATAGTCACTTTCCATTAGTCAAGACCAGAAGCAAGTCAGAATTAAAATGTGGCCCTTGGTTGCCAGGCAGCCGAGTTGTCTTGACATGGTGGTTAGTTTCCTTTTCATCCAGTGACAACAGTGAAATGAAAGAAGTTTTGAAAAACTTGATAATGGTTTTCAAAGGAGGAGGATAATTGGTGGGGCTAGCTTGTGCGGCTCTGTGTGGAAACTTTCGCCTGTGCTAAGGGAAGACTGTCACTAAAAATTTAAACTCTTGTACACAAACTTGACCTGGAATCTTCTCCAGGTTTTCACTGGTTCATTTGTAGAACACTTCTCTCAGCCCAAGGGGTGCTGGGATGAAAGCGTTAGGACAGATGGGTAAAGCCCCAAAGGAAGAAAAGAATCAATAGTTGTGATTTAATCCATCAGTGAAAGGGAGGAATTAAGTAAAATCCTTAAAATGGGGAATTTGTAAAAGATCTTTTGATAGTACCTATAGCTGAAAATAATTTATCATCTGATTGCAGTTGAAAGTTAATGGCATTTGGACTTAGAAAAGCATATTTTTGACTCATTCTGCCAGATACTAAGCAATTTTCCTGCTGTTATTTTTGATATTCTCTAGACAATAGATAATTTAATTCAAACAAATTTTCCCAAGATGACAAAAATTTAAAGCATAACAGGATGATCACAAGATAAGCTTTTGCTGCTGATGTTAATAATGCAAAAGCTAATGGGACATTAATATTAATAATAATATAAGTTGATATGAAGTAATATTTGTGGTAAACTGTTATAAAAGTCAAATGTATGCATAGCTGTCCATATCATTCATTTGTTAAAAGAAAAAGGCGGGGGGTGGGGGGGGGAGCGGGAAGCTCAGCAAAATGCACCCATAATGAAAGAAGGGACCAATTAGGGTTGGATTAACATTCATGGTTATTTACAGTTGTTTTTGTACTTGTTCTTGTGCTCTGACTTCCTAAAATTTCACAACCCAAAGATTTAGAAAAATGGGGTTGTTTAGACGCGAGGTGCAATGAAGTGGCTGCAGCCATTGTGCAGACACCACCTCTCTCATTATACCCTCTCAATCAACACTCGGCACACAGGAAACCGCAATAAAGCCCATCTGCCACGGTTAATCTGCAGGCAAACCCACACCCATGTCTGTGCCCGTTACTCTCCAGCCTTATTATTCTCAGATCCAAAGCTTCATAAGGGATCAGCCAAAGTCCATTAAAGTAAATAATAGCTAGAAATGACAGGCTTAGCAAGGATTGGGAGGAAGTTGAAGACCAATCTGAGCTGTGAGCTCTGATTAATAGAGAAAAGCATTAGGAGAAAAGGGGAGAAAAATGACCTCAGCCTGCTCCAAAGAATTCCTGAACCTTGGTTGTTAGGGCAAGTGCTACCATCTGAGACGTTAGTGATCCTTGAATTTCCTTCACTTTGATGCAGCTCAAATGGGAAAATTTTGAAGGTTCAGCAAGGCCCCAGACCTCAGCTGGAAAGCCGTCTGGAGTCAACCCTGTCAAAATTCTCTTGTGGAAAAGAAAGCCTTTATTAGCTAGATTGCAACAAAAAACCCACAGCCTCTAATAAGAAGAGAATGCATGCTGTAGATTGCATATACATTAATTATTAGAGGGCATTTAATTGTTCTCATCTGTATCCAAATGTGTGCAAAAGTTCTTTTAAAATACCGGTCAGAGCGTGTTTAAAAAAACAAAAAGTCATGAAACCAAAAGACCAAAACCAAATACCTTCTCAGATTGTTTTCCTTTGTTCAACTCAATTTTTAATAGAAGATTCAGTTCATTGCCAAGTGAGGAGATACCCTTCTTGGGAGGACTGGTACAAAGTTGATGCTTGTGAGGTTATTGCATGTAATGTTTGCTCTCCATTATCTCAGCTGTGTTTTGTACATGTACATGAACAGAATATAGAGAAACCAGCACCAAGTCAACCCTGCACAAGGATTTCTTTTTCTATAGTGCTGAAAAAAATCACTGTTCTATAAACAGAAACTTGGGCAGTTTTAGAAAATATTTTCTACTGTTTCTCTGCATATATTATCTACCTATTTTCCAGCAATATCCTTGGAATATGTTTTATTTTGATTACTGGGAAGAATGAACAGACATTTACCATTCATCAGAATATTTGTTTTTACTACTTTTTAAAAATCCATCACGCAGTTAAGAAAGTGCGTGTGCAACCGCACCCTCACAACTTTAGCTGAGCCAAGTGCTGACCACAAGGAGTTTGTAAGTGATTTTAGATCCAGCTAAGGAATAGTGTTGAATTGATCAATCACAGACAGCAACCCAAGCAGAACTATTCAGAAGCATCTGGTACAGCTGTACAGGTGTTTCTCTGTCCCTGATGATTTTTGGGGGAAGATATTAATGATCTGAATGATGGCTTCTTGTCAGGGCAGCTATTATGATGATACATTCCTTCGAAAAGTTTATGTTACAGTATGTGGTTTCCATAAACAAGATGAAGAGGATACTGCTCAAAATGATGATTTTGCCATGAAATTGCTGATAACTTGGCTAAAGCCCTGCTCCTGTGCACGTGATGCAATTTTCATATTTTAATCCTAAGTAGAACCAAAAATGACAATTATGAAAAGACAAAATAGATACCACCAACAGCTGTAATTGCCATCTGCACTGCTCAAGGATGGGCAAAAGACACCGTAAATCAATATTAAGATCTCTACATATGCAGGTATCAGAAGGACATCATATAACATCATTATAAGAAAATCCTAATAAAATTTGGACAGTTATTCCAAAGAAAACAGGATGAACATGGAGAGTGTGTGTGCAGCTAACTAGTTCTCTGCAGTTGCAGCTGATGTCTTAAGAGAAAAGAAACATCTGCCTTTACAAAAGCGTAAGTATTTTTCTGTTGGAAAAAAACACTGAAACATATTTTAGGACAAAATCTTCTTTATTTAATTGATGAATACTAGTAACAGTTTCAACATTTTTCTGTTGGTCATGTAGGAACTATAAGATTGTGAAGGTTGAAGTGGTACTGGCATTCTTTTCAAATACATAAGATAAAATAAAAGTGGGGGTTTTTTTTTGTCCTGAAACTTAGGTGATGTATTTGTTTGGAACATTGGGCCTCACTGCTGAAACTGTGTCTTCTCAGACAATTCCATATTAAAAATTTAAAATATTTACATGATCAAGAAATCGAACATGATTTTTAGTGGAGTGGAAGCAAATAATATTATGATGCAGCTTATGCATAAGGTTTTGTATTAATTAAAATACAATGAAATATGAAAATGTTGAATGTGAGCAAGATCTATACGCCACTAAATATTCAAGACACTAAGATTAAAAAAAGCAGTAAACAAAGTGTGTATGAACAGAAAAAGCAAGCTAAATGCTCTGTGTAGTAGCTTCCTATTAAAAGGAACAAATAACCTACTTTGCTTTCTTGATTTATTCTAAAACCAGCACTATGATATTGCATAGAAAGCATGTAAAGCCTGACTTTAGCTACAATCTTTTAGTGTTTTTATACCACTGTCAACTTTTCTGCTTAATGTAAAGCAGAGTTAGCCTATCATCTATCTCTTTTCATACATGTGATGTTGTCCAAGATATGTTTCCTCCTCACAATACTCAGAGCTATCAGACAACATTTTCTGTACTCATCTTCCCACAGCATTGAAAGAAAGTCATGTAGTACATCATGGGTACCTTGGTGAGTTTTCTGTATTTTGCTTCACTGAATAAAATGCATTTTCACATCTATTTTTCTCTTGTTTCCAAGGACAAGGCTGGCTAATAGTAATGATTTGTACAGCAATTTCCTCTCAGAGCTCAGCCTCACACTGGAGATACATTTGATTTTGAATATAGACCTTTTCCAATGGATCAGGAGTAGCTGAACCATTTAGCAATGATGTTTGCTGTTTGTTTAATGAAGATACTAATAATACTACAAATATGAACAGGTTTTGGAATTCATTAGTTTACACAGGAATAGAAATAATCATCTCTCAGCAACACTTGATCAAATAATCTATCAATCAAAGGAGTCCATAGCTGTAGCCAAACACCTTTCTGTCTTTGAGGATTAAAAAAACACAGGAAAACAGATTGTGGCACTGAATCCATATTAGTCTTTATTGTTTATTTTACAGGAATTCCCGTTTACAATTTCCTCTTATGTTATTGGTTAGCCTCCCTTGGATATTTTTTTGTTGGATATACTCTTAAATCTATCTGCAGTTCATAGATATTCCTATAAATTTTGTTTATTTTACTCTAAGCTCCTTATTCCTTACTAGAAAGAATATTTTTAATGACAGATTTAGTGTAGGCTTGCTGCTTATAAACATGAATTTGTGAATGCAGAGACAGATTTGCCCATTTCAAAATATAAAGACAAAACCAACTTTTACTCTTTCGTCATTTTCTTTTAAGTTCACCAAAAACCAAGGAGTTTTTTTCCCTGTAGATCCCCAGGAAACTGTATTTTCTATAGCCCAGTCTGCAGAATGATGTCACTTCATGTTTTGTTTAACACCTGACGTGTTGCACAGTCCCATATACGTCACACATAACTGGACAGCTTTAATAAGCCATTGCCTGGGTGTGTTTCAGTGTGGTGCAAATGTACAAACTGCAATTCTGGTTAAAGCTTACCTCTTTAGTGAATTTCTGCAGGAAAAAAAATCCAGCCTATGCTGGTAAGATGACAAACCTGTGTATTTTTAATAGAAACTGCAGTGAATAGAAAGGGACATCTATCCATTCCAATCAAAAGCTAGTGACTGTAAAATTTTCTGGTCAACTTTTGGCATAATTTGGGGAAGTTAGGGCCAATTCACTTGCCATGAGGCATCTCTGGCCTTTAGGTCCACTAGCAATTTTGACACCCATCACCTCAGGGAGCCAGTTCTCACTTTGCCCTATTTACTGTCTGCAAAAGCCCCATTTCTCATTCTGTTACACTGCAAGGGGTAAGCACAAAGCCCTCCTCTTCCTCTTTTGCTCCCATTCATCCTTACATCCAATAGCACACAGCTTGTACAGGGCACTATTGCTAGAACCATCAGGAACTTTGCATCTGCTGCCTTCCTGAAATAGAAGGAAAATATAAATATTTGGCCCCGAGATAATTTATTTATATGGGAACAGAAATTCATTTCAGAGAATCCACGTCAAGGACTCCCATGAGTCTTTTAGACACCCCAGGATTACCTCCAAGAGAGTAGGGACTTCATTTCTACTGTAAACACGCTTGCAGTTCACCACAAACATGTCAATAATGGTAACAAATGGCCCCTCTATGTGTCGTACACCGAGAGCCAGGGGAAGCGTGTGTGAAAGCTATTTTTAGACATGAGGCAGGGAGACTCATTTTACTACATGAGTAACACAAAAATTCAAACAACATTTTTTTTAAAGAAAATGTACCCAGTTTGGGGGAAGGTGATGTATCAAAAATTTTTGGGAGTAAAGGGGGCGAAAAAGGAGCAATGAAGTCCTATTTATCCTGCCATTATCTTACCAGTCTGTGTCTCTTTGGACAGTAATCACGGGACCCAGATGCTAAGGGTAAGTGATATTTTCCCACAAGCAGTTTCTGGCTCATTGGCAGCTTTTGTAGGCAGTTGTGTTGGCAGCCTTGGAGCTGCCTCTGGCTCTGTTTTGTGGCTTTGCTCTTGATGGGCTGCCCTGTGCTGCTGGATGCCATTTCCCTCTGTCAGCCCATGGGCTTTCGGAAGCTTTGCTCTGTGCAAATCCCCTGTGAAACAGATAAATGGGCTCTTCTAGGGCAGAGGAGGAATCTGTTTCCTGGCTGTTGTAGACATTAGGTGAATTACTGCTCCAGGTACTTGGGGAAACTTCTGCCATTTTGCAATTTTTGGTTTCCCTAAACTGTAATATTCATCACAAAGACAGAGCCAGGTACAGCTCCAGGTGTTAGTCTTAGCCCTCTCCCCCTCACTCCTGTTTTTTGGGGTTTTTAAACTATCTTTTACCTCTGCTACTCTGTCTGTGCTTTTTTGAAAACTCTTTAATTGTACTCTCTTTATGATATATTAACAACACCACACCATCAGAAAGTAAACACGGTATCTCAAATAAAACAGTAAGATTTAAAAAAAAGATGGGTTCTGTGCTTCAGACAGAAATGGCAATTTTTTTTCTCCCAGTTTACCTGTAATTCAATCATGCTTTAAAATATAAAGAAGGTGTATAAAATATAGTTTTAAGTAATTCTGCATATTCTGTATTGAACGTGTGAATATAACTATCTTAAAATCTTTTCAAACATTAATTCTTCTATTAGATACATATGTTGCTATGCAGCCAATATAAAATATTTCTTTTACAAATGTATTATTGGACAAAATTAGAAGAATTCTATTTATAAAATATACTTTTAATTAAGATTCTTGGTCTTTTTATTAAATCAGATAATCATGTTATACATTTTTTGCATTGTTCCTCTTTTTTTGCCTAGATGCTTAGAAAAAAATACATTTCTTGAGTGGTGATTAACTTCTCCTTTGTGGATTTCTAACTTCCAGTTTATTAATTCTGGATTGGATTTTATAATTAGTAAATTGCATATTTGTGAATTATTATAACAAAAATGCAGAAAACTCGATTGCATTCTACTGCAGCTTCACCTGCAAAAGCAGATCTGTAGAGGGGATTTTTCCCCCTGGGTGCTTCTATGCACTTTCTAGTGTGCTAGTTCCAAAAAAGCTGTCAGATCACTTGTTAGATTTGACTGGAATTGTGTATCATTCTGAGATCACTTTTGTTCACAGAATTTCCTGGAAATTCATATACTGAAAATGTTTATTAATTGGTATTTCATATGCTGTTTGTTTGGATTTTTAAATAGTAATAATGAACTCAGTAGAAATAAGAAAACAAAAACCCTCTCAGCCAATTTGTGTGAACTCTTTTACACTTTGATGTCACCAAATCTGTGTAATTCTATCTCTGTCAGGAAATTACCACATGCCAGAGATTCCTCAATGAAATGCTGACAGTCTGTATTCTTAAAAATGTATGAATCTTAAAATTTATTTTTGTTAGGCTGACATCAAAGACCACGGTAGATATCTTGGCAATTGTGAACTGATTGGTAATAACCTCATCCAATATTAGTTCTGTGAGACTCTAAAGGAAAAACTGCTCCTCTTGCAAAGGGGTGGTCTTGGGTTAAATTTGCAATTTTTTTCTCGGTTTTAATTCAAATGCAAGTAAAGGATATTCTAAATCTAGGCATATTTACAATATGTTTTTCCTCCAACCCAGTTTTATCAATTTTCTTTCAGGACACTATGGCTTGTGATAAAATCTCTTTGCGATGACCAGTCCTAATTGGGTTCCTGCTGTTTGAAGATTTGTGCCTGTTACCTAGAGTTTGCAGAAATGGACTTGCAGTCTGTAAGCTGTTTGTCCCATAATTTTTAAAAGTTAGGTATGAAATGCTGTGAGGAAATTGTCATTTAAAATGCTTCCAGCTTTTTGCATAGGTGAACTTATACTACACAAAACCAAACCAAGAAACAAAGGAACCACAAAGAAACAAACAAACAAACAAACAAAACCCCCAAACCAACAACCCCCATCAAACCAAACAAATAGACAAAACCCACTAAAAGCAAGAAAGTCTAATGTTAGCCCTGCACTATGGGCACAGTTGTTGGACATACCCCTAAACTATTTCTGGAACACCACTTTCCAAACTGAATCCCCCTTTTTTTTTTTTTTTTTTTTTTTTAAGGAAATACCTGAAGGATAACATTAGTGTTTCACACTGTCCGTCCACATGGCCGCTGGCTCCTGTGTGCTTTCCTCACTAAACTGATGTAATTAAACGGGATTGTTCATTTTCCTCCCTGTAGTGCTTCAGTCCTGAAAAAGTTTCTTCAAAGAAACTCATGGCCAGGGCCTGGAGCAGCTCAGCGGGCTGGAGCTGGGGCTGTGCCTGCCCTGCCAGGGGCTGTGGCCGCTGCCCGGAGCCCGCCGGCCCCAGGAGGTGTCACTGTTGGGACTGGCAGGGCCAGCTCCGGAGCTGCTCTCCAATTTTTCAGGGCTACATTGACCATGAGGTAGGAATTGACCCATATCACACCTCCTTCCCTGCCCCCTGCCTTCCCAGGGAAAAGGTGACCACAGGTAAAATTAGCCGGTGGCTTAGATGGTGTTACGGACAAATAAAAATTTTACGAAAAGATATTCAGTGCTGGGTACTGTAGGAAATACAAATTAATTCAGGCTTGTTAAAATAGCTTTTTTCCTTATTCTTAAATGTTTGTAAAAAATCATATTGGGTCGGAGAATTTATCTTTATAGAAGTCTTTTTTCATTTTAATGCTTTTCAAGTCAGATGGATTTACATGATGTGAGACTATTTTGTAAATGTTAAAATTTTACTAGATAGTGCTCTCAAGATATTTGATATTTGTTAAATCCTTTTCTATTAAGAAAAAAAAAAATAGTTTATTTACAGATCACCCATGGGTTGAAAATTTTTTAACCGTAAGTATAATACAAATAACCTGTATGACTTCCTAAAGATTCCTAAGAATTTACTAGAGACTGTAGACTTTTAAAAAATAATCATATTAGGAGTTGCCATGGTGCGTATCCTACACAGGAAAAAAAAATCTTAGTAAGTTAGCCTAAGATTTTGGAGCAGCCTACCACAATCCAAGGTAAGTAGGTTCCCTTTTAATTGTAATTTCCATCAATATTTTGCACTTTGCTTTTAGAATCAGTGTCTTAATTCAGTCTTCAGCTTTGGCATTTATTTTACCAGATCTGTCAGCTTCTCCATGCATCTTGGTGTTTAGAAGTTTCCTATCTTCACAGCAATAACTTAAAACCTAGCGAGTTGCATTCTCTGCCTAGTAGGTATGTTTTATTCCCATGGTTTGTGGTTGATAAGTGAAATAAAAAAAAATTAAAGAAAGAAAGTCAATTTAGTTTTAAGTGTCTTCAAACTCACACTGCATATTTTTGTTAAAAGGATACAAGAGAAACTCTTTTATTTTCTGAACAATATTGCTGATATTAGCACAAAGCACACTGACCATTGCCTGAAACATTAAATTTTACCTAAAAGAGATTTTTACAAGTTCTTTGTCTTTATGCTGTCACTGTGGAAAGCCCACAGAAGCAGGGATCCTCTATCATTCAATAAGTTCCTTTTCTTGTGCTCTTGATTTCATTTCTCTGAGCTTTGATGTATGTTTTACTCCAGTTGTGAGAAATGCATATATAAAATGCCACATGCATATGAGAATTTCAAGTGTAGATGGATTTAAGTCCCAACTTTAAGGAGAGCTCTGTCCACAAAGAAAAATGATTACCCATTAACTTTTAGACCTTTAATCTTAAAATGTCTCAAAATGTCATAGAGGCAAACACATCACAGCCAGGATAAATCTTTCTAGTCTTCTTACTTTTTTAAAACAGCAAAGTTATACCTTACATGATAGCTTCAAAAAAGCCCAATTATCCTATGTTTTGCACCACATATTTATCAGTAATCCGTTCTGTGTGCAACTTTAAGATAAAAGCTTGCAGCTACTCCACTGCTCGCTTTTCCAAGTCACTTAAAAATGGAAAAATTGCAGCTGGAGATGCTGGCCAGTAGAGGCCTCTCTAGATTTGCCTTATGATTAAGAACTCTGCCTGGAATCAGTCGCACTGAGCAAAAGTACTTGAAAAGATTCTGTGGCATGGAGGGGGAAAGATCACTTTTTAATGCCCTTTTAAGTTGTAAGATGTTGATTAATGTTGCCCTTTACATTAATGATGTTTCAAGTAAAAGAAAACAAATTTAAAATGGATAAATTCTATTGAGGATGCATTAATTAAACAGAGACTTTACCATATGCTGTGGCTGGAGTGCTTGCTGGCCTTTCTGTTGTTGTTACCTGTGTAAAATCCACCCCATCCTCTACATGAATGCCCAAGCTGAATAGCCATTTGAATGCAAGCTTTAGTTTGATTCGCCATACAAGGGGTACTGTGTCACTGTGTTTTCTTTCTAGGAGTCACTAAGTGATTTCTATATCTGTTGTCATGGTGATATAGCAAAGCAGGGGAAAATGGGGGCAACTCCAGGCTTTCTCTACACCCTCTGCACTAAGAACTAAGATGTTGTTAGCAGGCCTATAAAACATTGGGCTTTATCTGGGCCTTCTTTTTGTTCTCTGATTGTCAATAAAACTCATTTTAAGGGTAACAAGGACATCTAAATGTCATCTGTCACAGTGTTAGAGAGATTAAGTTTGTTTAGGAACTTGTGCTGGACAAAAGGCCACTATTTGTTCAGCAGATACAAAGCGGTGTTGGCCATCAGGAATCGTGATTTAGAAGGAGGCTGCTTGGAGCATCCAGGGAAGATCAGCTCAGTTGCAGGTGATAGTAAGAGGCTCCTTGACATGACAGCATTTAAAACGCCACCAAAACAAATATGGTTTTGATCTAGGAGCCTGTTTATCAAGGTTTTGTTCTCTTGGACTGGATTTTGTTGGGGTTTTTTTGTTACTTATCAGCTTTGTGGACCGCCACGTTACTGGAGTAGCTGCATAGATCTGAGGGAAGAAAACAGCCATTGACAGCGGATGGCCTGTTTAAAAACATGACACACACACCTGATAGTCCTTGAATGAATAAAAAAAGAAGAAGGAAAGGAGGTTTTTCATGGAAAATCCAACAATAATAGGTGCTGCATTAACTCAGCATTTACTTAATAATGAGGCTAAATGGAAAGTACAGATTAATGAAGACATTGGTGTTATTAAAATCAAATCCTGTGGTTCATATGCTTTTCTTAATAATGAACATTGTGGCTATTGGAGAGGAAGAACAGGATTTTTTCTATTAATTTGGCACACATCCCAGATCTCATTCAACCAGAACCTATCCTGTGCAAAATGCAACCGATGGCCTTTATGTTCCACAGTCTTGCTGCTTAATATTTTTGTTAATCCAAAAGAAAAGGCTTTTCCTTTTTCAAATTAAAGAAAAGGAAAGGGTGATCTTTGAGCCTAGACAATAACTAAATAACACAAACCAGCCATGTTGATTTTAGCAGAAATGTTGGTTGAAAATGTCCCTAGAAGAAAGATGTGATGGCGTTTATTGCAGTACAGCTATATTTAATTCTGACATTTGTGTTTTGGTAGTAATACAATGTATAATGCTGATTGATATATTTTGTGGCTTGTTGTGTATTTAGTAAGATCTAAAAGAAAATATTCAGACCATGTATCTTGACAAGTAAAAATATTTTAGACTCATTTGGTAAGGTTGCTGTAGTTCCAGCATTGAACAAGCAGGATTTGAAATGCAGCTGAACAATGGATTTGGCAGAGTTGAGTGCTCGTTTTGCCATGTGCTCAATGTGAAACATTTGTTTGATGTGGAAGGAAGGTACATAACCTGGCATTGGGGTTGATGCATCATGGCAGTATCCACTCCTTACTCAAGTGTTTCCAGTTGTTGATCCAGCCATGTTCCCTGAGGGTCTGTAGAGTGAACAGAGGAGGCAAACAACATGGTATGGGAGAGGAGATAAAACCCACGGGAAAGAGTCCTGATCCTGTCAGGTGGGCCAGAAGGGAAGAGCATGACAGAATGTTGCTTTTCCATGAATTAGGTCTCTCCCTCTAACAGTTACTCCAGATCAAGCCATCACCTTGGTTCTGCATGTGGATGAGAATAACTTTGGCTGAAGAACTAAGAGTTCCCAGAGCATGCTCTGTTAGCTTCTTTTTTCTTCATATCACAAGGCTGCATTCATAGTGAAATTATATGCAAACACCACAGTGAATCCCCTAGGAGTAACCTTGTCAAACACAGGAAGTAAATCCCCTATTCTGTGTAAGTGACAGTAAAAATTAAATATGTGCAACTAGGTGTGTAGTAAAACTCACTATAACATTTTCAGCCTTTGGACTCTGTTTAAAACAGCCCAGCTTCTAAAAGGTGTGTGGAGATTGCTGCCATAAAGGACAGGATCCACCCTCACTGTTTACTCATCCCTGCCACAGAGGGCAGGCGGAGGGTGCCCAATGGCAGAAGATCAGCACTGCTCTGTTGTCTCTTTCTATATCACTAGGTCCAGAAAATATAAAATTGTGGCAGGGAGCCTCTCTACCACCTACAGCTCCCTCCTGTGAAAGAGGCTTTCCCATCCAAGAAATTTACATGGTTTTCTGACGTCTCTGTGACCAGACTCTTGCAAATTACTTATAACCAGGAGGCCAGAACCCAGGCATTAGTGTTCAGTATTGGAATTAGTTGGCAGGAAAAAAAAAAAAAAAAAGAGTGTTTTTTCCTTTGGAGATTTTTTTATGTTCATAACCTGCCACTCTTCTGTTTTCTATTCTGTTTTCTATTATTTTAGGTATGTAGTCTGCTATTCATTCAGCTCCTCTCCACATTTTTTCAGTGAGCTACAAGACCAGACTTGGTCCAGAAGTCAGGAGATCCTGTCTCTCTTCTCCCTACTCTCTTTGCTTTGAAGGACATGTCTCAGGTTCTTTCACTCTAGGGCAATGTTAGTGTTTATGAAATGTTCATGGGACCTTGTTGGACCCTTGTGCAAAGGGCAGTTTGTTGACGTGAAATGTCTTCTTACTGTGGAGCAAGCTAAGACAAGGGAATGAGTGACACTTAAGACTCAAGTATTTGATTCTTGCCCAGTTATTCTGTGATTAAATCTCGTTTTTACATTTTCTTTCTCTGCCTCTGCAATGACAATTCCATGTGAGCTGGCACTTTGGCATCACTGGGACAGTTAAGTGCTACTCAGTGTGAGAAAGGGCTGCAGAATTGGGCCTCATTTAGGAAATGTTTTAGGGCCATCGAAAGCCTCACTCGTTCTCTGACTTCAAAGAAGTTATTGCTTAGTGTTATTAGAGTGTTCAAACTGGACACTCGTAGCAGTGCCGGGAGCAGAAGTGCTCCAGCTTCAATCGGCGTTTGGAGCAACTGCTCCATCAGGACCTGGGTGCATATTCCCCTCCCTGCACTGAGGAGCATCTCATGTTGTTTAATGTGTTTTTTGATGTGAAGTAAAGCCCAGATGAGTCAGTGTTGTTGCTTGGTGGGTGCCTTCAGCATCCACTGACGTGAGCAGGAGCAGAGGGTGTTTGCCCACAGTGGGCAAGCTCAGACCTTTAGTTTTAAGTGGTGGAATTGCCTGTTTGTACACCAATGACTTGAGTGTTGTGGGGATATTTTAGATAGTATTATAGCAACTACTTAGAAAATGAAAGGGGAATAATAAAATTACTTTGTTTTTCTTACCTGACACAGATATTATATGTGGGCATACTTGGTAAGATGAATCTTTTTTTGCTAATACTTGTTTCAATGTTATTCCTGCTTGTGGTTTAAATAGTGAAAGAGCAATGAATTAAATGTCTACACTGAAAGTATGTCACCTTCTGTTGGAATAGCGGGGAGTCAGAATATATTTTATTTTTATTAGTATTATGACTATAGATTATATGGGGGATGTGACTGTTCAAATTCCCTTAGTAATGAGTTTCATGTTATACTTGCAGAACAAGTCCAATGAAAGAAGTTATTGCTATGTAAAGTTAATTCTTAAAAATAATATGAAAAAATTAACAAGACAGCAAAAATGAGTTTTACTATAGTTTTATAACTGTTCAGTTACTGTGAATTGCTAAGATTTGTAAAGATCTTTGAAGATGAAAAGCTCTGTATAATATTATTATACTGGCTTTGAGAAAGTAAAAGGAAAAAAACCAGTTCATCCTGTTATAATCCTTTTAGAAATTTTAACAAATCCAACGGCTTTCAAGTAGTGGAAATATTTCAGAAAGTGTTGCCACCACTACTGCTGTTGCTCCAGGCTATGTTATCATATACCATAGTGTGCATGGAAGCAAAGCTTAACTAAGGTCATTCTAATGAATTTTGAACAGTTACATGGACCTAATTTGGCTTTCTGTCCTGTATGAAAGGCAACCTCTTCATGCTGCAGCACCCAGCAGAAACCCCTGAGTCGTCTTATCAGCCTCATCTGCATTTTTCATCATCTGAAAGAGCTGCAAATAACGCTCAGCATATGAACTCAGTGCATGTGTGTGCTTTTCCATCTTCAGCATAGGGGGCAGACAGTAGGGTTTTTCAACCTCTAAAGAACTGACAATATATTTTATTCTGCTACCTCCACTTCTGACTCCAGTTTTGTTCTCTCATTTTTGTTACCAGGTGTGAGTTCTTGGGTACTCAGCATTTGTCCAAATTCCTTTGATGTCAGCTCTCTCCTCCATTCCCCAGAGAGCTGCAGGGCTCCAGCATCATTCTAGGGAGCTGTTTCTCTGTTGTTGACACAAAAGACAGACTGAAATCATGGGTTTCAAAAAAAGTTTTTCCAAAACTCATGGGTTCCCATCAGCACTNCCTGTTGTTGACACAAAAGATAGGCTGAAATCCTGAACTCATGGGTTCCCATCAGCACTGCATGTCTGGGGAGCTGCTCTAGCTGAGTCCATTACACTCAGTGCTCCTTCCAGCCCTACAACCTTCCTCCTACAGGTGCTACAGAGGAAACACTTTTGGTGGGGAAAAAACAGTAAACCATGCCAGGAACCAAGTCAGAGTGCCTGAAAGTAAGGGAATCTCAGAGATTTAATGTTCTTTACAAAATATTATTTCCCATTCTCTCCAATCACTGTGTATATTATCTCCTTTTTTAAAATTCAGCCATAGTAAATTCTTGCACTCAAAGGAATCTGGTGTTGGTGAGCTCCAAAGTAGTTGGAAATGAGAATTTCCATTTTGCAAAATATAAAATACAAAAATTGAAAGAAAAAAAATTTCAAAAAATCCCCATTCCCATAATTGGTGCAAAATATTAATTGCTGATTACTGAGATAATTTGCTTCGATAGCATTTGATGGTTTCTTTTTAACATTTATCTCATATAGGATACAATGAAAGATGCTGAATCAACACATTAACATTTAAATGTAGTATTTTACTTTCTCTGAAAAGTGTTTGTTAGATTTATAACATTTGTAAATATTGTTATGAATACTTTATTTAAAATGCTTCTATTTTTACTGCAGCGCACCATACAACAGAAAACTGAAAAATATTTTATTCAGCTCTCTACCATAGTTCAATTATTGAATGAAGATAATAAGTTTCTTTTTATCATTTTTGTATTCGCCATATTTCATTTCAGTAAATCTCTTGTTCTAAGGTGAAGTTTCTAGCCTTATCCAGCTATTCTGTTTTCATATTTGGATCATGTCCTTCTTATGTGTCTCCTTTCTAATGTGAATAACCCTGTGCTTTTAACTTTTCTTCAGGTGAGGGTTGGTTTGGGTTTGTTTGTTTTGTTTTTTTATTATTCTTGACTATTCTTAATTATCTGGTTTTAAATCAGCTTCCCATTTAATTCTGCATTACACCTTTTACTCAAAAGTGATTAGAAATAATGATATATTTCTGAAAGACCTTTATTATTGTTAACGTAATTTAATTATATTTTAATTTCTGCAAACATATTTGCTGTTTTTTTCACTGCAGTTCAATACTATCATTAATAATGTTTATGTCATTTGTCTTTCTGAATGGAACATGAAAACGTTGTAAGAATCACTAGAAGAAAAAAAATCCCCGAAAAAACCCCATATATTTGCTCATTAAAATATACTTATTATCATGGTAGCTCTTCACCCATCTGACTTACATCCCTCCAAGGGTGAATGATAGTCATTGTTGGCTGCTTATTGTTTGTCTAATGAAACCAGGTGTGCTCTGCATTGCTTTTGATTCTGCAGCAAGAGTAGCACATAGCTGTAATTTTGCTCAAATCCCCAGCACCAATATACTTAAATTGCTCTGCATTTGTGTACTAGCTTTTTACATTTCACCTACCTGCATCTTCTTCTAAGTGTACTGAACATTGCCAAGCTGCTAAGATGCTAAATGGACTCTTACCTAAATGCCTCTGTCTCTTCCACAGTCTCACAGAAAGTTGAAGGACTGAGAGCAGGGTGTTTGAAGGCATCTGAATGGGAGGGTTGGAATCGTTTTGCTTGGCTTTAGACACCCAGAGCTATCAGGAGGCTGATCTCTCTGGATTTCCCCTCCTCCATAGGAATGCTCAAGTGCTACCAGTTTGCAGAGAGACAATATTGCAAGTTCCTGTGAGTAAATCTCAATGCTATGGGTATGGGTAATTGTAAATTCTCGGTCTTGGTTTGTTTCACTGAGTAATAGTTCAGTGGACTTTATCACGTATGTACCACAAATATTGCATGATGTTTTGGCTTCCTTGTCTGCATTGACATAAAACAGAGTTGCAAGATCAAGACATGTATTCACCTCAAGGCAGAGCTGTAGTTTCCAAGTACCAAGCATGAGCAGATATTTGACTGTTTTGGTTCTTGGAGCCCTTATCTACTATACATTTTTTACCCAAGTTATTCAACATGGCAGTTTTTTTAATTTTCATCTTCCAACTGCTACCTAAGTCAGGCTGATTTTTGCCTAAACATTCCATGGCTTTTTGTTTGTGATCTCCTTTCTCTGTATAATGAACCCAAAGGATCTGATCCTAGGCTTCTCCTCTCCAGTGGCAGCTCAGGAACTTGCTTGAGATTAAATACAATGTCAGTCCAGTGTCTTAAAAGTCTACTGTTTATTACTAAGTCCTCAGATCTGTCCAAAGAATTACATGGCAGCACATACCTTCAACTTCTAAATGGCAACAAATGTTGAGCAAGAAAGATTTCAGAGAGCTGAATTATCTTGTTAAATTAACTGGAACATTTTAATTTTTACTAGAGTTGAGTGAGCTTGAGTAAATATGACGAATTGGACGCTCACTTCATTTAGCAGACATCAAACACACACAGAACGTTGCCCAATTTAATTTTGCCCTGCCAAGCTGGGAAAATGCTTGTAAAACATCACTGAAGAAGAAAAGGGCTAAAATTTACTCTTGGTTGAGAGTGCATGTATAAATTCCCTTGACATAAACTGGTGTTGTATATGTATGTCTGTATATACACCATAAACCCTCCCTCAGGGAAAATCCTCCAAACACCTGCAACCAGAATTTATGCTACCATGAGTTATTCCCAGTAAAGTCAATAATAGCCTTCCCTTTTGTTCTAAATGGAATATGTAACTCCTGTCTTACACCCCAAGGTTTATCTCCTTTTCCTCTGCTGTCTCTTATCAAACACATACCAGCACAGTCGTTTGTTCAGTCATGCTCAGTAGAGTGGGTAGATTTTTTTTTTTTTTTGCTTTATCCCCTGAGCTTAATGGGCACATTTTGTGAAGAGTGAGCCAACCAGGTAAATAGCTGCTACTATGGAGCTTAAGAGCTACAGCTCTCAAATTAGGAGGTGCTTTTTGTCAAATAGGCCTCTGTAGCTCTAATATTAGTAACAAAACAAGGGCTTTTCAGACAAGAAAAAAAAATCTTTTGTCTGACTCTGTATCACACTTAACTCTGTTGCCTTGTCAAATATGTCAATGTTCATATTATATAGCAGCATTCATCTGTGGATGCAAAAGTGCTTTGCAAATATTACCTCTTGAATACTTTTAATTTATATTTAACAACCAGGTTTGTGAGATGGTACTCAAAAAGAATCAGAGTGAACTATTTAAAAAGTTAGCATAAATAAATTATAGTAATTTATTTGCTTTCCTGTTGCTCTATAGAAAGTTCTTGGCTTGAGCTCCAGGGCAATGTTACCTAAGCATGCTTCAAACAGCTATTTTTTCTCCTTTTGTTTTAACACCATGTCCACGCATCTCTACATGCTTCTTGAATTTTAGTTTCAGCTTTTCTGTTGCAGTAATTGGCAAGCATCTTCTGGTAGAGCACCCAGAATGAGGTACACAGGAGGCAGAATACAGCCCTGAGTAGAGGTGTTATGGTCTCAAATGCATCCAACACATAAAAACAGTCATCTTTTCCCAACTTTTAAACTAAATTTTATTATTTTTTGCATGCTTCAGAAGCATTAGTTAGAAATATTACTGAAGGAATTCCTTGCCTTCAGGCTATGCAACTTGTCCCAGTGTTTTAAGGCATTTTTATTGATTTCTAAAGCAAATTTGCTTTGAGCACAATCTTTCATCCCATGTTTTCTGATGACAAGGCTACAAGCCTGTTTGCACAAGGCAGATGTCACAGACACGTTATGAGTTTCAAACTGGTGTGTGAAACATTACAATAGGATGGTTTTTACTATTGCACCTCTGAAATCACAATAACAATGAACTACTTACCTGTTCACTGAAAACACGCTGGATATTAGGCATTCCTTATCTCAATTTGTCAGCTAGTTTATTAGTTTAAAAGTATTAATATTTATTAGTAGTCCATTTGCTCATTAGGTCTGTAGGAAATGTTAGTTTTATGTCAAAAGCATGCATTGAGGCAAAGGGGAATGTGGGGAAGCTGCAGGCAGACTGTCTTCGGTGCTCTGCTTCTTGGGTTCCCTATTGGTCTGTCCTGGGTCTTGAGTATCAGAGCTGGTACATGCTCACAACACTGCTTTGCATTTGCTGACAACTGCAGGTGATTTTTCCTTTTAGAAACCAGGATTTTGGTACCCAAAGTTGGGTTCTCAGATTGAAACACTTAAAGTCTCAGATCTTTGTTTTCATCAGAGATGTGCACAGACAATGAGTGAGTGAAATGGCTTTTGGACTGTGTATCAGAAACAGCTGAGCAGTGTGAAGTTGTTGCTGTGGAGCACATTTATTCTTGATGCCAATTTGGTGAGGATGCTCTCTGCCTGCTGAGGAATGCAGAAGTGCTGCTCATTCTTGGAGCACAAGGCTGCTTTGGGCTGGTTTGTTTGCAGGTCTGTTTTAGGATAATAATTCTGCAGACAGCTGTGTTGTGTAAGAAAACTCCCATTCAGGTGTGCAGGGCTAAAATAATTAGATGTGTTCCTAGAGCAGAGATAAACATTGCCCTTCTATTTTTTTTAAGCAGATGAACTTGCTAGGCCCACCCTAATGCTCTGGGGTTGTCTCCTGCCTGATGGGCTGCCACCAAAGCTCTAAAACCCTCTCACACAAAGGCACCACAGGACTCCCACCCTCGACATGAGTGCTCTGCCTGCCTCTGGCGCTGCCTGTCAGACCTGCTTCAGCTGGAATCAAGGCAAAGAATCAGCAGCACTAAATACTGCAGGACAAAGGCATAAACCAGCTTTGTAACCCTGGGCAACCTGGGTGTTTGCTGACTGACACTGTGAATGACAGCCCAGTTGTCACTCTAAAATATCGTCTTCTAATCATTCCAGATGTCACCCGACAAGATGATGGCTACTAAAAAGGAAATAATTTGGGAAAAGTCATAAAGCCTATTATCTCCTGCTGAAACCATTTCTCTTTGCCATTTCTGAAGTCTATGCAAAATAGATCCAGAATATCCCAAATGTAACATGCCACTGGTTTATAAGGAGAAGGTGTCCACTTAGAACTGCACTGGGTAGCCCGTGACATTCCCAGAGAAAGCCACCCCTGAGATATGCCACTCCTTCATGTCCTGGCAGGTGACTCCCATCTGGCCATCCAATGGAGCTGAAATATTTCACCTCTTCCAAAATACAACAGGCAGCAAAAGGCTGTCATAGTAGCTGCTCACACACACAGCCTGACAAATCAGGGAGAGGATGAAGATGATCACAACAGCAGCTGAGTGCAGTTTCTGGGTAGAATTCTTATCATTATCTTTTCTCCTAAACAAAGGAAGAAACATCTGAAAACATTGTTAGGGTCTTTTCATTTTACTTAATTTATTCAATTGCATTTTAATTTCAATATGAAGAGAGGACTTTATTCTGAACTTCAGGCTGAATGGAGGGCTGTACATAAAGGAAATGTAACAAAAAAAAGAAAATCTCCTTTGAGAAGGACAACAAAACATAGTGGATGAAGTGGAGGAGAAAGAGAGAAAATGATAATATCTGAATCTTAAGCTTTAAATTTTGAAAACATTGCCTGAACTGCTGAAGTTAGAATATATTTTGTCATCCAGACAAAACTAAAAATGAACCTCAGGACTGTTTCATTATAACAGGGTGTTTTACAGGCATAAACTGCAACCGGAAAACTTTTATCAATTATTGTGTCAATTCCTACCAAAATCTAGTGGAGGAGATTGCAGACTGTGAGTCAGAAAATTCTGTACATCATTCATGTAAAATATCTCAATGAAATACACTGAAAGGTTGTTGCCAAACTTTGGTAGAGGAGATAAAAGTATGTTTAGGGCAACCATTAAAAATCTCTCTCCTGTCAGCTGCATTGGGCCTTATTCTGCTATTGTCACTCACACTGGCTGATAACTGACTCTAATCACTTGCAATGAAAGTAGTGGAATAATTTATGTAGTAAGGAGTTAAATTTGCATGAATTTAGGCAGAAGATTGTAGTAATTTGTCTTAATGAATAATTTCATATTGCTTGCTGTCTGCCTGAAAAATCCTAAAATGGTCAGGATGGTCACATGGAAGCATGGAAGAAACCCACCTAGAAAAACAATAGGTTTTCTGACTGGCATTTCTATTAGTCTGTCATACAAATACAGTTTCTTCTTAACTTATCAGTTCTCCTTGCCAAAATATTTAATTTTTTCATTTGGTAGTTGTGAAATTTTAGCATATCCAAAGAGCAACTTGAGTATAGCAGCAAAGGCTTGAACTTCCAAACAGTGACTTGAACAGTTTTGTGTCACAAGTTATGGTAAAAGATCATTATGAAGTCCCCTCCCATGCCATTTTGATAATATTGCTTTCTGCTTTTAATAGTATTTTGGCCATGAATTCTCTTTGTCACGGAGCAGCCCAGAACAACATCACAAAATGTATTTATTTCAGATTTTGTAGAAAGTGATCTTAACTCACTCTTGAAAGTTTATCAAATTAGATATTGGTTGTCACTATCGGTGCATCTTAATTTTAGCATGGTAAAATCTCTCTGTCTCTGTGTGTACATATGTGCAGGTTATTTGTTTGCAGATTCTGGATTCCCTTTAAATCTGTAGAGGAGATATATATTTTATACAAATCTACATATTGTTCATTATTAGGATCCCCCATTCTAACTGAAATATATTTATTCTTTAATATAACTACTCCATGTTTTGTGAAGTTTAGCTAACAGACACAACAGTGTGCTGGTAACCAGTAACTTTTTTCAAGCTGAAGTTGACATGTGCTCAGACTGTAGGAATTTAAAATCAAGGGGTGTAAATGCTGCCCTTGCTTGGTAATCAAGTCCTGTCTGATAGCAGAATGGTTGCAGTGATTCCACTGTGGCAGGCTAAAGTTAGAAGCCAGTAGGAAATAGAAATGTACAAGTGTGCACATCCATCTATGCATCTGTGTGCCCAGAAACACTTGTTTTCTGCAGACAATACAAATGAATCTACCTAGTTATGTGTATTATAACAAAGGACTTTGATTTTCTATGAAACTGTATGTGGATTTTATGTTTGTAAACAGTTTCGTCATACAAACAATAAAAATCTACTAAAAAGACTGGAAAAGTGCTTCAAATTAATTCTTTAAATATGCCAGAAGTAACCTGTCATTTCACAATGTTGGAGGGTAGGTTTTTCTGTTTCAGAAACTTGAATAATTTTATGTGTTCTGATGACATTTGCTCTAGAGTTTTGCAGTTGGTTAAAAACCTGAAATGCACTCAAATACTTCAGTTTGGAAAACCACTTAGGCTTGATCATAGACCAGTGTTTGCATAGTCCCTCTGAACCAAGGGGTCTTATGGAGCTCTGATGTGGATGGAAAATGTGAAATGAAACACTGAGCCTGTAAGAAGTAATAGTGAACATCAGATATTGAAAGAATGTCTGTGAGGAACCAAAGGCAGTCAGTTATCAAATTTATTACTAGGTACTGCTAGCAGCAATTAAAACAAAACCAACCAGCTTCTCTTCCCTCTGATATTTCAGCTATCCATTTCATATTGTTCCATTCTTTAGGTTGTATCACTAACACTGCAGCTCCAGGGAAGATCAAAAAACTCTAGGGCTGGCTTGTATCTATTACCAATTTTCTTTTATGAAATGATAAAAAAATGATAAAAAATGCTGTTTGTTATCTTTTTTCTAGCAATGTCATGCCCCAAATATGGTTTAACTTGTCATTACTATCCTTTAGTGACTTGTTTTGAGCTCCCCATTTTACATTTTACTCAGTTTTCTGTGGAAATTGCATCTGCCTATGCTTCCTCAAGACTCACTAGGCATCCGGATTCAAAGAAGTGATATTAACAAAATAGTGGGGGGGTTGTTTTTGTTTTTTTTTAATCACAACTAATTTTTTTTATGATTTGAACTGCATTAGAGTGATTGGTTACTGCAACTGGTGGTTGGAAAAGTACAGCTAAGCACAGGAATCCCAAAATTAAGCCTGGATCCTCACTCTTCCTCACGCCTTTGCCACTGGCCGCTGCAGGAAATAGGACTCTGCCAGAGAGACCTTTGCTCTCATCCAGTTGTTCTTATGTTTAAATTTTATGCTTTGATTTTTCTTCTCTATTTTGCAGATAGTTAGATTACTGAAGGATAAAAGGACCAAAAAAAAGTTCCCTATTTTTCTTTCACACTTGTCTGCTTCTCAGTTTATGATCTCTTCACTGCCTAGAAGGAGGAAAGAAAACAAAGAGAACAAATATTATGGCATCCTTGCTTTCCTGAGGCTGGTAATCCAGCCAGTTGCATTCTCAGCCTCTTGTAGGCTCAGTTTTCCCAGTAACTTTAGGAATATTTCCTGCAGGCTTGGCTCTCCTGTGTCAGAGTTGACAGAGGACCATGGGAGATTAGTTGGTAACTAGCAATCACTCATAATTTATTCCAGGATCTTTAAACTTGTGTGTGATTTTCCCATAAAAGGCAGTTTTTCTAGAGCACATTAGATGGAAAATATTTTGCAAGTTCATTAGAAGAATTTCCATTAAAACTCTGTTTGAGGGAGCTCTTTCTTGATTCTGAAAATGGAGTTATAAAGGAGCAGTCTTTTTTTAAGTTGTTTTTGTACTGGGAGTTCTCAGAAATCCCAGCCAAGAATTATTGTAGCATTGTACAAGGCTGAAATTCCCTGTAGCTCTGTGTTTAGCACTTGCTAAGACCCCATGGCAGCATGTGCTTTTCTAGTCACATATTTACTCTCTGTGACTGAAATGAATGCAAAATTTGCTATCTAGTTGAGTGAAATTAACTATCTTTAGTCATCTTGGTCAAACTTGAACTACTGATTTATTTATTATCTATCAAAATGCTTCTGTTTACTCTTGATTTTCTTAATTTTTGCTTGCTTGCTTAAGTACTGTGTCCTCCTGTGAAGCTTGGATAGGAATATGCTTGAATGTTTTGCTAATGTAAGTTCCAAGCTTGGATCCATTTTTTACAATTTTTGGGTTCTTTTGAAAAACGTGTGATTTTAATTGATGTTAATTTTTCAGCATAGGAGTCCAGCACTGTAATCCACACTTGAAGCATGATCGAATGCTTTAACCACATGGTAGTTCCCCTTGGATATGTATTGTACTTAAAGGTTAAAGTAAGCCTTGATGAAAGTGTTTGCCTTTAGCTGTTCATTGCTACTTTATCTATTGTTTCAGCTGTGAAAAGCTTTTTTATTTGGTTGAGGTTTGTTTGTTTCTCTCTGCTAAACTTTTTCAACATTTTAAAATTCTGCATTACATAAAAGTTTGAATTTTGGCTTCTCTTTGGAGTACTTTACAAGGACAGATATTACATGCTAAAATGCTTTCTGTAAAACAGCTGTAAAAAAAAAAAGTGAAGTAAGTCTATACTTTATGTCTTCTTGAAACTTTATTCTCTTTAAAAAGGGTTTATGTAATTTTACATAATTCTTTTGGCAGGAATGTTTATTGCCCAGCTGGGTGGAATTATTAATGTACCCCTCAAGCTGCATTTTCAAAGATCAGTAATATATATATAAACCTCTTTGAGGGTCCTTTATATGTAGGATTTTTATTGGAGACCCTTGTTCCACTTCAGTAAAAGGATGACACAATATGTTTACTTTAAAAACTCTCTGACATCCTCCTGAGAATGTTTTGATAGAATAGCATACATTTGGTTACAATTAGTTAGCCAAACAATTTTCCATTGTTATCTCACTGTGTTTGTCTAGACCCTGTAAGGAGCTTTCAGAAAATATCCATCTCCATGTTTCAGTTAATTGATTGCATGTCCAGTAGGATTATTATATTTTATAAAGCTCCTTGTCCTTTTAGTTTTATCAGAGATTTTACACAAAGGCATGTGGTAGAAAGCAAAAGGGAAGTACTGGCATGGTTAAGCATAAAGAGATATTGTACTTGTATCAGGGCTAATATTCCTGTGTGTGGGAAAAAATATCCATGTGCTCCTGCTACTTCTGTGTGCAAGATGTTATACCCGAGGGCTGAAAGTAATAGTAGCTGGTGCGAAAGTATTCACCAATATCAAGTGCAGATGAAAGCTTTTGGAGGCAGCTGAAAGCTGAGTTAATAATTCTTCAGCTTAATATTTGAGCTTGCACTCTGTCTGGCACAATAAATGATGGGCGACTTAATTTTATTTGAATTCTACTAGCAGTGTGATTAAAAGACTCAAATCCTTATCCAACACCTTTGCTGTGTTGTTTTGGTTATTTGCCATTTTACATATAATCTAGAGTCTCATCTTTCCTTTTGTATGATAGTTAAATACATCTTTCTGTTGAATATCTTACTTTCTATTTGGAGACTGATAAATCCCAGCCAAGATCATTGTCTGTCTGTTTGGGTAGTAAACATGCCTTGCTATGTGCATCCCATATTGCTTGCAGTTGTTTGGAGGTTACATGATTAGGCTGGCTGTAATGTGAATTAGTGTCTATGTCACAGAAATTCCCCGTGCAATTATCACCCCTTGGAAATGCTGCAGTGCCAGGTTTAGGCCTGATAACAAGAACTGGTGCTTCTGTGCCTCCTTTAATCATCCTCTTTTGTTTACACTCATTTTGGAGAAGCCACTGATCACAACTCTTGTAAGAGTAGGTACACGCTGGCAGCAGAGGAATGCAGAGCTTGTAGTGCTATTCTGTTTCATAAACCTGTGTCCTTGAAGTCTCCTGCATCCCTGCCCTGTCAGGCTGGTAAAGTCGTGCTGCTTTTATGAATTCTTGGTGGGAGTGGTCAATACTGAATTGAATAATTCCCTTTTGAATTATATCTTTAACAAAACAGTTGAAAAGGTCTGCTGAGTTTCAGATGGGTGCATGGGAAGAAAAACGTGGGAAAGAAATTCATCCTCCAAAGGAGGGAGAAGGGACTGCACATGAAGCACTTTCTGCAGTTGTCACCTCTGCTCCTCCTGCAGAGTGGGAAAGGACAGACTTGCCCAGAGTTGTCCTCTGTCCTGTGCTGCCCTCCAAGCAGCACTGCAAGAGAAGGTCTCAGTCATGGGTCTCTGCACCACAGCACACAACTTGCACCTCAGCCGCCTCTGCACCAACATCTCTGTGAATCCAAATCACAGTGCCTAGTGTCTCCAGAGCTGGAACCAAGGGTTTGGGCCCCTCAGTGCATCTCAGCAGTAGTGTCAGCCCTTTTCATTTTCCTTGTCATCAGAGCTGAGTTATGTCAGTTCTTGTTCTCTAGAGCAGTTTGAATTCAATTTAGCTGGTGATTAAGTTACTTTGTGTGAATTGGATGCTGGTAGGAATGTTTGTTCAAAGGGTTAACTTAACCTTCCCTAAGGTTGTAATGGACACTGGGAGATCAAAAGTTCTTCCAGACTCTCAAAGAGAGAGGAAAAAAATTACTTGCTTTTACAGTTTTCAGTCAATGTCTTCCTTCTGGGAAGCAAATCTGTTTTCAACATACTTAAACGTACCATACAAACAAGTCATTTTGTCCCTAATCTTTAATATAATTTGTCTGGTTTTTCTGTTCTTCAGATTTATGCAGTAGCCATGTTTGTCAAAGTATTTGGCACCAGTGACATCATCTTTGTTGAAATGCCAGATGGCGTGATGAGTCCCAGATGTTAATGCATGCCAAAAGTTGAGAGAGAATGAAATATAAAGATCAACTGTAACAGCTATGGAGGTAATAAAAAGTGATTCTGTTTTCCTCTAGTATTTAAAAATAATTATTTATATATTTTTGAGGTTTGTTTTGCATACACAATCAATTAGGGACTGTGCTCGCTATTATGTGTGTACATGAGGAAGATTGAGATGTGAATTTGGATGAATGCAGACTAAAGTACAATTTAACTTTATAATTGCACTATTTCCTTTGTGTTTTTTCCCAGTCTTTTACACTTTACTTGTGCAGATTATGATATATGCAGAATATGTGTAGTGAGATCTAAATGTGCCTGTTTCTTAACTGCCAGGACTTAGTTTGTTGTTTGGATAAGGATCTAGCATGGTTATGTCAGCACATCATGTTTTCTAATGCAACATGACATACCAACGTAACCAAGAGTAGCACCACTTCCTAATGATATGTCATGCCTGTGAAATGCAGAAAGGATGTGACTTGCTGTGAATCAGGCTTGAATTTTTTTTTCAAAAATTTTTAAAATAAAATTCCTTTCTGTGCTCCAAAAGTAGCCTTCAGAGAAGTGTGGTTTAGGTTCTTAATGGGAAAAATCATAGAGGTGCTTGAGCATAGTTTCATAGTGACCACATATCTACCCAAGTGCTTTGTGCTGCCTGGTAAAGGAAACATTAACAAATAATACATCCTGAGCATCCTCGAATGGATAAGGCTGGCCTGACTAATATTTGCATGGAAAATCAAACAGAGATTCTTCTTTTCTTTAGATTGTTCTGTTGTCTAGATTGTGTTCAGTATCTTGAAAAATTCCCATACCCACAGTCAAAAAATTGACTTGGAAAATATGTTTTCTTAATTTATTGCAGCAGTTCTTCAGGCCATATAGGCATAACAAAAATTTTATTAAAATCACAGAGAGAAAAAAGAAATTTAGACTTTTCATATTGGGGTATTGCATCCTATAAAGATCATTAGTCAGTTGGATGTACAACTCATATGTCATTGTCTTCTCTTAAAATTCTTCACATCAGAAAAAATATAGAAATATACCAAAATATAACCTTGTTTTAGTTCATAGAAGATTATCATTAATTTCTTTTTTTGGAGTGAATGTTTTTGTATTAGTCTCAATACAAGTTCTCTGAAACCTGAAAGCAGCAGTGATGAGGTTTGTGAAGTTGTTTGTGGTGCAGTTTTCACTGTGCTGCACAGTTCTGAGTCAGCCATATGACATTGACATCTCTGAGTATGTCAGAATTATTTTAAAATTATTTGGATTTTTCTTATCTTTTCTTTCAGACTGCATGCTAATTTGGGAATAAACATTAAAACCCAGACAACTCATATTGTTCTTTCACTTCATAGGACTGTACTCAGTTTACATCTGATGATGAATGATACCTGAAGAATATGGAACTTTTTCTAGGGTTCCTAATGTTATTAAGGCTTACAGGTAAGTCTTTCTAATACCCTTACTGAACCCAACATGTCCACAGGACTCTGCTAGATCTCATTTTCAAAATTATTTATGTTAGGGGTATAATTCACAGTTCTGAAAGCAGCTTGGATGCTTAGCACATTAAATCTCACTGACCTTCAAAGGGACATCTAAGCATCTATGGTCAAATACTGAATGTAAGAGGAGCCTGGTAGGATCCTTTTTATAGTGTTTCATCACCTCAGTCCCTTTGAAATCACTTTAAACATTTTCCTTCAATTTAAAAAATGAGGCATGGATTTCTAAATCATTTGTGTACTTAAGAAAGTATTACCTGCAATTTATTTAAACCTTGTGAATACTCCAGGAAGAAGGATGTTGTGGATGCATTCTGTAAGTAGGAAATGTATGCTATGAATTTTGGGACAAATCTCAGGGTTTTGCCACTGATATGTCATCTTTAGTCATTACTTGCTGAACTATATCATTAGAAATCTGAGTCACATAGGCCATGCTTAAATTACATATCAGATAACCCAAGTGTTTAAGGTAAGCTGATGTAGTTCAGCATCACTTTAAGCAATTTATGCCACTGAAGATCAACCTCCTCAAAGTCCTGTGTTTTCCTGAGTGGAATTATTTCACCTTCTCAAGTCTTTTCTTACATCTCATTTTAGTCAGGACCCCCTACCTTCCCATGCCTGGCTTATCTGACTGGCTTGCGGCCCTGATGCAATTACTGTCTCCATATACACTCTACTATTTCTCTTTAAAAATGTAAAATTTCACCTGAAACACAAACATATATGTTTTAGATATTGTGTGAAAATGCTGAACAAGAAAAACTCACGGGGCAAAACAGAGAAAAGTTTGCTGCGTGGTGAACAAAATGTTAGTTGCAATACAAAAAAGACAATTTTTTTTCTCTCCTTTAGTGTCATTTTTATTTGCTGGACAATTAACAGGTTTTCAAACAGCTTTGACAGTTTTATTTTTTTTTTTTTTTTGTACCTTCATCCAGCAGTCATTCCCTTTCCCTTCCATTCTTATGGCCAGAGAACTATGCTATAATATGCTGAAAAATGTTTACTAAGGTGATTAAAAGTCACATTCACATTTATTGATTACACACCCACTGACTTCTTGTCATGCCACTATATTTATGCCAAACTGTGTTATCAGACTCTCTGCTAGCATAGCTTTACTGCAGTGGCTTTTCATCAGTTCTGCTTAAAATCCATTGAAAAACATTTTCCAGAAGCCACGCATATGATGTCTAGTACAGGCTTTGCAGCTGTCTCTGTAATTCTTAGAAAGGTGAAAAAGCAATGACTTAACACTCTGTACCACCCAAGTCTGATTTTTTTTTTTTTTTTTTGTCTAAGGTCACCTTATCTTTGTAGATCTTGGAAAATGATCATGAATATTTATGATGGCATCAAAAAATCAAGCAGCTGCAAATTGTTTACAACATTTTTAAGAATATGAAACTAGCTTCTACTATAAATCAAGTACATCTGTAAGAACTGGATGAAAACTGAAAGCTCTTTGGTTCCATTCTATCCTCTTATGTATCTGAGAGCCGAAAATTCATCAGTAGCATGATTCCAAAACACTAATGTGTGCTGTATAGATAAAAGGTAAAACCTGAAGTAGAGTATCAAATTAATCATTCTAAAGATAGCACATGAAAGTAGTTTAATGAAATATTAATCTGAAATAGGTGCCATAAAACTTTGTGGAAACTTTCAAAATGTTAAATCAAAGTCTGTCTAAAATTTTTTCTCATTATATTTCTTTCCTGCCATTAGAAAAATACATTCTTCCATCACACAGCAGTTCAGATGTGCATATTTGAAAAAAGTGCACATTAAAAATGTACACAATATTGTCTTCAGATATTTGTTGGATTTTTCTTCTACAGAACCATGATTTACAATCTGCTACAAATTTAATAGCTAGCTAGAGAAATAGGCAGAAGTAAACAATTTTAGATCTTGGCACTGCTGCCAAATTGCTATTTAGATAGCATTTATTGTATGAAAACATCAAAATATTTGGTTTAGTTCAAACTGGAGGAATAATGTGTGTGCTTTAGATGAGGCACACTATTTGCCTAAAAATTCTCTTGAATGAAAAGGAAAACTGTACAGTCTCCAGGACTACGATTTTCAAACTTTTTCTTGCCAAGTGCTGCCCCCAGAGCTGTGGTGTCAGCAGCCTCAGCCTGCAGCTCTGCAGGGGCTCACATGTCAGGGGGCAGATCCTTGCATAGCACTTGTGGTATGTGGATTGCAACTTGGGAGTGCTGTACTGAAGCTCTTAATCCATTAAAGTGCAACTGTGCTAATAAACAAACTATCTGATTTAGAGACTACAGTGCCATTTTACCTCTCTTTGGGAGGTTTCATATTTTCTGTATTGGGTTTCTCCATTTCTCCCTGCCCATTAAATACTACTTGCACTGTTGCTCAGTTTTTCACTGAAATGCTTCTGACTTGGAAAGCATGTTGGATTTTAGGGTGTTCCCTGTTTCATGTTTGAAGAATAATTCAAAGACCTGTATGCTCAGAGGTGCCTGCCCACTTTGCAAGAGGATCTTTGTTGCCTACCATACAGTTCAGTCACTTCAATAAGTGGAACAATAAACTCCATTTCTTTTCCTGCTGCCCAGTGCTACAGACTGTCACAGAGCATCCACCCCTGAGCAGCATTGCATTACAATTCAAGTAAACCTCCTTCAACCAGCATGCAAGCCTTCATCAGAAGGCAAAACGCTAGTCTGAGAGGATAATAACTGAGACATTCTTTTAATAAGGACCATTTTTAAATGTTAAGAATGACTTGTTTTAATTGAAGGAGAGGAAAGGAACTCCTACCAAGAGTCAAAAAGATCTCCCAGAGCTCTCTGAAGTCTTCAAATTGTCTTGTATAGAAATGCCTAAATATCAGAAATGAACAAAGGTTATAAAATCTTTCCAGTCATCTCACTGTAAAGCTCCTCTGAGGAGGTTATTCTCTTCTACAGTTAAAAATTTGGCTTTAGTTTAAAATGAGATGCTTGACCACTCCATTTACTGAAGGCAAATCATGAGACTTTATAGACCCAACTTTTGCTGAGTTTGTGTAAGCAGGGATGCAGAACAATTACCATTCATCCATTCTTTTCAATCTCCTATACAATATCCACCTGTTCTGTCAGACAGCAGGAATGTTTGCCACAAATACAGACTACTGCAGTGACAGCAGCAGGTGTATGGCAGCAACAACTAATCAAATCAGCTGAATGGAGGTGTGAACCACATTGCACTTCTGTGCAGTGAAAATGAGCAGAAAGGACAGAGCTAAACGGTGGGGAATTTTTGTTTCGTTTTATTTTTAAGATCTTGCTTTTAAATTATGGGCAGTGCAACTGGTAAGTGCAAGAAAAAATAATGAGGACTTGAAAAGAAAATGACTCTTCATCCTATCTGCAAAGACAGGGAGAGTGACATAGGTATAAGAGACACCCATTGTAATCACTCTCAAAAAGCAAGGCATGGGTTTTGATTTTCCTAAAGAAGCAAATGCAAAAGAACTCTTGTCTGTACCATATGACTCATGATGCTTCTTTACCAGGCTTAAAGAGAATTGAACTTGAGTAATAGCACCATTAGAGCTCTTTACCAGGAGCTGGTTCCTGTGGTTTCACTGGGTCCAGCTGCTGATGACTCACAGAGGAAGTGGCAGAGATTAGGTGCACAGGGAAAAAATCAGAACAGCTCAGAAATAAAGCAAATCAACCAAGCATTACCTTTTGTGCACAACAGAACAATGGCTTAACAACTGAGTTTCAAAATGATCTGTCTTATTCCCCTCATTTGTGTTATTTCTGTTGGAAAGACCACCAGGAAACATGTGAACCACTGTGGAATACACACTGTAATCCATGGAACATCTCAATTAATATTCCCTCTTGGCTACAGCTAGAACAATACATAGCATCAAGCAGTTTAATCTCCAGCAATAATGCCTTTTGTAAGATCAAGAGGTCTTTCCCTTGAATTAAGGTTTAAGTGAGGATTTTGAAAATTAGTTAGATATTATGCATAGTGTCTAGTGGTGGCTACAGGTTCCATAGCTAGGTAAAATGCAAAGGCACTGGGTTTCATTAGAAATATTGTTGCTAGTAGTTTCTCCTTTGTAAAATGACATTGGTTCTCTGTAGAAGAGAATTAATTCCTCCAAAAGGCTTTGTTACAAACAAATCCATCCAAGTTTGTATAAAATTTAAACATTGTCTCTGGTATTCAGTTTTGTGCTACAAAACAAGTATGCCCCCGGCAGCAAAAAGTTAAAATATCTAACTTAAAAGGGAAGATCCAGGAGGAAATATTCTGGATCTTGTTTAAATTACTATTGTACAGTAGTAGTGCTGCTGTTAGATCATATCACTACAGCCTCAGACACGCAGCTCAGGGGATGTTTTCTTCTTGGAAATTGCAAACAGTTTAAGTTCTAAACTCCTTGGGGAGGAGATCTGGGTTGCTATAGATTGATAAAGTAGCTTGTTAGAAAAACATACAACTATTTTGACTAGATTATACCAGTTCTTTTAAAAAAATTTGAAAATTGATATTATGTACTAAGAGCACCCTAGAAAAGATATTGCTGATTTTTTTCTAGGTCAGTAATTTACCCTTGTTTTTTAAAATAAATTGGAATAGACAATTTCACCCACGTTCAACTTCTTATTTTTCATAAGAATTTCAGATCAGTTAGTATTTATACAGAGATGCATTTTATAAACATTTACTGTAGTGATTAATGTACGACAATTCACAACCACCTCTTTAGATTATCAAGTAATGCACTTTACTTTACATGTTTACCATCAGCTGGCATTTCAAACCCCACAAGGTGACTTTGTGACATTGGTGCACGGCCTTGCAACACAGAGTCTTGAAAAGGCCCACGCTACCCTGAGCTTCAGGTGTGCTCCAGCTTATGCAATAAGCACTTGAAAAAATAATGCCAATAAAACAGCTGCTTCTCCTGGTGTTTTCCAGTGTGGAAATCAAACATGAATTCACTCCATGGCCTGTGTTCTCCCCAGTGCCATGGCTGCATTGTGTGCAGTGAGCAATAAAGGCTGCATTTGGGATAATGAAGGTTGTGCTGTGCAGGGGAGGTGCCAAGTCTGCAGCACGTGGGGTGCCTGGGGGTGTGTGGGGTGCTGCTGCCCTGGGGCACCAGGGGCGCTGGGGAGAGCTGCACCAGCTGTCCTGGAAGGCGTGGAATTCCTCCTCCCTGACTGCAGCCACGTGACCTTCATGCACTCAGGAGCACGTGGATGGGCCAGGTCAGTTCATTTACTTTTCTCTCCTAAAAGTCCTTTATTTCTGTTTAAATATTTTCAGTCATCTCATCCACGTTGACTCTTTGGCACATAGGTGAAGATAAAAGGAATGAAACCTTATTCCTCTCAATGCCATAAATATAGATTGAGGGGGGAGGGCAAGTGAAATGGAGTTAATTTCGTTAGAAATTGTTTATTTGATACTGTTATACTATCCCTTTAAGATATGCTAATATGAACTGCTGTCAATACAACATCACTTAGTTGGTTTTCATCTGGACCTTAGAGCACAACAAAATTATTAGTACATAAATCTCTACTAATTTACTCTAGATTATGATTCTTTCATCAACATGCACATATAAATTATATCATTAATCATAATGATTTCTTTCAGTATTCATATGTAGTTTCTTGGGAATCCCACTGTAATTCAGCATGAATTAATGTCCACTTATTGGAAAGCACTACCTACACTGGTATTTCTAGGGGAAAAACCAACAACTGTGATGCATCTTAAACTACCTCCTAAATGACCGGGGTGCTGGTAAACAACCACCAAAGGAGCACCACTGCAGGTAAAGGAAAGTTGTCTTAAAAGCAGTTTGTTCCAAAGCTCATTAGGCCAGATGGCAGCCTGTCTTCCAGGAGCATGTAAAGCACTTCTAAGGGAATGGGGGGACTTCTCTCTCCTTCACCCTGCCCTGGGGAAGAGCAGTGTGAATACACAGAGTGAGGGGAGAGCTGAAGCAGAGGGGCATTGCTGAGCACTGGAGGAGGCTGTGCAAAACCATCTGCTGCACTTTTTAGACAGGGCAGAAGCAATAATAACTCTATCATTCTGAACAGGTAACACTTTCTAATTGGCCTCAACAATATGTTTTGCTGAGAGAAGCACCAGTATTCACCCACTTTTCTGCAGAGTGGATTTTAGCCATGAATTTCATGCTTTGAAGGGCTGGCCCATAGATTAAAGAGGTCAAGAACCTATGAGTGAGATGCCTTAGCCTCAGTTTCCCTCACCTAAGAAATGCAGCTGCCTCCTTGAGAAGTGCTGTGCCCTTTCTGGAGGTGAAGTAGAATACTACTTAATCTAGCTATCAAATATATAAATGGAACATACATATATACATATGCATGCTTCATAAGTGAGACAGTGAGGGGGAAAAAAAGGAACTTCTGACTATAACGAAAGATTCATTAGGAAAAATGAACTAATCAGTGCTCTCCAAGGAGAAATTCATTCTGTTTAGGAGGCCGTACCCTCTGCTGCTGCACATACTTAATATAATTTATATTATTATTTAAATCACTGCGTAAATTTTAGATACTTTTAAAAATCAAGTTAATGGACCATACTTTACTGCTTAGCATCATTTATATCAAGAATTAGTGTCTGTGGAGATAATATACGCTAACACAGAGGAGAAAACACAAACAAGCAAATATCATAAAATTCATCTGTAGCATGGGCTTAAAATACAACTGCAGAAATGAGCCCTAGGAAGAGTTGTGTGCTGTGTGGTACAGCCTTTCCTTTGAGCTGTGTGCATCCCTGTGTGTACAAGGTACTTTTGAACCACTTACCACCACACAGGGGGCCCAGCCTTGCACCAAGCTGTCATGGCAGAATATTTATCCCACTGGGGAATGTCTCCCTCTCCTCACTTGGCATGTAAAGGAAGACAATCCAGCATGGCTTTCCCACAGCCATAAGGAAAAGTGGAGATGGCAAATTAAGGAATTTTTGGGGACAACAGAGGCACCTACAAAAACTACTTAGGAGCTGAAGAGAAAGGCTGAGGCACTTTAAATAGACACAGCCTAGAAACAAAGAAAGGTGGAAATAGAGAAAGATAATGGGAACCTGAAAGAGTGAGAGGATCTTGGCAGCTGAGAGAAATCCAGGGCCTTCTGCTGTGGGCTCATTAAAAGATAGAATATATTCCCTAAAATGTCTTACCTTTATCAGGTAATAAAACAGCTGTGCATCATTGCATCCTTCAGGATGGCTGTGCTGTATTTCATTCTTCTTTTTTCTAATGAGGAACCCAGTTTCTCAGGCTTTGATAGCAAGCCTTTCAGAGCCCTGGGTGCGTGTCAATGTCATGCTGAAGCTCAGTCACTGAAGCCATCCATCGTGCTGCCACAGGAGAGTGGTGCAGAGAGGGGAGAGCCAAGGGGATGCAGGAGGCACAGGGGAGGAGAGGGACAGACCCTGGGAGGTGGGCAGCACCTGCAGCAGCAAGCACGAGGGGGACGCAGGTAAGTGCAAAGAGCTGCAGTTAGCACTTCCTATTTCATAGAATCATAAATAGTTTAGGTTAGAAAGGATCTTAAGGATCATCTAGTTCCAACCCGTTAGCCAGGGGACACCATGGACTTTTCTAACTTATTTTATGTTGCTTCTGAAAAATAGAAATCTAGGTAAGGAGAGAGTGATATCATCCTTAGAGTGGGGGACTCTGTAGCTGAGTCCAGGAGGTGTGAGCAGGGGAATCTGAAAGGTAGAGGGTGAAGGAGAGACAGCACCTCCTTCCTTGCTGGAGAAAGTGTCACTTACCCCATCAATGAGGCTTTCCTTTCTGTGAGGAGGGTAGAAGATTTCTTCAGATTTGAGCATTACTTTCTGATTAAGTAGTTATATACAATTTCATTAAACATGGTCTTCCAAAATAAAGCAGTTTGGAGCCGAGAATGTTTTGCTTTTGCACCTCATAACTCAGGCCTAAATTCATCCATACTTCATATTCCCTCATTTTCAGTCTGCTTTCTTCCTACCTGACTTGTAAACTTTCTATTTAGTAGAAGTTGTGAGGTTAATCCATCTAGCAAATGAAGCTCAAGGTGTAAAATCTTTGTTGTAGCCCCAGACAAAAAAATAACCTTTTATTAACAGAGATGAACTTGGACTTCTGACATCTTACAGCAGGCCCTGACAAAGTACATGTAGTCAACATTTAATTTTAAACACAGAGAGCAAAATTCATGGGCTGCACATCATCATGTCCTCTTTGCACTGGCTAGAATTATGTTCTGCCAAGGGGACAGTGAGAAAAGCTGTTTACCATTGTGATGATTTATTCCTACTTAAGGTTGGCTTCTTTGAGAAGTGCAAGTAATTTTTTACAAAGATGTGTTTGGAACCCCAAAAGCCTCTTAATTCTTGAATGTGATGTTGGACAGGTTTTTTTCCTTTCAAAAAGACTCCTAACAATTATGTTTTGGTCAGCTCATTTCATATAACAGTAATTGTTTAAACAAGTGCTGTGCCTAAATGATTAGTCACTGCCCCAGTGACTGCTTGCATTGCTGGGTCACCTGGCAGTTTTGTATGAGCATTTTCATTGCCTATACATAAATAATTTTCTTTCCTGATGAATTCACAAGCTTGCTGCCTCAGATTCTCTGTGTGTATCATCTGTGTATTACCCAGTGTCTGCAGCTAAGTGGGTGGATTGCTCACAGCAACGTATTTCATCCCTGCCCTTTGGTTTCGGCGCAGCGCACGCTTCCAGCTGTCTGGGAGCACCTCCATTACCCAGGCACGGGGTAGAGCAAATAGCATCCTGGCCTCAGTCTTCCAGCAGTAGATTAGTGACAGCAGTAGGCAGACAACTTTTGTCCCCAGGGAATATTAGAAATCTAGAGCTAGAAATAGATGGATTAACTGAAATGCAACCCAACCTCTGATCTACATTATTGTCTCTCTTCTTTATCTCACAGGGGAAGCAGAGATAAAGAGTGATAGACACTGATAATGATGGAAGTCCGCGATAATACACCGAAGTGATAAACTTCTTTGTGGCCCTCATTGTGCCCAGTTGTCTTCAGCTGGTTATGAGCTCTAGCCTCAAGCTATTTACACCATGATCAGGCTAGTAATTAGCAAAATGTTTAATATAATATAGAAGCAATTAGGAGGTGATAACACGCAATTAAGATGTGTTTTCAGATTAAAGATTTTATAGTGCTCTCTTTCTTGAAAAGATAAAGTGCCTATCTCAAAATGTCAAACTGCAGTGATTTAATCTGAGTTATTTTCAATTAATATGCATGTATTCTTGCGATGTGTTCACCGTTGTTATTGACATTGATAAATTAAGCTCATCCCAGCAGAATTTATCCTTGAGTCGCTCTATATTTCCTGAATGTCAGTTCTTTATTCGTATTTTTTTTATGCCTACAAGCTGTGCGCGATCTAACTCTAAGTCCCTTGATTCATCCTTGGGATTACAGTAATGTGTCAGTCTGAGTGGAACAATAATCTGAAAGGGCATTGTTATAAATAGTGTGTTAGAATATAATTGTTTGTCATGTCGTTTCTCCCCTTTAAATCCCTCTGAGTCCTGTTTAAGTAATTTAGACAGCTAGAATGACAAGAGTCTTGAGACTTCACTTATAGAGTTGTCCAACCAGTCTTCAGCCTACCCAGTCTTTTGAGACTGTCTCATCTGCAAAGTAGGAAGTACAAAGAACAGATGAGTTCCGACTACACTATGGATTTGTTATGAGATTTTGCTCAGGCCATTTATAGAACAATGTAAATGCTACTGATACTAATTTTTCCCTGGCCAGTCAATGAAAATGCTTAGACAATGGAGATTAGGGTGTTTCTTATCATCTATTAAGAAGTTAAAATCCTAAGGATGCTTTTTGATTAAGTTCCTAATTATAAAAATAGAAAAAACAAACCATGACACAGGAAAGACCGTTTTTTATTATTGTTTTTAATGGTGCTGGCTTTTTAGCAAAGTGATAATACTTCCAAGGAAAAAATTGCTAGAAATGAGTGTCCTATTAGATCATGCTGTCCAGTTCCTGAATCATGCAGGATTATTCTTTGCAATGCGTTTTTCTTCTGTTTGATCATCTCTAGACTTTTCAGACATGCAATGAAGCACCCAAACATCAGAGGATTTGCACACAGCATGTATCAAAAAGGTTTTTCTCAATTTAACAAGTATTTCCTCTTCTGTTTCTGCTAAGTATTTTCCCCATAGCTAATGCTAACAGTTTTCAAATATTTGTGTTTATGTCTCCTCTCTTGCTCTTTCTAGGGTCCACTTAACGATATTTTGTTCATATGTGGTTGCAAAAAGGCAAATTAGCTGACAGTCATTGCAAAGCATTGGCTTTGTGTCATGCATGTGATTAAACTCTTTTGAGACCATGGATTTAGCAAAGATGATATAACTCATCACAGCTTATGCTGACTGGCCAGTCACTGTTATCATTTCGTGAGCTAACCCAGCTCTTCAAAGGGCTGCTTGAACATGTTGAAATGCTGCTGTTTGATAATCTCTGAGTCACTGTTGGTCAAACCAGGCATATTTGATTCTTACCTATAAATAAGCACCTGCAATATTCTTCATTAATTCTACAGGCCAACTTCCAGCCTCTCAGTGTCTCTCAGGTAAGTCACAGGGGATGTAGAACAAAATGCAAAATGCTACCTGTGAATACCTGGGTGTCGTGTCCTTCAGCTCACCTTCACAGATTCTATTGTTTTTTCTTTGCTTGTCTTTTAAAAAATCTGTGAAGGTGCCAAAAAGCTGTAGAGGTGTCATCTGGCACCACTGTTCATTATACAGAAAAAGTCATTGACTTTTACATATACAAATGATCCAAGGAAAAGCTATAGGAAGACTTGAAAAAAATACTTTGTATTGCCAAAAGGAGAAAGGAAAGTAGTAAGAACCTCTGCTGAAATTTATTGAAGAGTAGGTAAACATCTTACTGTACCTGAGTCAGTGGGGGCAAGGTCAGCTTTTTTCAGCTGATTTACCTTATCTGTACATAAACAAATACAGAAGCCACAGAAGTGTGTTAATGACATTGGGATATGAACTGAGAGAGGTATTTCTGTGCTGAATTTGCCTTCAGCCACAATTAGAAGACCATTTGTACAGTATATTTTTGTTTAATATTTTTCTTTACAGGCAATCTATCAATGTCATATGCAAAGCTTACTGAATTATTTCACTTACATGTTTAATAATAAATAATTTTTCCAGGAGCTATTATGGATCTAAGTATGGTTATAGTAAGGATATCCAATAGTTACTTTAACTTGTACAAATATCCATTTTGCAAACTTGCAGACTTGATTATAATGTAACCTAGCTATGTATCAGTTTTAATTATGCTTCTAACAAGTTCCTCTATGTTTTACTAAAAACAGTGTGCATTACAAAATATTCTCAAATTGTATTTGTGGTCCTTATATTATTCCCTCACAGATGAGAAAGTGGCATTTAAAATAATGTTGAAAATGGTGCTAAAGTGAATTTTGATTGCTGTTTCTCTGGGTTAATTTCTAAATTATTCAGAGATTGCTACAGAGATCACTGGATTTCTATACTGCTCTGAATTCAGAGTCAGGCCCAATATTCCATGCAAATGGTCTTTCCTGTGTGATGTAACAGGAAAATGAAAAAATTTTCACTAACTCAACAGTGTCAGCCAGTAAACAAAAAGGTACTGTTCTTTTTTCTTGTGTTTGTTTCTCTGTTTTCACATTTATATAATACACATTTAAGAAAAAAGAGGAAAACAGATTTTAGCGCCGCTACCTTTGAACCTTGGAGTTGTTTTCCAGCACTTATTGCAGTACTAACAAGCCACAGGTGTACACTACAGGAGCGGGTGAAAATGTAATTGAGGGGTATGATGACAGTTAATTGTCCATAATGTATTTATCCCAAGATGCACTTATGCATCTGTTATATATTTAGGTATTTGTTACTAGTAGCTTTGGTGATACTTAAGCAGAGGGGCATCTATATCTAAAAGACAATAAAAAAGGAAAATGCTATCAAGGGGCTCTAAAGTGGCGAGGCAAAGAAAGTTCGTCTCTTTTTCACTGTCTCTGAAATGAATAGGTCTATTTATTTCAATGGGATTTTTTTTTCCACATATGCCATATTAAGGTTTGACTACAAAAAACTCGACTCCTGTTTCTGGATGTACTACAGAACTACTTGATTACCTGCAGGCATTTTAGTAGTGATGTATTTTGATATTTGCCTTTCTAGTATAGTTTCTTCTCTCTTTCAGCTTGCTGTTGTTATAAAATGGCTTTGCACAATAGACTAAAGTAGTGTCTATTCACCCATTGACACATAGAGGATTTATGTGTGGGAGTAACCCACAAACTTCCCCTCCTCTTTATTGCCTCCCTCCACGCATGCCTTGAGAATAGATGTGATAATTAGTATCTACTTTTATCTATATTTATATTCCATACAGACATTTAAGATGATAACAAGTCACTGTATTGAAGAGATCCTGAATTCAAAATGCAGTGATACTGCTTGGATGACTTTGGAGGATCATTCATTTTTGGGGCCTATTTCTGCTCTCTGTGAAGTCATCAGCAAAACTGTCACCAGGGTCAGCAGTGAGGGAAACCGAGACACAAAAAATGAGGTTATTCTTTTGGGGACTTTTTTGCAGGAGTCAGATAGCTGAGACCAAACAGCATATCTTTAAATTTCGGTTTAGATTGGACCAATAATAAAATCATTTTAGGGCAGTGGATAGTGTCAGATCACACAGTGAGTAGTTGATTCTTGCAAGAGTTTTGAGGTAAATGGAGAAACTGTACAAGGGGGCAGCTTGTCCCACATCAGGCAGTGGGAGCACCGAGATCCCAACCCAGCTGTGCAGCATGTTATGCTCTTTGGAAAATTGACCTCTCAATCAGTCTATCTTTCTTGCCGTGAAACTGGCCCTGCATTTGGGTTTATTTGTGCAGGGTCCCATCAAGTTTAACAGTATTTTGTAAGGGCGACAGTAGTCCTACTACTTATAATATTGGGTCCTATATAACCACATTATCTTAAAAGACCAGAGCTCAGTTCATATTGGAAGCTCTTTGCTCATTTGAAACTGCCTAACATTAGCATCTTAGAAATATTATCTGAAGTTGCTGGAAACTGATGTTAACCTGCTGCATGCTTGGAGTGCTCTGATAAAGTGCAGTTGCTGTGGTAATTGTTATATTATGTTCAGAAAAGTGCCAAGAATATAATTGCTTGCAAAATGACTGTGCAGTTCAGCTTTAATCTACATAGCAAAATTGTTTACTAAAATAAAAAAAAATCCAAATCTTTGCATAAACAAGTATATTCAGAAGTACACTCTTTATTAAACTTTTAACACCAAAATTATGCTCACAGTTTTTTAACCAGATGCTACTTGTAACATTTCCTGTTTGTTAAAAACAAAACCGAAAAGCATAGAGAAAACCCAACAAAAAAACAAAACCCCCAAAACACAACAAATCCAAACTACCATAGGATGATTTCCTTAAGAATGTTCTCTCAGGTATGTCCAGAATATTAATTAGGCCCATCTATTTCTGTCGGATAATAACAATGTCCAAGAACTGAATGGAATCTGTGACCTGTGAAAGGGCCATTCATATGCTTTAGTCTGCCTTAGCGCATTCCTTAACAAGTGAACATAGACCTTTTTCATAGTCATCCTAAATGTTTCAACTGTGTGTTTCATGGTTTGGTTCTTGTGTCTCCAAAACACATAGCTTTCCCCCCCCACCCCGCCCCTTCTTTCTTTCTTTTCTTTTCTTTCTCTTTACTCTCTCTCACTTTTCTTTTTTTTCT
>VWYP01033788.1:170194-257683 GCA_013400435.1 Pycnonotus jocosus
GCTCATTGTGTTTTTTTTTCTTTTTTTTTTTTTTTTTTTTTTTTTTTGGTCTAGTGGGAAGTATTCCATGCGCTCCTCATTTAAATGCTTATGCCTTTATGGTTATTTTTACTGCCATACCTATGGGGCTTCTTACTTTATTGCCTGTAGCTGAAGGATATTTTAAAGGAATTAAATTTATTCAGTTTAAATCTTCAGGGGGATACAACAATATCTTAAACAATTAGCAATAATTAAAAAGCATCTATTTGAACTGTGCAAAAAGCAAATAGATTTAATTTAAATACAGTAGTCAGGACGAAAGGTTTTTTTCATTAAAACCAGAGAGGGTCTTGCCTCCTCCCAAACCTTTCTTTATTTTAGGCAAGTTTTCAGCAGTTACTTTTTTAAAGTATGTTGTCAGTTGTTGGTTCAGAGCATTTCCCAAAGCGTTTGCATCAGGCATTACCAAAATCTCCACAGGGCTGACCTGGGTACACTTTCATTGCCTAAACTGAGGGTAGAGGTTGAGCTGCTTTGGAGCCTTAAGAGCCTGTTCTGATTAATGTGGCTCTTTCTATGTTTTCCTCACTGGCTGTACCCATTTATCAGCAGAACAGTAATCTAATGGAGATCAGATCAAACATACGTAATTGCTGTGTATCCCAGTAACTATAATAATTAGAATAAATAGCAAAATGACATCAGAAATATTTTACAAAGAAATCTCTGCTCAGTGTGTGATTGTTGGATTTGGCTGGACCTGCTGTAGTGACTCTCCTTTGACACAGTGATATGTATGGGCAGAACAATATTCACAAGTGCCAGGAGCAGTTTCTGCTGTGGCTGCTTACCAGACTTGGTGGAAGCACCTTCTGGTGGGACTGCAGAAGCTACCTGTGGTTAGAGCTCAGCCAGAACTCCTTCCCAAGGCAGCCCCAGGCCTTTCTGCTTGGCTATAATGCATGCTTGGGAGTGTAAAGTCAAATCTGGGACATTTTCATTTGTGCTGCTATGGCTGAATTAGGGTGCTCATGCCATCTCTTGCATTATGAATAATGTCTCCCTCACTCTCTCTTCAAAAGTGTGTGCATGAGTTTTTGGGGGTTGTAGCACAAAAGTAAAGGGTTACTGTGTGACAGTGTCTACCACTTTTGGTAGCAGTTCTGAGTTAAAGATGCTGCTTCCTGTCTGATCACTCGGTCTCACAGCACAGCTCACTGATCAGAAACGAAACTCATGCTGGCATGTGATGGAGGGCAGTGCCTGGCACCCAGAGAAAGGCAGCATTTCACAGGGCTGAAACTGAGCAGCAACTGCTTGTGCCAGTGGAGAATAATGTCTGCAGAAAAGCACCTTCCATGGGTTATAATCAAAATAACAGACTCAAACTGAGAAAGTTTTGTTTGCATAGTTTGTCAAGGTGCTTAAGAACACATGGATTCAGGTAGTTTTTTGTGGCTTTTTTTAATTAACAAAAAATATATATACTTAGCTAATGTGGTTTGGGGTTTGCTCAGTCTGAGTCTCAGCTCAGAGTCTGAGGATGTATTCATAAGGAGATGAAAGGAAACGAATAAATTCTAGACAGTTTGTTGTAAGTGCCAAAGAAAGTGACAGCTATCTACATGAGCAAAATTTCTAACAGTGCCTCACATCCACTGGAAAATGCTTAAGAGTCCACAAATAGAAAAAGGTTAAAAACTACTGACCTAAGTAATTGGTTCAATTTTCAAGACTGCTGAGCATCCAACTGTTCTCATTGATTATAAACAGATGATGATAACGAATAACAGCTCCCATAGTTGATGAAAGGCATCTTTTCTGGGGAACTTGTCCACAGATGCTTAGAAGAAGGATACATCTAATACAAGTCTTTGATAAGGAGGAACATTTCTTCCTTGATTGCTACTCTGTATGCAGAGCATGAATAAATATTTTTGCTTTCACACTATCTTATGTTTCTTAGAACTCAGTTTAGAATTAAATTGTAGTGATACAAGGAAGGATAAGACAAGATTTTAGTTTCATGTGTGAATTGTATGCTGCCTCATGCCTCAGTCCTGAAACAGCTTCGTATTTACTATATTGCTTGACCACCTTTTTAAATCTTAGTAAATTCAACATCCTATAATACAGAGGAGTTAGAAAAAAATTATGAATAATGTGTTACATTTTATACCAACTTTAGATCTTTTTTTGGTTTCTGCATCCAACAGATTTTGTGTTTTGATTCCATATTTTTGTAGTAAATACAGAAGAGCTGTGTTGTTTACTGGGAGGAAAATTGTATCGAGTGGTATCAGGAGAAAATTGAAGCCTGCACTTTAATTTAAAATTCTGAACACTCTCCTTAAAGTTTTTCTTTTTGATGTTGTGATTCATATACTTCAGATCTCTTGGGTTTTAGAGCTTTGTTTTAATTAATCTTTTGAAAGTTCTTGCAAGATTGATGCGGGCAGTGAATTTTGTCAGTCTTGTTTTGCAATACTAATGCTTGTGGCTGAGAAGAATCTAAGCTGAAAATATGTGAAAATATCTTTGGTCTAGGAGGATTGGAGAACATCTAGACAGCCTTGAGATCCAAAAGCCCATGGGCCCTGAGGGGCTGTGCCCAGGTGAGCGAGGCCCCTCACAATCATCTTTGAAAGGTCATGGTGATCAGGAGAGGTGCCTGAGGACTGGAAAGAGAGCAAATGTCACCCTGGAGCTCAAAAATGGGAGAAGGAGGACACAGGGAACTACTGGCAAGTCACCTTCACATCAATCCCTGGAAAGTTTATGGAGCGTCTCATTCTGGAGGCCGTTTCTATCCACATGGATGATGAGAAGGTGATGGGGAGTGGTCAGCATGGATTTACTGAGGGTAAATCCTGCTTGTCCAACTTGATTGCCTTCTAGGATAGAACAACTTCCAGGGTGGATAAGGGGAGAATAGAGGATGTTGTCTACCTTGAATTCAGTAGGGCTTTAGACACTGTCTCCCACAATGTCATTGTAGGCAAACTCAGTGGAAGTGTGGACTGGCTGAGTGGACAGTGAGGCGGATTGAGACCAGGCTGAGGGGCAGATCCCAGAAGATTTTAATCACTGCCACAGGATCTAGCTGGATGCCTGTCAGTAGTGGTGTTCCCCAAGGCTCAATACTGGACCCAGTACTGTTTAACTTATCCATCAATGACTTGGATGAAGGGCCAGATGGCTCCTCAGCAAGTTTGCTGATGACACAAATTTTGAAGGAGTGGCCAATACCCCAGAAGGCCATGTAGCCCTTCAGAGGGAGCTGGAGAGGCTGGAGAGATGGGCAGGAAGGAAGCATCTGAAACTCAGCAAAGGTAAATGCAGGGTCCTGCCCCTGCACCTGGAGAATGATAACCCCAGGCACCAGGACAGGCTGGATCCTTGTGTCCAGCGAGTGAATTAAGCCATACAAGGGGTGAAGGCAGTGACAAGTGTGCAGGTACTGCATTGGCTCTCCTCACATCCTGCTCCTTTTAGTGGCATCCAAATGCACTTAAAATCATCCACTTCACAGTGTGACTTAATAGTTAAAGAGAACTTGTTTAATAAATGTTTAAGATCATCCTCTCCATTCAGAAGAGGGAGCCAGAAAACCAAACTCAGGGAATCCTGGGGGCTGTAGAATCCTGGAAGGCTGCTGAGAACACACACATGCAAATGGCAAATTTGATTACAACGATGGGCTGTCTGCTTTGCAGCTCCTGGAAGCCCACCCTCAGCCATAAAAATGCAAAAATAGTGCAACAGGCAATGTGGCAGAACAGGGCTCGCTGTATTCATTCACAATTAGGTGTTCTATTCTGTTGTCACCAGATGCTGCCACGCACATTACACAACAGAAATGGGATTAGCAGGAATAACAAAAACCTGTCAAAGCACAAAACCATGGCCTAGTAGTCCTGACAAATTAAACAGCCTACAATGAGTGCCAGAGCATGAAAATCACTCACCCTTCCTCTACTATCTCTGAGAGGTAGGCAGTAAATGCCTTCTTAAAGGCAGGCCACCATGCAGCCAACACTAGACATAGAAGGAAAAAGGCATTTTCATTTCTGATGGAGCGTAAATTAAGGACAAACCACCTTAACATAACTAGCAAATATCTGAAAGATAGATCTTTCCTTCTGTTGAATACAGATTAATTCACATGTTTTTGGCATGTCAAGTGGCCCATATTACAAACCCTGTTATACCTAACAATCCATTTTCACACATAGGAACATCCATGAAGTGCTGTTAGTTTTATTTTTATTTCTGTAATGCAAGATAAAATAGTCCCAATAGCTATTGATGCCTTGAGAGGCTGAAACAGAGGCAACACAGAGTTAAAGGAATAAGGTGAGTTTTTTATTTAACTGCCTTCCAGGCCTCACCCTGGCAGCACCAGAGCCACAGCAGTGACTTTGCCTGGGTGGCTTCAAGATGGAAGCAAGAGGGTCAGTCATGAGATCTTACACTTTTTATAAGTTCCCACTCATTTGCCTATAACAGTCAACTATGCAGTCAATAACTCCGAATCATGAAACTTCATCCTCCTTGCTTGCCTCCTTTTCCACATTGTTTATGCTTTGGGCCTGGAGCTTGTAGAAAGCATCCTTGAGTCTCCTGCTAGGACAAGATTGCCTTACACCCCATCACCTTGTGAAGAGATCTCAGCACCACTTAATATAAAGGTAAAAGCTACCCACCAAAGCAAAACAGAAAAACCCAAACCTAAGGCATCAGTTTCCCCCCTTTAGAGGCTTGACAAGGCCTCTACCTTGTCGAGTGTCTATCTAAATACAATGGCAATCAGTATATAGTGACAGATAAATACCTAACAATACTAAACATCTAACATTAGATAAATGCATATTTAATGAAAAATATAAACCTAATAACAATAAACATCTAATAGAAATTATGTTTTACACAGTCAAATATCATGTAAGTAAAATAGTAAGTAGATACGGAAAAAGAACCATTTAAAATATATTATCATTTGCCTCAGTCTTTGTTGTCACAATTATTTTGGGGGCAGAAGCTTTCTTAATTCTGGAGTAGTAAATCCACAGTTCTTTGCCAGCAACTTTGACTGCGATGAAAGTAGTCAGCAGGACTTGANTTAATAGAGCCATAGGCAGTGCTTGAACATATGTCATAGATGTCTCTTGGCAAATTTTACTAATTTGTGTTTTAAGAGTCCCATTCATATGTTCAATTTTGCCTCTCGCTTGGGGTCTATACAATGTATGCAGATCCCAAGTAATTCCCAAGATTTGCCTAATTTCTTTAACCACTGTTGAAACAAAATGGGGTCCCCTATCTGATGACATTCCCAAAGGAACCCTGAATCTCAGAATTATATGGTTAAGCAAGACTTTTATCACTTCCTTGGCTGTGTTAGTGCGACAGGGGTAAGCTTCCAGCCATCCGCTGAAAGCATCAACTAACACCTAAGGCATCACTATGTCAAACCCTCGTTTTGCTAATCATGCTCATACTGGTGGGTCAACATGGGATGATGGAAGATTCAGAGGGTGAGAGAATACACTTTTCAGAAACTAACTCCAAGGCTGGAAACCAAGTGATGAGTTGTGTATTACTCTGGAATGGCTGCAGTGTTCATAGGTTTTTAGGATAAAAACAGAAAGTTCATGTCTATTATAGCCTGCTTTACTTATCTTGAGTTTAATAATGGTGTCATTAAACTGAGCAGCCAACTGTGGTTGACATTTTTCTAGAGATATATGACAAGTTGCTTTTTGCAGCACTGTTGTCCATCCTGCATCAAACTCATGTCAAAAGCAGTGACTTGTAACAAGCTTTTTCACATGCTTTTTTCCAGGTTTCTTTTGGTTTTGTGTGTTGCCTGTCACTCATCCTACCTTAATATTCCCTGTAGATGGTGATCATTGTCTTTTTCTCTTGCATCTGTACTGCTCTTCAGCTGGACATTTTTCTCTGAGCCACTGTCAAACATTATTTGCTTGTCCTAAACTTGGTGAACTTTTATTCTTGCCATAACCTCAGCTGTACAGTTCTTCATTTTTGCTATGTGTGATCTCTAAAATCAGAAGTGATGTCCACATCTGCTGTAGGGAAATAGGAGCTAAGTGGCTGAAAGATCAGAATCTTTAGGCACTATTTTAGGTGATACCTTCACAGTGTGCTTTTTCCCTCCTCTATACTTCTTTAGCCTCACTTTTCTTCCTCCCTAAGGGGTGGCAGATAAGTCACTCAGATTTAGTGTTACTGTAAGTTTAGATGGCCAATTCAGCAAGGGTGACAAATGCTACTTTCTTGCCTCTTTCCTGACCCCATAAGATTTCCAAGATTTCTTCTGGGAATTACTTACAGAAGATGTATTTCTTCATCTGTGGCACAAACCCCATTTTTCCCCTTTATTTCCGCCCTCTGAGAAAGTCCTTGGAGTAATAGGTAAAATGTCAAAAATAATTAAGAAAAATACTGATATATACTGTGGCAGAGAATTATACCCTTTGAGATGGTTGTTGCCATCATCTATAATCAGTCCCTTGACAGGTATAAATACCAGCTTTATCACCTTGTTTTAGATGATGATGTGTTGAATCAATGTTGATGAAGACTGTATTTTGGCAACTTCAGTTAAAGGGAAAGAATAGTTCCAATTGTGAAGCAGAGAACATAAGTTCAAAGTAGAGTAAGTACCTGACACAGAATACAGACATTCCTTTATATAACATCTATTTATTCCTGTTCCTAAAAAATCTTTCTCATATGAGAGAAAAGGACTGACAATCGCACAGCTCTGTCCCAAAAACTTCCTGACTAAGAGCTTGCTTTTTGCCTGGTGTGGAGACCATATATCCAGTGAATACCCATGCCTAGGAGCAATGTGTCTGCTTTCTAGGCTAAGTGGCTATTTGGATTATTAGGAGTTTATGTCCTTAAGAACCTTTTTGTCCCACATCTTAAAAGAAAAGATCATATTTATTTTCAGGGGAAATGTATCATGACTAGATTTATAGTACCATGTGCTCAAAGATCAAATTGCATGACTGCAAGCATTTATATTTTTATTTATAGGAAATAATATAAAGGAACAAGAAGCTTACACACAACTTGAGTGTTTGGCATTTATCTGTTTCAAAATGCATTAGAAAAGGAAATGGATTTGGAATCCAAGTTAAAAAGCTAGGCTAACTCCCTGTAATTTATTACTTTTTACATTTAGGTAGATTCAAAGTACAAGTTATGATGCCCGCAGTTCAACTGCTCTACTATATTTTATGAAGTACAAGGTAGCAATTGGTTACATAAGGCACTAAAGATTTGGTACTAAATCCTCTTCAACTTTTAAATGATACTTCTGTATTCTTTGATTTTTTTAAAATTAGCTTTAACAGCTATATTTACATAGTAACTCTGTACCTTAACCTTCTTTGGAATGGATCTCCATATAAAAATCCTTGCATCCACATGCAAACCTCTGTAGACTACTCAGAATTTTTCCAGACCCCAGGAATTCTAGGATATTGGGATGGTGCTCAGGGCCAGAGTTCTCATGGTCTACATTACACTTAAAAATTAGCTGGGTCCAAAATACTCAACAGGGGCATGCTGTGTTCACATGATGGCCAATCCCTCAAGCTAAATGAGTGTAAACAAACTAATCTGTTCCCTCAAATCTTTTATATAAAAGCTATATTCTTCCAGAAATTTTTCTTGAATTTTTTGATGTGTTTCAACCTCTCTTTCTCTACCTTTAAATATATTTTCTCCTTGTCTATCTATTCAAAGCAAAGGTAACAAAGGAACAATTATCCAACAATTATTATTATTTGCATCACAGATACAGCAGGTGTCTGATGACAAGCAATATCTCAGTGTTCATTTTCATTACACAGGCATGAAAATCCACTGAAGCTGACTTGGGAAGTCTACACATTGCTGCCTTCATAGAATTCTGTATTCTGGAAGCATGGAAAACTCCCTGATGCTTGAGATGTGCATGGACTCTCATGGAACTCGATATGTGGGTATAATCTAATACGTGTATCAGGAAGCTGAAGAGTACATTGTCTTTTCATGTAAATGTATCAGCAAAGTCCCCAGACCTAATTTCTGAAAGCAGTAAGGAAAGCTGGCAGAGCATAGCAAAGCTGGAGACTTTTTCTTGCTGCTCAGCAGACTGTGTTGAGTGGCTGGGCTCAGCAGAGCACGGCACACAGTCAGTCAGTAAAAATCGTTGGCATCACCTGAAGATTACTGTTATCTCTGGAAGACTGCCTGTCATGTGGATAGCTTTCACGGACAATATGATGTGTGGTATGAAGCAAGTTCTGTGTGCTTTCAGCAAGAATGCAAACCCAAGAGCTGCAGAGCATATCTGTGCAGAAACAGCTAAGGGGTAACAAAACATTGCCTCCTGGTGCCCCAAAACCTGGTTCTGCTGGAGCTTCTGCAGATGGCCCTTATCCTCACCTCACTGCTGGCTCCACACTGCTTTGAATCAGGCTCTATCCAGCTGGCATTGCAAAGGCTGAATCTACCTTTGACTTTTAGCTTGGATCAGATGGGAGGAGGTCTTGTGATCATTTCCATTGTTTATGCTTTTGCTAATGTTGAGGTACTGTCTCGGGTGCATGAACTGGAATTCATTTTGAATAAAAGTAAACCAACTACGTCCAATGCACTCCAGAGAGAAACAGGTACTTGTTCTGTGGGGTTAAACAAATGATAGTTCAAAGTAAAAAGAAATTAATTAATTAAAATTAAAATTTCTTGTAATGTAGCTTTCTGGTCCTCACTGCCAACTGTTTTGCTCTAAAAATCTTCCTCTGGTCTGCACTGTTTGCCAGTGTGGATGTAGCCTTAAGGCTCAGCTGTGGTTTTTTTTCCAGTGTAGAAAGATCTTTCTACAGATGGTTTCAAAAATTATTCAGCCTATCTCTGGTTCATGTTCTTGAAGTGTGAAATGGGGAAGATAATACTTAACCATCTTTATGAAACAGTATGCATCTCAGATGAAAGCCCAAGCAAGTCCAAAGTGTAGTAATATTTTAGCTGTTACTTCATCTCCAGGTCACCAGGATCCAATTCTCCGTATATATACATATATTTTAAAGTTGCTAATCTGAACTGTAAAAGTACACTCAAGTTGGTGGCAGTGCACATTATCAAATCCTCTTAATATAAGCTCTGCTTGGTTTCCCATATAATTTTTTAGAACCTGGTAATTGTTTATGGATCAGTTTCCACTGAAATGCTGTTTATGTGTGTGTATTTAGAAAGGTGAAGGAGAACAGCAGCCTCTCTTGGGGTAGCAGACAATTGCTAAACAAATCTCTACTAGGTAGGTGCACTGTCACCCCAAATGAGACATAAATAATGAATCAAATTTTAGAAATAATGATCTTAACTAGGGCAGTTTGGTGCTGTGAATGTTTAGCCAGAAAACAAAAGCATGAAAACAGAAATATGTACTGTTTTGTTTCGCTGTTTTAATAATGCTCTAATTTTTTTTTAGTGAGAATTTAGTTAAGTTAGGTTGTTTTCATTGAAATTAAAAAATAAACTACTCCTATCCAAATAAAAATAAATTTAGGTTGTTTTTTCCTCTTTTTGAAAAAACAGAGGTGCTTAGTACACGATGTAGGAATTGCCTGATACACTGGGATCACGCCACTTTTGTGGGATTGCAAGAAAACATGATAAAACACAATTTGCTGTCACTGTTGTTGGCAATATTTTGAACTAGTGAAAGATGCATTCCTTATTATTCAGATGTATTTTGCTTTCTGTCTTAATATATGACAAATATATAACCAGTTCTATAAGTCCTTGAAGATTTGAGATTCCCTTCAGTATTTTAAAATTAAGTTTGAGCCATCCTAAGTTTCAGCAAGTGTTCTCATTGGCAACATGATGTTAATAAATCATCAGAGCCCCATTGATCAACTGGCTTATTTAACGCTGCACAAACAGCAAGAACTTACACTGGGGCACAAGCCCCACTCTTTGCAATTAGGAAAGTAAATTACTTCACACTGACAGGTTATTAAATTCTCTCTAGTCCCAAAGTTAATACAAAAAATATTTAGTAGAGGTTTTTGGGCAAAGAACAAGTTGGGTCAGGTCTGATCCCAGATCGAGCTGATCTGTTCCAGGTGAGCCCCTCACTGCTAGCTCTATTCAGAGCCTCAGCTTCTACACCTGAAAAATGAGGGAAATTTTCTTGGCCCTTACAATGTGATTACAGATTGACTGGGTCCCATTCATTTCAACCCATTTTCTACTCCTCCTGTAGGACAGCATTTCCCAAGTGCTGCAATCTTTAAGCAATTATCTTAGACTTCAGCCTAACTTGGCTCATTACATGTTTCTCTGCTCTCCATTCTCTGCTCATCTTTCTTTGATGTTGCATTTTTATACATTACTTTCCCCACATGCACTTGTAGGATTCAGCTAGTATTGGCCTTATTAAAACTTTCACTATCTTCATAATGAACTGGCTCTGTTTTCTCATTTCATGTAATGAAAAGAAACCACTGTCAAATAGCAAACATTAATGGCACAAATTTCTGCGTCTCACTAAACAGAAACACTTAGATCTTCACCAGATAAATTTAGTGCAATTTGATCTAACTCTGCCTCCTTCAAAACACCAGACTGGTATCTAAATTAGGTCTTAGATTAGAACTGTCATCATCTAGTTTTCTAGGGAAAACTAGAAATATTTGGAAAATAATTCAGTCCATACAAGGTGAATCATTAAACACAAGGTGAAGGTATGTGAACACTCTCCATGGGGCAGAGGAGCATTGAGTCTTGACTTCATACCCTTTGCAGAAGGAACATCCACATATGCCATATTCTTCAGCCTACCAAAAAACTAATGCAGAGAAGATAAGAAAAAGGGTCTGAAGATCATGACTGCCACAGAGATGGACAAGTGCTCACTATTTGTTCTGATATCAGGAGTGTGGGGATTAAATGAAGGCAACATGCATAGCCTCAAAAGGAACCACTATGGCTCTGCACAGTGCAGCTTGGATGCTCTGAATATTGATCCTTTATGTTGCAGACTGGGAGGCAACTGGAGAAGTTACTGGAAGAGAAATCCAGCAAAGTTTACTAGTGGGAAGCCTCTAAGCTGCAAATTTTTGGAGGATGGCAAGATTTTCTGGTTAAGTATCACTAAATGTTTGTTCCTTGCTTGTATTAATTCCCAGGCATCCCCATGGTCACTGTTAAAGCCAACAGGGCTGAACACATCTTGCAGAAGCTGGTAAGACCTATTTTAAGACTATTCAGTACCTCAGCTGGCTGCCTTCACTTTGTGGAGGGAATCTGTGTCTCTGTCCACAAAGTGTGGTTATGGGGTCTCTGTGGAGGAAAGGGGTGTTCAGACCTATTCATGTGCCTGCTCTGGCAGCCAGGCTGCACATATGCAGTAGCATTTGTCAAAATTGAGTTTCTAATACAGCATTACATTGAGTTTGAAATGAATGAGCTGATAGAAATGCTATCTGGATGATCACATTTCAGTCCAGCAAGACTGGCTTTCTTTTCATTTGAGGGAGCTCTGATCTAATTTTGTGTCTTCCCACCAGATTTTTATTCCTCCCAGTTGGCAGTGTACTGGGCTACATTCTGGTAAAACACACAAATATTTTCTAACAGTAAACCATTGTGTTTCGATGGTCTCAGCTTTTCAGATTGTTATCTGCAACTGTTATTACTATGCCATTGTAACCACCACTTTTTTCCAGATTGAATGTGCTGCTATTTGAACTCTGATGCCATGGATAGAGTGTGAGCAGTGCCTTTAGTAGGATGCTATCTGCTAAACCATGGCCATAAAATGGGCATTACTTCTTTGTATAGATTGACCAGTAAAAAAAGAAAATAACTCTGCTTTTTTATTAATGGATGAATTTTGTGAATTAAAATATTTAACCATTTTAAAGCATGGAGTGTGGATGTGCTAAGTTGTTTGTTGGATTGAATTTCTAATAACTTTTTAAATTGGAGGTTGAATTCAGGTCCATATTAATAACCATATGAACCAGTAATCACACCACTAGGCAGATCTTGATGTGTCTTCAATAATTAATCCAGGCAGATATCCTTAAATAATTCAGTGATTCTTAATTAAAGAAAATAGGGTATTTAGTAGATTTTTTTTTTTTCAGTCTGGGGAATATTTATCAACATGATTCCATTCCTTAACTTTCCTCTAATATTTTTTCTTTCTCTGCTTGGTATTTTATGACTTTTGGATTCTTTCTTAGTTAAATATTTTTCTAAGAGCCGAGACTTTGATTTGTAAATGTGAATGTGATCAATAAAAACTTATGGCTTCAAAGTGTCCTTATTTATATTTAAAGCCTCCCTCTCACCTGCTGTTTGTTGCTTTTTAGTTATGTCACCAATCCCACTGGAGCTCAAAAAATTTTGCCGGTCCTCTCTAAACTCCCAGACATGTGCTTTTCCCATGTACTCTTCCGTCCCTGCAGCTTCTGATGTAAAACAGATTTAAGTTTGTGTAGAGCAGAGGTCAACATGAAAGCCTAAAACAAAACAAAACAAAAAAAAGCTGGCATTCAACTTTTAGCTCTGGTTCTTATTATAACTCAAAGCTCTATTTTAGTAATTCAAAAATGGTAGTATTGTTCTACATCCATAACTTACCTTTCACCGAGTTTCTTAATGACTGTGATGCCCAGTTTAGATAAACTTTTAGACTGGCTGATGAGCTTTTGGATGAACTGCAGGCACTTATGCCACAATGGTAAAGCTGACTATTATTTTGCAAAATGATCTCTGTGAATTTTACATTTATTTTGCTTTAGATTATGGCCAAGAGCAAGGCTTTGAACTTGTTTGCCATATTCCCAAACAGTTATTTGCAAAATCATGACTTTGGTGAACCTTTGGTATGGGTAGTGGGAGCAATGGCTACATGAGATCTCTTCAGTGGCAGATTTCCTAGAAGTTTATTACCATGTGCTTCAAACATTTATTAGGTTTTTTTTAAGCAGACCAACTTTTCAGTTCGGTGTTTTGCAATATCACATCCCTTTCTGAAAGCCTCAGTAAATAATTGCGAGTTAAGTGTTGAATGAGGATTAACTGCTGCATGTTATGGCTCAATGTGTTAGTCCATTTACCAGTGTTGTATGTGTGTACCCAGCCTTCTGCATTTTTCAGTGTTAATCAGATGGAAATAGCAATTGGAGGTGTAATTCAGTGTAGTGCTTAAGGTCATTAAACTCTGTAGTAATGGGTAAATTCAGAGCCTGCTGTGGTCTTATCAGGCAATTTGGCAAAGAAACCAGTGCTGTTTTACTGAGACTGGACAATGACTGCATCCCTGCTAAGGAACAAAGCCCCACTGTATCAATTTGCAGTATTTTAACCTACATGGAACATGTCTAAGGTGAGGAGGATCTAAGCTGAGTGGCCACCAGCCTCTCTTGTTCTTGGGAGAGGAGTGTACCCAAAACAGCCCTAGAGCTGCTCCTGGGTGAGCACCGAGAGCGTTCATCCTGATCTTCAGTTCAATAACCATCTCATTATTTTCTGCAAAAAAATCTGTGTAAATTTCTGTGGTAAAACTGCTTTTTTCACAAGAGTTTCATTCATGCAAAATGAATTCTGAGATAGAAAGGAAAGGAAAGTATTCATGGTAATAATTAATTATAAATCAAAATAGAAAAGAACTACTGTTAAAGTTTAGGCCTTATCCTGCAGTGGGTTTGAAAACAGACTGAAGTTAGAAGGACACAAGAGGCATGAGCCCCTTCATGGGAGCTCAGTAAAGACCGTAATCTGCACTCTGCAAAGTCTGAGACAAGGTCTCAGCAATGAATTTAGTATTGAATACACATCTCTTTTGCTTCTGGATAAAAGTGACCATTCTTTCTTCAGTGGTAATTTATTGCCCCTGTGGTAGAGATGGCTTCTTTGTGAAGACAGAAGATAGAGGAGAATGTGGAGAGCAGATTTAGAAAGGTACTGGTGAAACAGTGTTCTGAAAAAGTGGATGGAGGGCTTTTTATGCCTGATAGCTAAGAAAACATCATGGCCCTAGGGCCTCCAAATGTGTTTGATTTTTTTGTGTGCAATAAGGAATTTGAGCTCTTTGAGCATTTTGGGGAAGGTCAGGTGGTTAATTTTGAAGTGTTTGCCACAGCTGTGTAAATGTTAGAGAATCCCATGAGGCCTTGAGCACATATTATAAACTCAGGAGCTCTGAGGTGGGCATTGTAAGAGGCAGGACTTTACCACAAGAAAACTTGATGTAAAGGGAGGGTCACTTACAGACGATTCTGAGATGGAAGGAAGGGGATAATATTATGTAATTTGGATCCTAGATGCCATAGGGTATTCAAGTAACCAACGTTCTTTGTAATCCACTGAATGCCAAACAGTAGAATATTTTGGGAATTTCAACAGATCTTATTGTTAACCCCAAAACACTTATAAGCCATGAATTCAATTTCCAAAAAAAGGTTTAGAAATTTAAAATAATAGAAACAATACATACAATGCATGTTTGTGATAATGTGGCACATTTTCAAGCAGTCTCTGCTATTAAGGGTTATATACCTTGTCTTCTTGTTGCTAAAAAAATCCTATCTTTGTTGATGATGCCATTGTTTTGGAGCATATTCTGTATAACTCCAGAAGTTAAGCTTTGTATTTCAATGGATTTGCAATTCTTCCTTTGGAAATACAAGATACAGCCCCAAAACGACTACAGCTCTTCATCTGAGTATTAGATCACATCCTGTTGAAAGAAACATTCTCTCAAGAATTTTCATTAGCTAAATTTTCACCATCATCAAGGGCTCGGGTAAGTGTTCACGTGCTTTTGGACTCCTCATGTTCAAGATATTATTACATAAAATATGACAATATGTTGCATTTTGTTTGCTGGAGACTCAGATTCTGCCCCCTTTATTATTCTTCCATAATTACTTCACAGAGGTTCATCAAAATAAATAAGGGTATTTACAGAGAGATGGCTATCTCCACTCACTAGCAGGACAATCAAGACACTATTATTTTAATGAAAATTCTTTCTAATGCTTAAAAAAAGCTGCATTATAATTTCTTAAACCTTTTTTTTCCCTTCCTTTTTCTTTATCCCCTGCAGTTGGAGTTAAGTAACTGAAAATTCTGTCTTCAGAATCTCAAGTTTCAAAAGAAACATAACTCTGGATTTTGGATGGTCTGACTTCCTTTTTCAGGGATGTGTCAAGTCCAGTATTTCAGTTTGAAACACTGATGTGACAGACTGCCATAATGCAATGTGTTTAACCACCTCAGTGATGCATCAAGTGAAAGGAGTTCCCAAAGATTCAGTTCACACATGCACACACACACAAAAAAATGAGGGATAAATAGTATGGGAAGCGGAACATAAATCTTTTTCACATAGTTTGGCACAAATTCAATTATAATTTGTAAATGTTCAATCAATTAGACCACTCAGTTTAATTTATAACTTTGAGGGCAGATTATCTTTTGCAGGAGGAAAGCTTCTCTTAACTCAGACCTTTATGTTAACTGCTATAGAAGGAAAATGCTACATTTGCCATAGAACATGAAGAGATTCAGTAGAAAAGTGTGTAATACTAGGATGTCTTTGGCTGAATTTCAAGATTTTCATAGGAATAGGCTAATTAAATCTTTAAACTGCCAAATGACACACAAACCCTTTCCCCCCAAAAGAAAAAAGAAACACACAGTTTTTTTCCCCCCTTACATTACAAATTGTAATCTAGTGTCTTTATAATTTTTAATACTTATAGTGCTAATTCAATATTAATTGCAGGTACATTTTTAAGTTGAAGAAACTGCATGAAAACCCATTACATTGCCCTTAATTTTTGAATGTTTTCAAGAGTCTTACACACTGATTGTACTTGTAGCCTCTTCAAGTTCAAAACCTGTCAATTCCCATACAAGATATCGTAGTCTTCATACATTATCAATAGTCACTTCCCAAACATTGGGAATTGTAGTTGGCACCTAGGTGCCGTGGAGGGGAGACTTGTAAATGTGGAGATACAGAAAGATAAGAATGAGAAGGGAGAGAGATCAATACCAGGGAATACAAAATATGCACTGTTGTGTTTTTTGAGTTCCAACTTTGTCATCAGGGATGAAAAAATCCTTGTGATAAACATTTTTTTCCTGGCTGCAGATGAAGAGCTTGCCTGTCAGAGAGCAGGAACACTGGTGGGTTTGGCAGTCCCATGATGGCAGCAGAAGCAACAGTGACACACAGCAGTTAGAGGTATGTCCCTTCTGCCACCTTGCAGTGCTAGTTCATTGAACACCCTTTATGTGGACAAACCAGAGCTGCCTGGAGTCTGGGACCAAACTGGAGTGGTTCATGAGTGGCTGTGGTCCACTGACAAAACAACAACTGAAATATTGTTCAAACTGAAAACACTGCATGTACTCTCTCTCCTATTGAGGGCATTCACTATGTTGGCTGCACAAGAATTTTGACTGAGCACTGAACATGCAGACCAAAACTAAATCATAACCAGAGCCTGTCTGAAATCTTGTCTGCCAACAAGCACAACAGAAATTATGTCTGTCCAAGCACTGCTGCTGCTGGGTTAAGACATATTGTAAAACTGAGCTGCCTCACTAACTCTGGCCAAGTGCGAGGCCTTGGCTGCCTGCTTTTGACTGCATGTAACCTTTCCAAAAGCACCCAAATATCTTACACGCCTGAACCTCATTGAAAGGCAGACAGCTGAGGGGTGACTAACATAAACAACAGCCTAGATGCAGCAAAAGTCCCTAGAATGGTCTCATAAATCTCAGAGCTCTCCTTCTGCCTGAGTTTAGGTAGTTGTGGTCTGTGGAAGTTGCAGTTACCAGCTGAGTGTTAAACAGTGTTTAGCTGGCCAAAACTGGTCGATTTTTTGAAGAGTGAGCAGCTGCTAATTTTTTTCAGCCTCCCATTACCCACAGCAGCAGATCTGCTGAGGGACTTTGCAGTGGCCATGAGATATTTGTCTGTAGGTGCATGGTGCTCCTTGCCTGCTCCATGTGCCACCCAAGGTGGTGTTGAGTTTGGAGTGCTCCCACAAAACCTGTGGCATGTCAGCTCTCTTTAATTCAGTGAGGACTGGAAGATTTTCCCCTGTGCATCTTTTACATTCAAGTCAGGCTTCACATAGCCCACAGTCTAAAAAAAAAAAGGAAAAAAAATCTTTCACTACAGAGACAAATAGCAACATGTGGCAGGAAGATAACAGAAATGTACATGCAAGTGAAAAAATTAAATATGGAAATATGAAAATGAGGTTTGTTTTTTTTTTTTTAGTAAAAGAACTGACTCACTTTTCATTGCTGGAAATTGCATGGGGTTTTATTTCCTCAGCAGCTGATCTCAGAAAAACAAAATAAAAAAAATATTCATAGATAAGACGCACCACCACTGTACCCTGACTTTTTGCTTTGCTTTGGAAGTAGGAGTCTTTTGCAAAACTTTTGCAGCTGGCCTGAAAAACAACAACAAAAAAGATAAAGGCAAAAAAAGTACATTAGAACTAAATGTGCAGAATGCAGATGTGCAGCCTTTTTGCCTTCCCTTCTCTGCCTTCAGTCTTCCTGCAGTGTCATACCTTTCCAAGGAACACTGGATTTCTTCTAAAAGACTGTTTCTTCATTTTTCACTGTCATTTTCTGCAGCTCCTCCCTCCCTCTGTATCACTTCTCCCTGTCTGCAGCCCACAGCCAGACAGTTAATGTAAAAATTATTACCTCAGCTTCTTGCAGGCTCTGCCCCTGCTCTGTGGTGGTTTAAACAAGCTGCCTGGTAGCTGAAAAAAAAAATCACAGTGCTCAGCAACGAGGCTGGTTGTCTCTGAGCCACATCATCCTGGAGGTGGCTGTTAAGAGCTGCCTCCAGGAGCAGCAGAGAGATGGATACAGACTCCAGTGTTAAAGAGGCAAACTGTGGGGATCACTCTCTTCCTTCTCCTGTTAGTGACTCAGTCTGTATTTACAGAGGAACAAAGTAAAAAATCCCCACCTGTGGTCCTGTAATTGTCAGTAGTCCCCAACAAATGAAATTATTTAACTATTCTTTGGAAGAAAATGAGTTATCTAGTTTCCTCTTCCTATGTGAGGATTTTTTATGATTTTTTTTCCCATATCGTATTTTAAAGTGCATGGTTCTGGGACTGTCCCTCACCAGGGGCCTTTGCTGCTTCAGGTACAATTAGAAACCGAGGCTAATTGGGGTCAATATTCCATTATATGAAGCAAAGGCATAGGGAAATGAGCTTTCATTTGAAGGCAACTGGTCCTGGCCTGTGTGTGCAGGCAGTCCCGACTGGAAAGAAACAGAAGCCCATTTTGCACTTACAGACACCAAATTTTTGGGGTGCAAAATTAGCAGTGACTTATTGAGTTTTCCTATCAGAATACATCCCAAAAACTGCTAGTGCTCCAAGTCTCAGGTGCATTTTTTTTGCCCTGTAAAACACCAGAAACCACTTCCTATTAATTTTTTTTTAAAACATATAGTTTTTGATAATCAATTATCTTCAACATTATCTAAAAAGACAGCTTGACAGCTTGACAGCTTTCCATTAAACAAACAATAAATAATCTAAAAAAGGGGTGGTTTATTAGTCCCATGCTATACAACATGAGCTGCAAGACAGCCTACCCCTCACTGAGGGGTGCAGGGCTCTGCAGTGTACCAGGAAAGGCCATTAAAATAATTAGGGAATCTGGTCCCATCTCTTTCCCATCTGACTAACAGTAAGCTGTGCTTCAGAGCATGCTGTTCTAAAGATTGGAGAAGTCAGGACCAACGCTAAGCCTAGAGGTGTACATGCCAGGCACACAGAGAAAAGAAAGGGGAAAAGAGTCTGGTCCTTTCTGTGGGTGAGTTGTAATATGCAGATTCCAAAGCAGAACTGAGGCAGCCTCAGTGTCCCTGCAGACAGTCCTTTCCAGCATTCCCCTTGCTTGGCTATTATTGCTGTGATTTTCCTCAGGTTTTCTTGGTGAAATCTCAAGGAGTCCCAGCCTGCAGGGCGGTGTGAGTGCAGTTTATGCACCCAGTAGAAGCTTGGGCTCAGCAGGCCTGTGCCTGATGGCCTCCAGTGGTGATGTCTCCTGGTCAACAAGGTGCTCAGCACCCTGAGCAATGGGTATATGAACACAGAAGGGAGTAATCAGAGAGAAAATTACATGGTTTTTATAGTTCATAAAAATCTAAAGAAATTAGGTTGTTTTGAGTTTGGGTTGTTTGGGGCTTTTTTGTTTGTTTGGGGGTTTTCTTTGACAGAGTAATATCATTATCCAAATGAGGCAGGCATCCTTGTGTTTTACTTTCCACAGGTATTGCTTATTCTCAAATTGTTTCCACTACTTCGAGATCTGATTTTATCTGTTTTCTTCTCTTTATGTTTACTTTTTCCTTATAATGTACTTTAATAAACTTTTTCTTCCACTTGACTAACTCCTTTCCAACTGTTTTTACTCTCTATAGAGTGCCTATAATATTCCTGGGCTAGTAACAAGCTTCTGATTGACCACTCCTCAGCTTTGATGAGTATATTTTACTATCTCAGATGTACAGATTGTGTAGCTTAATTTATCTTCATCTCCATCTTCTTTCACCATACAGTACAGTTCATTTAATCACTCCTCCTGGTTTCCTCTGGTCAGCTGTCCATGCTCAGAGGTTCTGGAAGGGTAACCTGCCCTGAAGATTCATGGTACCTGCTCATTTCCTGAATGGGAAACTGTGAACTTTCATCTCCTTGCTACCAGAGTTAACTCCATATATTCATTCACTATTCAACATTGAATGAGTCAGAAGGAGATCATGAGATAGATTGCTTCTTGTTTTTAAAAGATGCTCAAAATGGTAAAAGCTTTTCATTTTTCTTACTCCTGATTGGCTCCAAAGAGATGGGAAATGGAGACACAGAGAGTTCCACACCTACTTGGAAGGTTTCAGTGATGAGAGAGGATTGCTCTGGTCTGTCCTGCACCTCTCCATGATGCACTGAGGGCAGTGAGCATCTGAGTTACTGTGAGCACTGCACCAGATTTCCTTTCCTGACTTGTCAAGGCCTCGGTGGAGACCAAGTCAAAATACTGTGCACACTTTGAAACCAAGGGCAAACCAGATCCTTCTCCAACATGGTGTGCATTCATTACCAAATTTCAGGGCACATATTCCTTGGAATGATTGCTTAAAGAAGGCTCAGATAAAAAATGAATGAGTATGATGCTTTCTTTGTATATGACTCCTCTCATGGAATAGGACGAGGATGTGAAAAATTACACAAAATTAACATACAGTTAGGTGTGCTCATGTGTCATATATTAGATAAACAGCAGCTCTGCTAGAGAAACATACCTGACCACAAGGCCTTTACCAGCTATTGTAAGAGCAAAATAGGCTATATGAGATTTACTCAGTTCTTCACTCTATTTTAGAAAAAAATTGGAGTTATCTATCTTAAAATTTAAAAAATCCAAAAAGAATCAATACAAAACCACACCACACACAAACAACCAAAGGGAAAAAAAAAAGAATACCACAAATATTTTCTGATTTATAATTCTTGTTGTTTCATTAAAAAAAAAAAATCTCTGAATCTACTCCAAGGTGAGAATTGTTTTATGGTATCAAGGAAGTGGCCTATTTATTACAGCATCATACCTCTGGCAGAAGCCAGAGTCTAAATATTCAGTTGAAGACACAGAATTTTGTGAGAGAGTGCTTTAGACGCAGGTCTCTTGTTTTCCAGTAATTCAAATTAAGTATTGTAATGCTGGAGATCCTTGTAGCATCAGATTTCTGTTTATTCTGTTGGATTTAATCTGATCTTGGTGAAATAATGTGATATTGCGTATTGACAGCCAAACTGAAGGAAAAAAAAAAAGTCCTATTTATTAGTTTTCAATTTGCATCTTTCTGTTATCACTCCTTTTCCTTGTGTTATAAAACAAGGAGAACAGAAGCACTGGATCTACATTCTCTGGACCAGCCATGGTTTCACACAATTGTTGTCAGGTTCTAGAGGAAGCTGTGCTATTGTTTTATACAATGCCAGTAGTACCCCAGCACTTCAAACAGGTCTGTGAAATGCAGTTCCTTCTATCCCTGCTGTTATAATTTTCTAGGATAGTAGAAAAGATCCTAAGCCCAAAAAGTTGGATTAAGATCTCCACTTCTCCACCAGGTGAGTTTGCCATCCTCTGTCGTTGGGTTTGCAGTTCTTGGTCAGTCTGGGAGAGGTTCCAAACAGTCTCCCCCATTCTAACAAGCAGGCAGGTCCAAAGGCAGCTGTTTTTGCTGTTGTGCCCTGATGAGTGAATGACCGAGCCCTAAAGAAGGAGAATTTTATCCATTATGTAGCACCAAAACCTGTATTCAAAACTTTCTGCAGTTTTAAGAGGTCTTCCCTCGGTGTCAGGGGGTTTTCCTGGGTAAACTGTGCACCTGATACTTCTCAGATCCTAATTACTGTAAGTTAGGCAATTATTTCTTTCCACAAGAAACTCTTTTGTGTTATTAAAATACAAAAATTCCTAACTGACTGACTTCCATATAAAGGAGGAGGGGAAGGAGCCACACATAACTTGAGTACTTGAGTTACTCGAGCATAAGCTATTTTTATTCAATTGAGCCCTTTAGCTCAGATTAGCACCATAGCTTCCTTTGAATGTACAAGTTACTTTTAGTTCTTAGTTCAGTGTTGAAAAACTAACACTTCTAGACAACTCTGGCAAGTTCTAACAAAAATCCATTAGGAACTTCTGAATATAAATCTCACTAAAATGTTGAACTTACAGAAGTGCCTGTCTGCAGTGTATATGATTCTTTACAGGAAAATAAGGAAACAAGCTAAGGTAGCAGGGGAAAAGTTTTGTTTTTATTTTGCGTCTTAATATTGGGAGAAGGAGATCTGTAGGTTATAGCAACAAATTCTAAATGGATTCTGAGTAAACAGTGGAAAGGTTGTGATGACAGAGAGTGGTATGTGCATTTTTTCTTCTTATACCTCTGTGTTGTAAGAGGCAATCATACCAGTGTCAGATTCTCTTATAAGATTATTGGTTGTTTGGTTTATTTATTTGTCATATATGACAAGGGAAATATATTTTATAGGCTAATATTCATATAATGATAATAAAAGACATCATTTTTATTCTATTACTCCACTGTCTTAATAAAGAAGGCCACTGTTTTAACAGATGGAAAAGTCAGAACTGACCAGGAACAAAAAAGAAAAGCCAAAACTCTTCACTAAAATTACAACATCTGAAGGAGTTTGTAATTATTTCCTTCTCTGTAAGTTGCAGCAGCATATTGAAAGTTAGTAAAGATAAATGTAACATTTACCGGGTAATAAGAGACTGTGGAAGGAAATAAACAAACGTAGGATATAGTGCATCTAAGTAAACACAAAGGTTGTAAAACCTTCAAACCCAAATATCAAGAGCACTGCAAATTAATGCTGCACACAATAGACCCTTTGGAAGCTAACTTAATCCACCCCCATGTATCTACATGAGGGCCATGCATAACAATGCATGAGCTGGATTTCCATTAGAGTTTCCTCTGCAGGCTGTCAGTTGTTTGAAGAAATAACAATTTCCTAGGCATGAAAGCACTTTCAGAATGTTCCCACTGATGTGTAATAAAAGTGACTTTACTTTCTTTCCTTCCCTGCTCTCCTTCAGCCCCTCCCCCTGAGATGTGACTTCTGGGGGAAGAAGAGGATGGACTTAGACCCTTGGCCCCCTACCAGTTTACCTTGCCAGGATTATCAGTGCAGGTGTTAAAATAATTGAAGGTGTGGTAGGAGATACAACCCCTAATAGCTTTTCCTATATGGAGATTACCTAGGTAGAGAATGCCAGAGTACCTGAAGAATAGGCAAGTGAGTACCTTATTAACATAGCACCATTCAGCGGCAGCTGCATATCTGGAAAAAAAAAAAAAAAAACCTTTAAAGTGCCTATTCATCTATGTTAATGGGCCCATTGCACAGTACATTGTGTGGGAAATTAAGTCTCTGGCTGTGAACTTCCTGTGCTGTGCAAGCTGCCTTGACTCTTTTTTATTGCTTCAGTGTTATTATCTCCTCCTGGAAATAAAAACAATCATGTTCTCACATTTGAGAAGCCAAAACATTCCCAGATAACAAACTGGTTGAAAGTTTCTTTTGTTTCCCTTATTAAGTGAAAAAATATGTTTTGAAATTAAAGTAAACCCTAAATTAACATCAAAGCCCATCAAATTAGCTGAGCTGTCATACGCATGACAATGTTGGGTTTTCTTTTTTTTCCCCCTCCCCTGTAAAATACACAATTTAAATTGCTTTCGTATTTATTGTTCCTTCCTTGGAATTAATTTTTGCCACAAAATATGTTAATTTATTCAAATGAGACATGATTTTTGAATGTTTGACTGGCAAAAGAACTGCTTTCCTGCTGAAAGACTGAGGTAGAAAATAACAATTTTTTTGACAGCATTCCTTAAAAATATATCTTCTTTCCATTTTAGTAAAGAGTGGACCATTTCTTTAAAAGCAGGTCAAGGAAAGTGTATTTTAAAAATTGCTTATTCAATTTCTTTTCAAGGTTTGTCATGCATTTGAGTGTAATATACAATGTTGTGCAGTCTGTATCACCTTCAAGAAAGAATTGTTACCAAATATTTAAACAATTTTCCATCCTCTCTTTATAATCCAAGTGCTGCACATTGCATCGTAGTCATCATCATTATCTTCATCATGCTGATAAAAGGACTAATGATCAATACTAACTGATTACAACTCAATTAAGGAGGATCTTTTCAGTGTAAATTTTTTTTAATCTTGCCTCTTCTAGTCCTTCTGCATTTTCAAGTTAACCTAATATGTTCCACTATTTAACATGTTTAATGAGCACACTGGAACATAAGTAAAATCATTATTTAATGTGCTATATTGCTTCCACGGTACATGGAACCCTTGGGCAACAAGAATATATAAAGAACACCCAAAAAACCCCCAAAAATTCATAGTTTGGAAATTGAAGTTCTTGATATTAATTGCAACAGAATTTATCTCTTCAGATAAGCAGCTCTCTAGAAGCCTTGTAGAGATGGCCAGGAAAAGCTCTGAATAAGCTACCAAGCAATAGAGTGTGAGAAAGCCAGTGTGGGAGCAGCCTCCCAGTACAAATCATCATTTTATCCAGTCTGTTTCCACAGACATCCCTTGCAATCACCCTATTTTTTGCAAATGTTGTCTGGGAGCTCTTTGGGGCAAGGATGGCTTGGCACACACGGCACCTTGCTCTGTTTTCTGTGCTTGATAGTGCTTGACAGAGTTATCATAATGCAAATTATTGTTGTTCCTGGTAGGGACTGCGCTGAGTGCTCTTCGCTTATCTGCAAGTCTGACAAGTGATAATACTGTAACATCAGAGAGGAAATCAATATTTCATATTAGTTAATGATTTAATTATGGAAATTCTTCCCTTAATGCCATTTGTTAACTAAAGTCACCATAAATTGTATTCTGTTCAGTTCATCTTTCAGTGGCACTCTGAATTACACCTTCCTGACATTTAGATATTGGAATATTAAACAGATTTCTCTTTCCAGTCCAGTCCAACACTTTGTTCACAACGCAGGCCATCTGGGAATGTGTGCCCATTAATGATCTGGGAGGCACTGTTAAGAGTTTGCATATTTTAAAAAGTCAGAGAAAATTAGAACTGCAGGAACACCAACGTATCACATTCTCATTATATAAGTAGATTTGTCATCTACATTATTTTTTTTCCAGTGATATCTTGCATTGTATTTTTTTCCCCTTTGCTCATGTGTTTATTTTTAAAACAACATGCAACTTTTTGTTGCTTTTTTTTAAGGTTGGAAATTCATGTTTTATAATGTGCTGTTGAGAGTTTAAAAACAGAGTGAAGTCCCAGGCTAGCGATTCCCATTTAGTCACTTACAGAGCAATATTGTTTTTATATAGCAAATACGCTGTTGGCATTTCAGGAATCACAGAGGCGCCAGTAATTTGGGTGCAAGCAAAATTTTTTGAAACAGTTGCTGTAAAGATAATTCAGATTAATGGGCCATTTACAGTCTTGCTAACTTACTAACTGGCTATGTGCTCTAGGTAATCAGGGTGACATTACTGCCGGCACAAAAATGACATCTCGTCATCAGAAATTTTCTTCATTGGCATGGAAAATGCCAGGCACATCACCTCTGACTGTGTGGCCACCACATCTATTAACCTTATTGATTTGGAGTCGTGCTGTGCCACACTGGAAAACTACTCCCTGCTGAAAGACTCAAGTGGATCAATCCTGAACCATGAACAAAACCTCAATAACTAAATGTAGTAGGCACCTTTCTCCATTAAGTATTCCTCAAAGTAAATCACATTAGGGGACATCACTGTGAGGAACTTGGAATTCTGTGGTGTCCCAGAAACCAACAGGGAAAATAGCAAAAAAGGAAGGCAAAAGATTGCACATTGCCAAATATACTTTACATCTCTTGATTTTGTTCTTAAATATCTATCTTTATGTCGTGATATTTTAATTTTATTCTACAACTCCGTTCCCCTTTCTAAACCTTAAAAATTTTTCCTTGCTGTTTGTTTTTCATTATGATTGTCCCTGCTAAGTCATCCAATGACAGATGATTATGAAAAAGAAAGTCTTCTATCCTTTATGACCCCTGCAGCATTTTCATGTATTTATAAGCATTCTTTTTTGAGACCCTCATTGTGATGGGGTTTGAAAATGAAACAAGCCAACTCCTTTCAGCCTCATACAGTTAACAAAGAAGGCAACAAAAGGACTTCCAGAGCTTCATATTTCCTGACAAAAGATAGAGTACGGCAGCAAGCCCCATTCATATTTAAATGTTCCTGGCTTTGGAATTAAAAGTCCATCTTTAATGTTACCATTTCCGTTCCTCACTTTTTGTTGGTGTTTGCTGGCAATGAAAACTCTGTCCCAAACATTAATGTGACTCTTCAGTTCAGTCTGCAGAACTTCTGTTCTTAGAAAATATTCCCTGCCACAGACAACTGAAGAATTCTTAAACAGTATTTGCAAATCATTATGGCTTATAATTGTCTTGCAAAACTGATTTAGGACAAGAGAAGTGTGGGTGCAACCACTCTGTGCTCACATGAGTAATGACTGATTGTAGCTGAGTGAGTTTTTTAATGGGCCAGAGGGACACTTCTCAGAAAAATTACATGAGTAAAGAGTACAGGACAGGACAGGAGCATTTCTGTTGCTCAGTACAACTTTGCCCAAGGGTCTGCTCTGAAAACTTGACAGCTAAACCTGAAAGCAAACAGTTTAATTTTGCATTGGTTTTAGTGTTAATGAACAGAACAAAGTTCATTAAAAATACTCCTTGCACTGTGTTCAACCCTGCCTATCATCTCTCTATATATCTGTATTACATATTTTAATATTTTATTTCAAAGTAAATTCTGGATTATGCAAAAAAAATATGAAACAGAAAATGCAATGACATATTAAAAATATTATCAGTTACTTGGGAAAATGTGATTTCTCAAAGCCATGTAAAAGTCTGGAAAGTGTTCTTTTTATTCCTTAGGAAGTAACCCTGGGTATCTAATTAATATCATGAAATTAAGGCCATTTATCTGAAAAACTGAAAAAAGATCTATATATGCACCAAAGTTCAGTGTTTGTCCCTGAGCTCTAACACAAGATATACTATGTGAAAGTCTAACATGGGATACACCGTATATCATCTCTATTTAGAGCCCCTAGGCAGGAAGTATGGATAAAAAAAATAATCAAAATTACTGTTTTTCTTTACTGAAAGCCCTCTAAGGAATTCATTGGAATGAGTTCTGTCTGCCCATCTAATTGATAATTATTTAATTAGCAATTTATAATGATAATGGGATTTTACCCCCCACCAGTCCATCTTGTCTGTAAGAAAAATATAAGTAGACAACCTTATGTATTACTTTACCAGTTTTGGCAGTTGGCACAAGATATTGTGGGCCAGCGTTGTGATTTCCTACAGCTAAACCATAAAAGCAATGTATTCATATATTTCCTTTGCCTACAGTGTTTCCTTTTCTCATTACTGTGGGTGACTGGCACTCTCACAATGTGTGTGGGTGCACAGGCTTGTTGTGTCACCGTGGACAGTTCTAAGAGCAGCTTCATTAGTTCTTTTTACAACAAAAGCTAGGTTTTTTTTCCTGCCTTCTCTTTCTTTCCCTTAGTTGGCATGCGGGTTGAATTTTTCTTGGACCCCCTGCTTGACTTTTTTTTTAGAGCTCCTTTTGAACAGTGCAGCAGTGTGAACACTAGGAATTGTAACTGATAGACTGTTTGCAGGAGAACTCATGAAAGTTCTCTTTGTTCACTTCACATCAACCAGGTTTATGCAGACCCTCCCCCATCTCAGGGAAAAGGAAATCCACTTTTAATTATACATTGATGGGAATCACTGTATAGTGAAATTGCATCAAGTGGAGAATGCCCACTTTATTCTCTTTTATCTGAGAATCCAAAAGAAGAACTGGCGTAAAAAAAAGTGGATATGCAAGCATAGACTTCCCAATATAGAGCCAGGCCTGCCTAATTTAAATCAATCTGTGAACTCCACTTCCAGTCCTGATTAAAATTTTCAGCTGAATCTTTGCACTGTGAGGGTGTCTTGTCTTCAGTCCTTGAGCCTGGAAGGTCTTCTTTTAGATATCTTATAAAAATAAAAATAAAAAAAATCCCCAAAACAATATTTTTTTTAATATGAAAGGAAAGAGTTGTAAGCATAAGATATTTTCAAAATTTCAACGGAAGATATTTCTTTCTTCTCCTTTTTCTCCCTCAGACAGGCATATTGAAATTGTGTAGAAGAATCCTGAGGGCAAAAAGAAAGAAGATATGTCTGATGGCAGAATGAAGAGAGTACATAACCTGGTGAGAAGTACAAGTAAACAAGAGAAGCACTTTGTGTCATTTTATGTGCCCAGTTGAAATGAATGGAAAAAATTTCAGCAGTACTTACAGCGACCTCTGAGATTATAAATCATTTGAGTCATCTGCTAATGAATATGTAATGTTAATTTTCTTTTTAAAATTAATATCACAAGATACCATTAATAGAGACAACGAAGCAGGATATTCAGCTTTACTGTGTATACTATCAAAGTTTACTATGGTTATATTTGCCCTTTGAATCTTTCAGTACAAAAACGAAATACTGGTGCCTTTCTCAGACATTTAGTCAGGAAAGAAATACTTTTGAAAATATTCTTGAAGATAATTTTTCATATTCTTTCTTAAATCGCTTTATCTTCAGTTTTCCAATTAAATTATTTTATACAATTTAGTAACTGGGATTTTTTTTATACGTTTCCTGACAAAAAAAAGTTTACACCCGCAAAAGATGTGTTGTGAAGATCAAAGAAAAAGCAGCCTGCCTAGAAACATTGTATGATTCAGCCCTTAGATGTTTAAGCACACTCATGTAAAAGGAGTTGAGTAAGATAGATATGTTCTCCATGGATATTAGGAGGAATGTGGGCCTGGCAAATGAAAGAAGGTGATGTTCATAGATCTTACCTCAAAGACAAAATCCTGATTACCTCAAGGTCAAAGACAAATGTGCATTTCTGTCTTGCAGCAACATCAAGAACAGGTTGATGCGCCCTTGTCTGAGGGAAAAAAATATATGCATTACATTCAAGTAGAACCTTGGAAAATTCCATCCAATTTCCACCATCAATACTGGATACACTCCTCTGCTGCTTGATCAGGTCCCAAATGAGTGACTAATAAACCTTTTTGGAGACCGAGACTTCTCTACTGTCTCATATTATCCCAGATTTTCTTCCACAAACCTTCAAATGTAACTATTTCTCCCCCAGCAAAAGTCTGAACAAGAGAAAAGTGTGTGGATGTAGCCAGGGGGGAACGAGGAGCTGGATGAGGCAGAGATTAAAAGTTATGTAGTCTTAAAGGAACTGACTTGGAACGAATCCGTGACTAATCTTGTAGTCTAGAATATCCAGTACAAAACAGCCGTGAGCCTGGGAAGACTGCTCTGAACTTAATTTCTTTACTCATTTGCAGTTCTCCAAGGCATCTACAGATATGTGTAGTGACAGAGAAGTTCTAAAAAGACCAGGAGTTTTTCAAAGTGTTTTTTATTTATTTGTCAGAGCCACGAGTTTCCAATTTGAAGGGAAGGTTGGACCCAAGTCTGTAAGATTACATTAGTCTGTCCATCAGAGTTCTGCTATGCCAGAATGGGGACATCATAATTTTCCAGGTGATCATAGTTCCAAAGAACAAGGAAAACAGGAAATATTTAAGGGCTAAATATAATTATTTTGGATTTTTTTTGCAAAACAAAGGCACTTTGTGATGTTATACCAAATAAGGCGATTTGAAAAGGTTCATTAATCCCCAGGAAAGAAAGGAATGACTCTTAAAACACAAATCCCAGTCAGATCCCAGGACTAAATCTAAAATTATTCAGAATAGGCAGCAGGTCAGCTTCTAACCAAATGAGATTTCACTGTAGCCAACCACTAAACAACAAAGAAGCTTGGAAATTGAGGCCGAAGTCACTGGGGAGACTGATCCATGTAAAGGAGCCTCAAGAAAAAGACTGCAGGGGAACAACTGATGCACAGCAGGAGTTGCCTGGAAGTGGTGCCTCTCTGCCTGCTGTGAGGGAATCATCCAGGGAGAAAAAGATGGGAATGGAACTGACTTGGGAAAGGCTGAAGGCAGGAGCCTGAGAATCAAAAAGGTAACTTAGAAATATGGTAAAAAAGTAAACCTTAGGTTTGATTGTTCTGGTTTGCCTCCTTTTTACATCCATACTGGAGGTTATTTAAGAGTCCTCAAAGACCAGTCTACGGTTTGCTGCTGAGACTAAAGCTACTGAGATGGATAACGTTCTTACAACAAAAGAGTTAAAAAAAAGTGGGAACATTTTCTTGTCATGGCTTCGTTGTCTGGATTCTCTATAGCTCTCCTAGAATAGACCAGGGCCACTCCTGCTTTCAGTGAAGTTGCTCATTCATTTACTCCCTCATTCAGTTTAGAATCAGGACTTTTTTTCTTTAAAGTTCAGAAAAATGTAGTTCAGCAAGTTTCCTTCTGTGGAGAACTTAGGATCACTGTTTGAGAGAAAAGCCCTTGAGGATGACATGCTTTAGTTGGAGTTCTGCTGAACTGAACTTGCACATTAAGTACTGTACCTCGCTCTTTCCTGCTGAAGCATCCCTTAAGACTACAAGTGTGTAAATAAATAAAAATGGGATACAGCCTCAGGTTTTATGCTGTGTCATCTATGAAGAAGCTGTCTGGGTTGCATGGCGAGCCAAGAATTGCTGGGCTGTGGATACACAAGTCATGTCATCCATTCTCAGTGGTATGCAGTGGAAGACAGCCCTACCAATAGAAAATTCACCAAGCCAGATTTCTGCAGCTGGATTTTCCTAGTTTAAGCTTACTTTGGAACCAGGGCTAATGTAAAGCTGATTTTAAATATGTAAGATGTAAGCCTATAGGTTCTTCAGTAATCATGTTTCTCTGCAAGAGCATTCTATTCCATATAATAAGATATTATTATTAATAATGAGAAGACAGATTTTTCCTGCTTGTTCATGTTGATGCAATATTGCCCAAGTCCTCACAAAGGTAAGGATGTGTAATTGGATTTTAGATTGACAAGTAACACTAATGATTAAATGCCCATCTTAAGCAAATGTCCTGAATTCAATCACTTCAATCTTCAGCAACAGTTTTCAGGCAACTGTCACCATATTTGTGGAGACAGAAATGAGATCAGAATTTCTGTACTCTGCTTGGTGATGTGTAGCCGCCAAGGCTGACATCTATTAATGGAAAAGCCTTTGACAATAACACATCTCTTTTCATAAGAATCTGAATAACAGTGACAGATCAGGAACTCCATTTTGATGTTCACTGCAGATTTTTCTTTTCTCCTCAGTTCTGACATACTCATTTCATTAAGTTGGGTCAGTTAGGTCAGGCAGCCTTATAATTATCTCCCAGGACCAAAGCTCTGGCTGAACTTTTAGTTCAGAACATTGTGTCTTTCCCAGGACCTCGTGGGGTTATCCTCCATTTCACTTCAAAATTACGAGGATGGATTCTTCTGTGCTTGTGTATACTTTGTGTACCTGCCAAGTCCTTGCCTTCCATTCCTTCAGGTAGTCTCAGAAGTCACTGATTATAAATGCTCATCTGACTCTGTAAGCTTTCAGCAGCACACCTGAGGTTCCCGTTTTCTTTCATGGTGAACAGTTTTTCTTTCTTTCTTTGACTTTTTTGAGGAACTGATTCCAAAGATTTTATTCACAGTAGTTAACAGGTGTGAATTGGTGTTTGCTAGCATAAGTGTCGTGCTGGGTAGCCCTTTGTTCCCCTCCTGCTGCTTCCCTGCTCTATTATGGCAAAACTTACTTTAATAGGAGTTTTTTTTAATGGTTTGTACAGTGTGTATTTTTAAAGCATATTATGGAATAAAAGTGAATACCTGTCAGAACAATGTGTTCCTCTGAACCTCTAACAATTGGGCAGATTTCTTGATTTCAATGGACACACTCCAGAACAAGGGACTTGTACCACCTGAGCAGGAGTCCTAGAATATGGCCCTCAACAGATGCAATTTTGTTTCCACCAGCATGTGCCAATTAAAATGATTCTGCTGTAATAAAATATCAGGAGACAGAAAAGGAACCACCGTGAACTGAGGCAATACTGAAGAGTTAAGCGCTTTTTCAGCTGACACACATCCCCTGCTCCATTGGTGATCAATGGCAGTAATGACATTCCCTTTGCAAGGTAGTGCTGGGCTGCTGAGGGCTGATTCTGATGCCAGTGGCTGGTGTGAGTCATTGAGGGATATTAAAAGATCATGTTGGATGGGCGGCAGGAAGATCTGAAGCCACCAGAGATGTGGAGCAGAAATAATAGGAGGAGTGGTAAGAGTGACACCATTTCCAGGATGCCTGAATTAAGAAGGAAGGCAGGAGAGGCTGAGCTGCGTTTGAAATACTGTGTCAGCTCAGTTACAAGTAATTGTAGATAGTTTCAGCTACTAGTGCCTCAAAAATGAAAATCAACTACTAAAACAAAATTTTAGTTTTACAAGTCTTAGCGAGAGTGGGTTTAGCCAGCAAACAAGACCATAAAAAGTGTTCCTTCTGATAAGTATTTTCCTTTCAATGAGAATATATAATCTACAGAGTTAATTCTCTTTTCACCTGTTTCATGCCTTTGTAACATGACCAAGCCTCATGGATGTTTCTCCTGATGTCCATAATTTGAGAAGACACTGAACCCTGGGCTCATACTAAAAGACATATCTTTTCTAGAAAACCTGTAGTGAAAAGAATGTCTACACACTGACTATTTTTTTCTCTTGCCTATTTGTCTTTACTGTGGCTAACATTGCTTGTTTTAATAAGAACTTGCAATGCTTATATTTGCTGAGCCTTTCAGTAATTACAACTTAATTTCTGCACTGTGACACAATTTCAAGCGGATTCCACTGTTACAGATTCTGCTACTTTAATTGTCACATTTGCCCTTCACAGCTCAATTTCCTTCTGTTTTCCTGCTTGAGAGTTTTAAGTCGAGGTTTTTATTTTTCATACATGTCTGTTTAAAATCTCATTAGGATGGGAGAAATCCAACATCAAAAAGTTAAAAGGAACCCCAAAACTAATGAAACAAAATACAAAACCAAAAAAGACAAACCGAGGGGGTTTAAAAGCAAAGAAAAAATGCTTATGACAAAAGGAAGAAATTTTGCTGCATCACCAATAGGCCAGGGCACACAGCACTCCTATATTCAACCACATTACTTGCCTCTCAAAATTCCACCTCTTTTAGGAGCTCTCAAGCTTCTTGTATTTCCTACAGACTTTGTAACAAACCTTGCAAAATGCCTAGTTCTTGCAGAGGCAGGAAAAAGGTCTAGATAAAGAAAAGGTTTATCCTTGGAAGTAGAGAGCTCTTCAAAACTGAAGATCTTTTTGAATCTGCAGAGGTTAATTCTCAGTAACCAGAGCTCAAATATGGAACCCAATGTTTGAATTTGGTGAAGTCAGACATTGGAAGGGATACACCAATTTAGCCAGTCGCACGTGACGTGAAAATTCTGGCAGAAATTAACTATATAGCAGAAATTATTTCAAAAATAAATAACTATTTTGTTGAAAGAGAAATAATTTGGAGTTTTTGTGGTTTTTTGGTTTTTGTTTTGTTTTTAACGGGAAATTTCCTTTTCCTCTAATGTCCAATTTGGATGCTGAGGGAAGAAGGATGTGGTCCTGCAATCCCTCCCCACATGCAAACTCACACTTAAACCTTTGGAATCACTTTTTCTGGAATCCAGTGTTTTGACATGAAGCATTTTCTCAAAAATAGTCATATAATTGTTTTCAAATATTTAGAAGAAAAATCAACATTTTGAAAGATGATGCAAAGCAACTTGAGTTCTCCAGATAGGTCTATTCATGTATTCTTTAGCTGTCAGTAGAAGTGTAGTTCAGCAATTACCTGCATTACACTCACATCTTCCTTTTTCTGTTAAATCATGCACACATATTTTCAATTTATTAGTACTGGATAAGTGGCCAACTATGTCTAGAAACCTTGTAATGTGTAAATTACCCTAGCCAGTTCTAAGAAAGAATATGTGTCTATGAAAGTGAATTACTCACAGATCACAAATGAAACCACCTTTTCAAAATTATTTCAGATGGTCTAATTATCTGCAAAATGTAGGATTGGTTTTGTACTGTTGACATTTGTTAATATCCACCAAAAATGCTCGTGGCATTTTTTATGCACAGCAGGAAAATCAGTATGGAACTGGAACTTGTTGTTAATAAAATTTGAAAAGCACAGCTTAAGGTCTTTGCTGAACTATAAATGGTTTAGGCCTCTCAAGCCTACCTACTGTCTTAGGGTGAGAACATATGGAAAATACACATGAAAAAGCAATTACAGAAAGATTTGGGCTCTGGGTATTGATATTAATTAGAGATGAATAATACTGATTTGAAATCTTGATGCTTCAGCAATGGCAAAGCAAAGCAATCACTGACATGTCTGGAATTTCTATTACCTGTCCAAGCAATTTTCTTTTTCCTTCTGTAAGTGCATGGTATTGTTCATTTCAATAAGATATTACAGACAGAGACTAGACATTCAATTCCCCCTTCTTCAGACAACTGGGATTTAAATATCCATTCAGTTCAGTAAGTGGTACGTCTATCATGAAGTTCCTTTCTAACTCTCTGTCTGTGGCTGCATATGCATGGTTGATATATAATTAATAGGCATTTTGCATCCTTCTGAAGAGCAGAAATTCATTGACTAGTCTTTTGGGTTTTTTTAATTTATGATACAGGCAGTGGGTCACTGGCACTGAATATCTATCAAAATGATAGTTCTACACTTGTAAGAAGAAAGATCTTTTACAGAGTTAGATCAAAGACAATAAGGTTGGTGATAGACTCAAGATTATATCTCATACTAAGACGGAGTAGACTTCTCTATCCATTAATATATGTTCCCTTGCTATCCACTGATCTGTTTCGATTTAATTTTCCTTGAAACAAATTTAGTACCAATAGTAGGTGTGTGCTGGGAGTGGTTTGCAAAGAAGAAAAATTTGTCTGATGGGTTGTGACCTGAGTGTGTTTTTGGATAGATGCATTAAATCTGTTTTTATTATCTGTTCATCTTCAGAATCAATACAATGGGTGCAGCAGAGTCTGCTGAAAGTCCTGAAAGGAGTTCCTGGAGCTCGATGTTGAAAGTATAAATGGAGCACGTAAGTAATGTCAGGTCACTGCAGGAAAGAAAAATTAAACTTTAGAAGCAGCCTTCAGCACTAGACTATCGGGAGACTCCTCCAAGGTTACCCTCACAGGACATGAATATAAGATGCTATTTTGGATTGAAGAGACAGTGGAAGGGATTTTGCAATGAATAAGGGAAAATAAACAGAATCTAATTATAAATATCAGATTATGTGTCTCCAGACAGAATTCGGCAGGGAAATTGCTGAATTTCAACTTTGATACCAGGTAAGTTAGTTAAGTATGAATAAGTTTCTGTGAGAATGGATATTTGTAGGAGTCCACTGAACAAGGTGAGATAAGATTGTGTGATTAAGATACTACATCTGAGTTTTCTAAAGGCCTTATAAAGGATCCCTAACCCAAAAGATCTAACTTTTTAAGAAAATAAGAAAACAACTTGGATAAATAACCAAATAAAAAAATAGAGGACAACAGATAGAAATAAAGTAACTTTTTTCACAACAATGAGTGGTTGCTCATAAAGCACAGAGGATTTGTTCACTCTTTATATTAATAAATAACATTTATTGAGGGAGGGGGATGATCCAGAAGCTGCCACTGTTTACAGATGATACAAAATTACTTAAGGTTGACAAATTTACAGCTGACTGTGAAGGTTTGGAACACTATTTTCTAGCCAAATGAGGAACAAAATAGTATAGGACATCCAGCATGTGCTCCAGTTGCTGGAAAATAAGCACCTAGAGTCGTCTGAAGGGGGGATATGTCCATATGATAATGGCAGAAGCCACACACACAGCCAGTTCTTGGATGTGACATTACATGTCTATGTTTGGGAAACTAATACATTCTAACTTATGGAGAAAAATAGTCTTAGGCATATGTAAAAGTGGCTTTTAAAATATTCAGATGAGAAGTTTTGAAATCAATGTGTATGATTCTCTGAAAACATCAGTAATAGTCAAGATTGAAAACTGATTGTTAAGCATTATTAGGAAAAAAAGATATAAAGGGGTGTGCTCCTTCACAAAACTGAAAACAATGTTCAGTCCTGGTCTTTGAATCTCTGTAAGAGAGCTGGGAAAGGATTACAAGGGACACGGGAAGGATGTAACTGCTTTCATATAAGTTCAAGTACATTAGGGGTCTTCATCCTGCAAAAGCCATGTCAGAAAAAAGATATGACAGAAAACCATAAAAAACCATGAATTATGTCAGAATGTGAACAGAGAATCATCATTCACTACTTCTCACAGTATGGGATGCAAGGTTCCCACAGCAAATGAGCTTTTAAGGTTTAAAATGGAGAAAATGCTGCCAGTTGTGGACCTCATTTCTATAGAAAACTATGGAGGTTAAAAGTCTAGATGGACTGAAAAAACAATAAGGGAAATTAATGTAGTTTTGGTCCATCAGTGGTTCTAAAACAAGATGACCTGGAGGCAACACTAAGCTGAGTAACTTAGTGAGTCCTGCTTTTCTACAATGCAGGATTAAAAAAATGGCTTTATGCATGCTACTGTCTCAGCTTCTTTCTAGCCAATGACCAATGCTGGAGCCAAGGAGCAACTATGGAAAATTTAGTCTAGCCAGCTTAACCAGTCTGATTCTGCATTTTTATTATGAGATCACTCCCCTTGACCTGTAGTGCACAGGCTTTTCTATAGCATAAGAAGTGGAGTAAATAGGCAGGGTCTCTTCAACATGTATACCACTGAAAGCCAAGAATAATTTTTTTAAAGATCATAATATGCTAAGAGAAACAAAAGAACCCTTCAGGAGGTTCCTTCAAAAAAAATGCATTGTCTCATATTTGGCTATATTAACTCTGAATCATAGAACATTTATAATACTCCTTATGCTGACAGTTCTGACTACAGAAACAGCCTGAAATCATCACCAAGTTAGAGAAACTGCTGGAAGAGAACAGCCTTTGAGCACTTGCAGAAACTTTATATAACCAGTCAAAACAGCAGCTGTGTAAGGGAAATTCTGGACAATGGTAGGTGCACAGGCTGAATTCGGACATGTATGAGTTAATTAAGAGAGTAGGGATAGTAGCACTAGGAGGAGAAACACAGCAAAAACAATTCCAAAGGTCAAAACCTTCATGGATTTTGATGACCAGAGCTACTAGTGGTTGATTCTAGAACTCCTATTTCTGGTTGGCAACCCCCATGCAAACGCACTTCCACACTGCCCTGAAATACTTGGCTTGCACCTCTTATAGATCCTTCACAGCCTTTTCCACCCAAACAAAGGCACCTAGATCTTATTCATACTTGTATAAAGCAGTTATGCCTAATTTTGGTACATTCCAGAATGTGCTGAAGGAAGTAACTTTGCAAAGTGGCTCACTGGGTGAGCTCTTCAGGATTTGTGTCAGATCAAATGCCACTAGGGAGGCTTTATGAGGAGTCATCTTTCTCTGACATGCTTGCTAGGTGTTTCCTGCTGTCTGGGATTGTTCTGAGCTTTTGCCTGTCCAGGTAGATGTGTTTCTCTTTGCAAGGACAAGTGATACCAATTGACAGCCTTTAGAGGAAGCTCTGCTTTATTCACAGAGCAGTGTTTAGCTTAGAAGTTGTTACAGTTTAAGGTAATATAGTGGCTACAGACAAAATCCTAATCTGAGCCACAAACAAGTAATAGGATAAAGCAGGCTCCTAATAATTGATATGGTAGTGTTCTTGAATATTCATTTCTGGAATCTAGGTAAGAGGAATGTCCCTCAGACCAGGAGGGCTAACACATGAGACCAACCATATACCTTGGCAGATAAATTACAACTTCAGAAAGTGTGTGAGAAATAATAGAAGCCTGACAATGAATGAAGGCAGGGTAAGAACAGTTTAGCAAAGAAAGGTGTTTCTTAGCAGAATCAGACCTTGCAAACCAAATTAAACAGATGGGAAAAGCTTTCTCAGTCACATGAAGAGAAAATAACCAAGAGAATCACTGTGCACTGAGGACTGAATAGAAATGAAATGTAATCTAGGTGTGACCCAAATTCTAAATTAAGATTACTCAATAATAAAAAGCAAGATCAAAATGGGAAAACGAGATTAAGTAAAACATGAATTTATTTTTTTTAGAAGTCATTTAGATAAACTTATCTCATGCCTTTTATTTTAATGACAACTTGATTGTTGAGATAAAGCAAATGCAATAGATTCAACCTTTCTGCTCTTCAGTAAAGCATTTCATACATTACTACATGGGGAATTATTAGTTAAATTGAAAAAGATAAGAGCAAGTATCAGGACTGTAAGATAAGTAAAGAAGTGACTGAACAAGAGACGAGAGTGAGTTATGTTGAAAGGATTTCTGTCTCTCCCTGGAGGAAAGTTGCTTTTAAAGTTCCTTTAGGATTGGTCTGGGGATTAATTTTATTTAATATTTTCCTTAATGGCCTAGGCAGAAAAAGTAGGAGTGTACTAATTAATTTGCTGATGATACAAAACTGGGAGATGTCATGAATACAGAGGAGGATTGGAATATTATACTGAAAGAATTAAATGACCTTGAAGACTGGGGTAGTAGAAATGGAGTGGAATTTAAGGTTGTGCGCTGCAAGGTCATGCACTTAAGGACTAATGAAAAGAACCAGCTATGAACTGTAGGCTCATCAGTGTGAAGTGACAGAAAGAAAAACCACCTAGTTGTAACAGTCAATCACAGAATTATTATGAACTACCAGTGCACAGAAAAGGAAAACACAGTTTGGAGATATATTGAGTAAAATATTTTTAATGAAGCAAGGAGAGTATTTATGTCAGTGACCAAGGTGCTCATTAGTCATCACCCTAAATTCCAAATCCCCGTGGTTAAGGTGCAAATGTTCTGGGTTTTTTAACAGCTGCAAAGGTATGCTGACTAGTATGATGATCAGAGGAAAGGATGGCCTGTCTGAAAAGAAGCTGTGCCCAGCAAAACAGAGGTTGGAGAGGTAAAAATTGCTATCTCTAAGTATACAAAGAGATAAACACCAGGGAGAAGAAAAAGCTCTTGAATTCACACAATAATTTTGACATGAGAACAAGTGGACTTAAAGTTACCATGAATACATTTGGACAAGAAATGGAAGAAAGGAGTCTGGGAGTAAACACAGAGTGAGACAGATTTATTTGCTGGGCGTATGTGATTCATGTCCCGGCACGTGCTTGAACCTGATGACTCCTGGTCAGCCCTGTGCCCCATTTTTCAGGCAGCCTTGCTGACAGTCCTTTCCTTGGCTGACTCTATTTTCTGGAACATTCTCGGTTGTACTTGTGAGTATATATATATTTCATAGTGTAACCTCCTTGATATAACACAAATATTAGATGATATCTTTAGGTATTCATTCTTTTCTTTCTTGAGAGGCAAACAGCAATAACATTGCAATGTCTTGAAATGAGCAGAACAATGGAAGGAAGCAGAAATTAAATGATTGTTTTTTTACAAAAAATTTGTTGTATTGAAGCAAAATATCTAAAATAAGAATATAGTAGTACAGAAAGTAAGCACTTGAGTCCCATCCACCCAGAAAAAGATATTTAGGAGTAAGATCTTCTCTGAAAGACAGTATTTAATTTTTGTCTTTTGGTTGTCATTCAATATATTTGCACACATTTTTGTAAGGTCCTGAAGTACATTTCAAATTTAAAGCTAAATACATCGACCAAACCATTTTTAACATGACTTAATATTATTGTTACTAAGTTCTTATATTCATGTAGTTCCCTCTCAGAGAAGAACTATACTTGCAGTATTGATAGGAGTCTTGTGAGGACTATAGACTCTAATATTTTATGATGATAAGTTGGTTCATTTTTCAGAATAGACATATTTTCTTATCTTAACCAGGCCACAATTGTGAGATTATAATTCCTCAATTTTATATCATTGTTACCAAGAATAACTGGGGGAGAAGGAAGGCCTCAGTTCTCTCTCTGTTGAGTGATGTGGCTTACCCATAACAAGTGGAAATTGTCCCAAGGTTCTGTACTGTACTTGTGGTATAAAATCAAAACAGTCATATTGCACCATTAATACCGTCTCAAATGGATAGTCTTATTTCATCCTGAGAAATTCTCTCCCTAGTACGTCTCAAATCTCATTCTAGTGTTATAAATTAGCAATGCAGGGGTTGAGAAGCAGCAGCAGCACACTCTGATACTGAGTAAATACTGATCACAATCCCGTGATTCCCAGGAAAGGATCCTTTCTTTACACTAAACTAGTAAATTAAACGGGTTTCTCACTGACTAAGGAGTTACAGCTATAGAAAATTTGAGATTGTTTGCAATGACTGCTGCATCTGACAAATATTGAATTATAACACTTAGTCTGTGTAACCAACAGCTTATTTCTTTTTGTCATGTGCTGTTGTGTTGTGTTTCATCAGCTTTGGAAACGATGCAAAATAATGCAAAGTGACACCATGAAATACAATAAGATGTGACATAACACATTAGAAATTTAAAGAATGAAAAGCTTCAGTCAATTCAGGAAATAGGAACCCTGTCCAAATTTATTGTGACAAGTAAGAACAGTGCAAACACTAAACACTGTTTTCAAACCAGAGGGCACCATTGTTTTTTGACCACCCAAATTGCTTGCAGATACCGCCATCATTTTTATTTTTAGTTTAATTTAGTAGCACAGAGCTGTGAGCTTTTTCGATTTGTGTGGTGTTTTTTTTTGTTTTGGAGTTTTCCTCTCCTCTCTCCCCAGGCTGCCATGAGTATCTAAATATCTAAATTGCCATCTGAGTGACTTGGCGTGTTTGTCGGCAGCTTCCCATTCCAAACAAACCCATTCCTTGACATTTCAAAAAAACGTATTGCTAACATGTTTCCAAGGATTTTGTAAAAATCTAATTCTGTGAACACGGGCTCAAAATGGGTGAACAAAAAAGCATCTGTGTTAGTAGAAAAAGAAGTGTTTTCAGTTCATATCTAGGGCATGTTAATTGAAAATCTAGAAACAGGCTGCTTTCCTATAGAGTACTAAAATGAATTTGAATATGAAACAACTCTCTTAAATCTGACTACTCCAGATTTTTCTTTCTCACATTTTCACTGTCATCTATTCATATCTGTCTGGTGATATTTAGGTCTGCATTAATGGATTAAAGTCCACATTGATCTCAGTTGGAAAATATGAGTTGCTGTTGCTGATCACCCTATGCTATTGCCAAAGCCTTCTCCTTTGCTAGTAAAGTCAGATTCTATTGAAGTCTATCCCAAATAGTCATCTGTATAAACAACGATATGTGATTCCAAACTTCAAGCACATTTTCTGACCAGCTGTACTAACCATTTTTATGTAAGTTTTATTTAAGGGCAGCACTACCATGCAGTGAAGTCAGAAAATGAAGAGATTAAAACTATTTTTTTAAAACCTTTTTAGGGCCTGGATGGCTCATTTGATCAGACACTGGCCTTTCATCGCAGGGAAAAGCAGCTCATATCTAGCCCTGACTGTTGTGTTCAGAAGTAATCTTTATGGGATGCTTACAAAATGTTTATAATGAATTGAGTACCAGGATTCTTGGTTTATTGTCAGGACAGTGAAGAAGAACAGGCAGCTGTCAACTAGTGCATGTGCAGGTGAAAATTAAGTCTCCTGAAAGGGATTTTTTAGCTAAGTGAATAATAGACAGGTGACTGCTAAAAAACACATCTTCCCTGGCAAATCAAAATTAAATTTTATAGCAAATCCTTCTAAATCAATAAGTGCTATAAAAATCTCTGTGGAGACTTATTTTTGTGCACAAAAGGATAAAATCCAATGTTCATTGAAATGGATGAAGAAATGAATGAATTAAATATATGCTCTTCTGTCATGCTGCTGACACTTAAAAAAAATAATGATTCTGAAGCAGATCCTTTGCTGAATGGTACAACTGATTAGCTCCAATAGCTAGATTTTGTGTAAATCAGATAGCAATATATAACTATATAACTATTTTTCAGAGCTAAATCTGCCATTATTTGAGCTTTGTGTATTACATCAGCTGAGAAAGTGGCTCAAAAATGTTCATCTGCATTTTAACATGAATTGGGATCCAAATTGCAGTAGAAAAAAAAACATTTTGTAACAAATATAAGGCCGCTTGAGCAACTTTCTTGAATTTGTTGCTCTCAGGTAGAATAAAATTTGATACTGATGCAATTTAAAGCCAGTTCTTATTATATTTATATAACTAGCCACAGGTCATTTAAAATCTGGCCTCTAAGTGTTATTGTCTGTTTAAAGAATTACAACTGTGGTTGCATGATACTGAATTTCAATACACCCAGAAAAACAAGCCCCAGGAAAGCAGTCTCCCATCTTTCTGTGTTCTCAAACTGTAGTCAAAGAACAGCTTGGTGTTTTTCAAAATCTGGTTACAATTATTTTTTTTCCTTAAAGTTTAATGATTATTAGAACTTGGCAAGTTAAAGCTGAGTATCAAAAATCTATAGGCTTTCCATGAGCTAATGGTTGGCTGGTACATTAAAATTATTAAACTCTTTTAAAAATACAAGAACCTAGTTTCAGATTTTATAAAATAGCCAAACTGTTGTCAGCCAATGAGATACCACATATCTGCATTTAAACAACTGTATATGAACACATGTAATGCATTCACATTGCACAGATAACATGTGTAACACAGGCTGGTTATGGAGAAAGGCTCCAAGAGGTTTCTGGGGCTGTACTCGTTATCCCATCCTATTACATGGATGCAGATGCACTACAGTGAACCTCTCCATTCCTGTGCCCTGCTTGTTCTGCACTCTGCAAAGCACAGGGGGGATCCCAGGGATGAGTTAGGGATGGGAGAAGAGCCATGGATTTCATTCTTAGCCAGTGGCCTTCAGAGCTAACTGCTTACATTTACAGCAATACTGTGAGCACTTTTCCTCTGTACAGGGAGGTAATCTGGGAGGCTGCACGCCTCTTCTCACCCCCTTGGGATGGTCTGGCTTCAAACTGTGCCTTCAAAAAAGCAACTTCAAACTGGCATGGCAAACTGCTTATATTTTAATTTATGAACTCAGTGGTGAGTAAAATTGTGTATCCTCTATTCTTGCAGTTTCTAAGTGCAGGTTCCTCAGTAATAGCCTGCCAGGTTAATGAAAATAAGGAAAATAAGGGCTGGGAGAGAGGAGGGTTATGCCCATTTATTCCTTGATTCCTCTGGTACAGCTGCCAAGAGAACAAACTGAAGTGGGGTCTTTTGTGATGTGGACATCTGCCCACTGGGTCCGGAGCAGCCCACCAATATGTTCCATGTAAGTCACCAGAAAACCATCGCATTGTAATGACTTCCAGTCACCAAGGACCTGTCCAGATTTGAACCTGTAAGTGAAAGGTTTTCTAACTCAGCCTTCTCCTGGGCTTACCAGTATCTGACCATTTCACAGTCAGAAAAGAATAACTCTTCTCACACAGTACTGATTTTATGCACCCGATTCTGAAATCACTTTTTCAGCTGTGTTTGCTGGACCTTTGATGCCCTCAGCACAAATAGAATTTGTATAACAAATACAAAGATATTCTACACCAGCCCTTGGTAGAAACCACTGTTTTGGTTTTTTAAATTTTTTTTTTTACTAGTGTACCTCCTCATGCTGGCTTCTAGAAAAAGCTGGCTTGAAATTTGTGAGGATGATATATTTATACAGAGCTGGCTATGGATGGAATGAGGGATCATAATAGTTTCCTGTACTGAAAATAATATTGGAGCAGGAAAGATCTGCAAATTCTGTGGCATTTTGAAGTAAACAGGAAACCGAAAGGAAAATGTTGTTTTCACCTATACTGATATGAATATGGATCAATTGGTCTTGGAAATCAGTGTAAATTTTGATAAAAAATCTGAACTTACCCCTCAAGTTTAACTACTCCTTTTACAGCTTTAAACCACACAACAGATATGAAATAAGTTGCTAGTACTTCAGGTGATGTTAATATTGCTAATATTTAGAAATATGTTTTAAGTTCAAATTCAAAGGATGACATAGGCTTTTCTGTTTTGTGTATTAGAGATTCCAAGCAGGAAATCAGATATTAGGAAACAGAACTTCTTCCAGCTTCAGCAGCAAGGAGTTCTGAGAAAGCAATCTGCAATCACTGCTACTTTCAAAGTAGCACACCACACTATAATGTGTGTATAGCTTCAGGTCCCACAAAAACAACCAACCTCTTGACCTCACACTTTCATTGACGGGAAAAAGCTATTGAGCCTATATTTTGCCATATTTCAGGTCATTACAACATGAAAATGAAACATATTCATTAAGGAAAAGAAAGAAAAAATAAAGAATTAATACAATCCTAAACTCTCAATTGTTAAACCACCCACTCCACTTTTAATTGTTTTTAAATCCTGTTAGAGCTCAGTGTAGGGAACTGAAAGGCTGAACAACAACAAAAAACCTTTAAATCCACATAATGTTAGTTTCTGTCAAATGGCAAGGAGATTTTCAAATGGCAAAGCTTTTTGCATTCTCACTTGAGTATTCTGCCTTAGTGTGAAGGGAATGAAGGGAAAATAAAAATCAAACAATAACTGAACTTTGCTGTGGTGTCCAGATTAGAACCATGTTCTGTGCAGAAGTGATGGGCATGTAAGCCCTTCGTATCAGGAGATCTGTCTGGCACTCATCAGGCAGTGTTACTTGATCACAGCTGGATAAAAATGCACACCCAGGGCAAATCTGTAAACACCAGCTTAATCTGCATGGGAAAAGTTACTGTCATCTCCTCCGACAGAAAAAGCCTTCAGGACATTCCAGCAGTAACAGTCACTTCAGTTTGTTACAGATGTTGTCAGATTTAGACACAAAACCATTATAGATGTCAGAAAGCTACAACTGAAAAAAAATTAGATGTATTGCTTTTTAGGTATTTTGGTTTAGAAAAATGAGGCAAGTCAGTAATTTTATCATATGACCAAAGAGTGCTTGTGGAGGGAATCCTATTATACAGCACTTGCCAACAAGCTACATTCTAGCCTGTAATTCGCTATTACATTTAAAGAGATTTTTCTTCAGGGAAGGGATTGTAATTTGGATAATATTTTGCAGGAGTCTTCTTAGTGCATAAACTAAAAGCAACTCTGTCTTTAGGATGTGCCAAAACATTCTTCTGACTTTTTTTTGGCTCTGAAAACAGTCATATTTGCAATTGTAAGAACAGAACCCATTGCTCTTGTAATCAGCCCTGAAAAACACCCTAAATCACTTATCATTAGAATAGCTATAAACTTATGCAGAAAAAAAAGGGCTTTAATCAATTCTAGACAGTTTAGATAATAATGCAGTTAGAGATCCATAGTTTGCTTGTCTTTTTCAGAAGATATTCTCATTTCCTTCAGAGAGAATATACATCTACAAAAAAACCAAAAAAACCCAAACAAACAAAAAAAGGAAACTTTCATTTAAATTTAAAGTGAGCTGGACCAGACTCCAGAGTTCTCAATGTGAAAATCATGATGCTACGAATTCCCTCTCTGACCTTGTATCGTCCCTTCTACCCTCCCATGCCCACACTCATGCATAACAGAGATGTAGAATGACTGGTTTCTGCAATGTGTTAAATAGGAGGAAAGGGAACATTCAGAAGAAAACTAGGTATTTGGGGCTTTCTTCAACCCAAGATTAATGTCAAGAGATTTTTCTTAGCATTAGTGTCAGTGCTAGCCAGGAAAAATGATCCCATTAAAGGGCCCCTCATGAATAATTCATGAGGCCCAATTTAGCGTTAGTACTGAGGATGAGCGATAAACAGGTGATAGAGTTTGTAGGGAAACCATTGCACTTGACATGGTATTTTGGTGTTATTAATTTTTTTTTTTTAATCTGTATGTGTATTAGAGGAAGGAGACATAACTTGTGTATTAAGACTCGGGTTACTGTTCAACTTTGAGTTGAGGATTTATGTGATCTGTGTTTCCAAATCATTAGTGATGAGCTATTCCCCCTAAGTGCATTAAAGTAAAAAGCTCCACAGACAAGCTGGTAATTTAAGGGCTGTGTTTGGCAACAGGATTCTTCAGTTCTTTGCTGTTCTCTTCTAAGTCCATTGTGAGTATGGAAGAATAGTTACTGAATATAGCAATTAAGGGCTTTTTCTCCCCAAATTAAAAGTTACATTTTTGCAATAATTGTGGTAGTTGAATAATTTATGTCCATTTAAATAGAATAGCATTTAGCACTGATGTTTACTGAAAATCTTTTTGTGTTTAGTGTAAAAAGGTGAAAACAAAACTGATGTAGAAGTACAGGGAGGCCTGGGAACATGAGATTATTATCGTGGCTGTGCAAACTGTCAGACTTCAAACTACTCCTGATTGACTTATTTCAGTTATAGCATGTATTGGTAGATTTCAATCAAACAGGAGTTACTAGAGATGAGGCTAGAGCTGGTTGAACCATCTCAACTGGTTCACAAAAACGCTTCTAGTAAGGCTTAAGTAAGGAGCCTTCAATTTAAACACTGTGTCCTGCTGATTCTCATGCTCTTAGAAAACTGAAAAGAGAACAGCCATGGAGTTGCTCAAAGTGACTGAGTGTTGTGCTTTTCCCATGTTGACCCTTGATCTCTGTGTCCATGTCATGCCAGTGTTCTGCAAACCTCTCTCCTTCTCATCAGTCATGGAGAAATGACCACCAGCCACTTAAAGGGTTTGTTTCATATTGTGTATTTTGCACTCCTCACTTTTAGGTAGAAACACCAACAGAAAGGGGAATTCTAAATCCCCAGGAACTCTGAATACACAAAATTTGAAGCCTACCATGCCTATGTGTGCTGGTCTGGCAATGTGATTGTTTTCATTTTGTAATACCAGTTTTTGCATTCAGCCATAGGAAATGATTCTGATTTTCTCCAGGAGAATTCCATCCCTACTTCCAAGTTGCAAGGAAGGCAAATGAGATCAGCATACATCCCTCTGGGTTTATTCTGATAAATATTTACTGAAGATTGAATTCTACCAAAATGCCACTAGGATTTTGCGCTAAATAAAAATTATGTCATTGGACTTGTGGCCTCTATTGCCATGATCTGTGATCTGTCAATCCCAGATGCTCATTCCCATGCAGCGGCTACAGTTTGCATGGTTGAGCTGGTTTAATCCAAAACTAGGATGTCTCCACCAGTGAGTGATTGGCCTAGAGGCATGAAGTGACAGAACAGTACTTCAAATTTAATTTACTTAAGTGATGTTGCTGGTCTTTCTAGAGTGGTCACCTCTGTGGGATGTTGGTTTTGTAAGCTAAATGCACATTTCTCAGTGTATAATAATCACTATCCCTTTAAGCCCCATAGGGCGACACAAATCTACTTCAAAAAAATTCTGTAGTGACATGTCCATGCAAATGATAGTTTAAATTTCTGTAGTAAAAACACCATCAACATTCCGAGTTTCAGTTCTTGAAAAAAAACACCAATATATCTAGGCTGTAATAAAAAAGTTGTACTTTTGTAACTGTGACTCATGAGCATTGAAAAAATTGGGCAAATAAAAATATTGTCTGCTTTGAAATTTCTGTTTTACCCTCAAAATGGTTAAAAAATGAAAGTGAAATACAATCTTGAGATCCAGATGTTGAGGTGAATAATAATGCAGCATGCAGACAACACGTTTCTAGCATCAGGCTGAAAATGTATTAAGCTGATTTTGTAATTCTAAGCATCAATCGAACAGTCCTGGAGTCCCAGCTGTGGAAGATAAGGCCTTGTGCCATCGACAAGAGATGGGTTTTATCCTACCTTTGCTTTTCTAGCTGCCTGGGAGATTCAGCTCACTGCTCAGCACGAATAAGGATAGTGATAAATGCTTCCTCTCTTCACTTGGCTTTAACGTTTCCTCCTTCTGCAAGGATCATGATCAACTAGGGGTTCCAAACTTGAGTTCACCTGGGGACCATGGATTTGTTGAGAAGCTAAAAGCATGATGAAGGCATGCTGCCCCATGTTCCTGCATTTACCTTTATCCTAAGGAAAAAAGGAGGAACAAGCATGGTCAATGAGGCTGGTTGCATCCTTCTGGTGAGTTCAAGGTCTAGTGAGAATGGAGAAGAAAGATGCACTTTTCACTGCAAAGAAGGTCTCCCTCTCTTCTTCCCTCCTTCCCTGCTTCTCTTCAGAGTTTTTCAGGCTGCTGAGAATATATTTTCTTGCTTCTCTGGTGAAGCACTCTTCCCAAGGATAGGAAGAAAAGCATTCTGACATGCTGGCATTTGGGTGCACCTTTCTCTTCTGTAAGATGACTGTGTAGCCTAGTCAAACAAAGTATGTGTTTGTAAATACGTATTTGATACTTTGGATAGTTGATAGCCATGTAAATTGTATGCTCTGTCTTTTTTCAGGTATAAAAATTATGTACTTTTACAAGTTTGGTAGTATTTGTGTTTTCTGTTGCATTTGAGGTGCTATGTAAACATTATTCTGTAAAAATGCTTCTACCTTGGATTATGCTTGGCACCAATTTACATTGTAATATTACTGACACTGCCATTTAATTTGCCTACTTGCTATGGTCTAAGTGTAGGTAATTTACAAACCTTTAACAATGTTCAGCTTTCCTAAATGGTAGGGAGAACTGCAATTACACTTAAAATGCACTGGTGCACTATGTGTCAGCAAAAAAGGACCTACAAAAGACATAATTACAATGTAATTGCCCACAAGTTCATGAAGTAAACATACATTATTAGAAGGCACTCATCTATTCAATTTAAGTGACATTACAGATAACATATTGCATAAATAGGAAGCCATTTTGTGACTAGTTAGTATAATAATAGGAGTTGAAATTAAAATGTGGTATATGTATTCCTAAAAGCACTTCAAGCTCAGCATCTGCTCTATAGTGCCTTGCATCATGCTCCATTTCAGTTTTAAACATTTGAATATTCTCCAAGGATATACATTGATAAATAATGACACTATAAGGTATCTCTTTTAAAAAAAGTTTCAAACAAATATTTAGGCTGCCTAAGGTGATTCTTATCCAAGACAAACATCAGAAGAAGAAAATGGTTAGAGGCAACAGGGGGAAAATTCAGATATTTTTTTTTTGATGAGCAAAATTGTTCAAAACGATGCAAAATTCAAACTCTATATCAGTTTTGGTCATTTGATGAAACATGAGTATGTATGGGGATCATGATTCTCCCACATCACACCAGAAGGAGGATCTAAGGTGTCTGAAAACTTTCATCTTAATTGCACATTTTAAAGAATTTGGCCTTGTACCTTTTTCATGAATAGCAGTTGAATAGGTATGTAGATTGGATTTGGTCACTGGAAGTTGATGATCCCTTTGGATCACATTGCCTCTGGACTGTCCCCTTTTTTCTGACAATTTCTAGAATAGACTTTGCAAGAATTCAGGGCAAATAACTGGCTTATTCTCACAAAACCTCTGAACAGCCGTTCCTCACATGACAGCACCATATCTTCCTGAATAATTTTGTTGGTTTTCCAGCTTGAAAAATAGTGTGTTTATCCTGAGTTCCCAGTACTTGGAGAGGGGTCAGGCTCCATCTCAACAAACAAGTACAGCCAGAATTGTGAATTTGGGTCCTGTAAAGTAACCAAAAGCAAAGATCTCCTCTTAGATTATGCATGTGCTGTTAAGGAGTAAATTAGTGTAAAAAAAACCCCATTTAAACAAACAAAATATCTTTACTGTTAAGCTCTTATGTACTGTACAGTGCTCTCCCACTGAAAAACACTGTTCAGTTTGGAAGTCTGTCAAATATCTTAGGGCTGTTGGAGCCCCATATTTAATGTTTTGCTTTTTTTGTATGACCTTACAAGCAATCAGATCCAGAGTAGATTGTTTACTTTTAATTTGCTCATAACAATCTTCTTTGCCAACTTTTACAAACAACAATGATATCATAGATTGTTACTTGGGATTCCTCACTGTTGAACATGTTCACATTTTTTTTTCTCTTCTACCTCTTTCATTAGATAAATATAATAGTGAATTACAAACTTGTTAAGTATTTCCTTTTGGAAAACATTGTCTGATACTTGATATTGTACCAGGACTCAACCTAAATTGCTTTAATTCCTTGTACCTGCTGTGTAGTTAGATGAGATCAACTAGACAGACCTTTCCCATTGGTTAAAGGTCAAAAATAGCCTAAAGACGTGTTGTTTACAGCACATCATATTGAGAAATATGCTTTTCATAGAAGGTATAACCATATTTTCATTAACAGTGATAAAAAAACTTAAACAGCTCTGTGGATATAACTACAGATGATTATTTTTAATCACAAATCTATTTTTAAGAAAAGGTAGAGGAACAAAATTAACCAGAGAATATTCTCATTATTATTTTACCATAATTATTACAGATTATGTAAAATGTTGTTCTATTTTTCCAGTGTTTGAGTACATTTGAGAAACTCCAGTCACTTTGGAGTAAGAGTCATATTCTGTTGATATTTATATATCTTTAAATAACTTAAGAGATGTCTGCCCTCTGTGAAATTATAAAAGAGTCCCTGCTGGCTGAAGTTATAACTGATATTGTTGGGTTTTCTCATTTTAATTATTGTTAGATGATAAGATGGAAACTAATCAGTTTATTTAAGCTTTTAAAATTATTTCAACCTTGCAAAAGAGAATCAAATTATTAACAAATTTTTAATGCTTTGCAAGGGTTTTTTTTTTTTATGTTTTGTGATCTTTTTTAACAAAACTGAATGAAATACAAATTAAGTCCATCTTTGCAAAGGGTATGAGCTAGGAATTTTTAAGAAGTCAAGTTCAAAAAAAAAGACCAAAATTAAGATATGTAGAGGCTGGGTTGGGATTTTGTCAAAAACAATTGGGAGTTTTCTTGAAGTGCTTAGGCTGGAAAAATCACTTTGTTATTGAGGTGAAATGTTTAACATGTTTGTTGAAAATTTCAAAGCAAGCCAGGAAATATTTTGTATTTCAGAATTCAAGTTCATTGGTAGATGACTACTCAGTTGAACTGGCTTTTCTTTCTTATGGGAGAACCAGGAAAGGCTCCAGACTTGGATGTAACCATTATTTCTTTGAAACTGGGGATTTCATTTCACAAACCTTCATTTAAGGAGTGTGCTTATATTAACTAGAGTTTATAGAAACAGTGGAAGTTGTTCCCATGCCATGATTTGAAGGGACCTGGATTTAGATGCCTACATTCCCTCTGTAGCTGGGGCAGACACAAATATTTCCAGTAAAAGATTCATCAAAGTTAAATAATTACGGGGTAATTACAGTGAAAATGGCTGCAAGAATGCACCATGTCAAACAGTGCATTACTAACAGACAGATAGTTATTTCTGTAGAATATGAATAATATGAAGATTTTGTAGTATGTAGTAGATGGTAAGGCAATGATGAGCTTGTCAGAGTAAAAACAAAGCAAACCTATAAAGTCCAAACACAATTTCTGAAGTAAAAATGGACATGAATTTTCCAAAGATAGAGACATTGTCTTGTGGTGTTGACATCCTCCCAAGGGTCATATCTGTTCACACAAGTCATGTCTGAGAAGAGGGAATAATATTTTTGAGCTTATGTGGGTTGACATTGTCAGAAGACTAGAGAGGGAAGATCTGGTGATTCTGTAATTTACAACACTAGTTAATTAAAGCACTGAAGAGAAGGAAAAAAAGCCACAAAATTATTACAAAGAATGACTTTCAGATATTTGTGGTGGCAATTTGCCTCTTAGGTGAAATTCTCAGAGTTTTCATAAAAGATATGTGCTCCAGCCTGAGTGGTACTATCAAGTCCAATGATGTGCAACCAGCTACTTGACAAAACATATCCTGATGCTGACTTTTGAGGTGCTTTGGGAAATCATGGTTTGCTAATATTTTGATGCATTTGTTGGTACTGAAAACTACATTTGTCTCTAGATATGACACCAAAGCAATTTGTAATGTCAGATACATTAGCATTTTTGAATATTCTTGATGATACCTTAAATTCATATCTGTGAGTCATCATTCTCGGTTTACCTTTTTCAATAATTGTTTACCAAAAACTTTCATACATATTTTAAGAGTACTTCAATGAAATGAGTGTATCTTAAAAATTTAGCAGGTGAAGAGTATATGGCTAATATGGACTGCAGAGTCCATGTTTGTATTTTATATGACAAGAGCACTAACTTGGTAATTAAGTAAATATTGTAATAAGTATGGCTCTGACATCCACTTGAAGGTTATAACTCCCCAGGGAACAGATGCTTAATTTGAGGCCATGATAATAACAACCTAATGAACCTCCCATCTTAGTGGATAGCTTAATAAACTTCAAAGAAAACAAAACAAGAATCTATGAGTAAAAGTACATCCTTAGCTTTTCATTAAGCAAAATGAGCATGAGTCAAGGCCCAGCATGGCTTCCAAAGTTAAAGCTACCAGCTACAAAGCAAATGTATGCAGAGAAATGTACAACAAAAGACATAGCTTTTAAACCTCCAGTTGAGTTTCCATAAATGTTGCTTACAAAAGCTACCATTCTCTATGTTAACAAAAAGTTGTGGATATGTTCTTCACTAAATCCTCTTTTCTCATATAATCCACCTTGTGCACTTTATCTCAAGTGTGTTTTATCTGATCTAATCCTGGGCTCATTCATTCTCAGATAGAAGCAACAGGATTATTTCACACTTAAACTAGGCCCAATCTTTCTGTGGGTCCATAAGAGGACACCTGGGTAATGAGAAATTATCTGTGGAACAAAAGATTAAGCAGGTGCTGGGGAAAAAGTGTTCTTTAAAATACAGCAATTTTTAAGGAAAAATAAAACATTTTTATTCAGAAAAAAAATGTTCATAGGAGGCATATTTTTTAAAGGAATGAAATTACACTGTTTGAACCAATGTTACTTAGCACAAGTTTTATTAGGAGAAAAAAAGAAAATCTTTTTCAGTCACCCTAAAATGACATTGATTTCCCTGGAGTTAATCTGGATTTTAATGGGTGTAAAGTCCGCAGTGTACAGAATATATCAGAACATTAGTTTTAACCAGGTCAGACAGGCCAGTCATATCCAGCCACAGCTTCTTCCTTGTTCTACCAGACCTTATTTTAGCACACTTACAGTTAGGAGGAGAAGGAAGAAGGAAGTTTCATGGCTGGGTAAATTAACTCCAGATTTTTTTCTTTGAAGTAGTGGACAAGACAATTCAGACATAAAAATAAAACTCTCTACTCCACCCTCACCCACATAACATGGGGACATGAATTAGTACAAACTAAGTTCAGTCTCCTTTGCTTGATTTATCCATATCTATAGCTATATCTATATATCAATATCTGCTCATCACCATCAGCTTTTAGAAACCACAGGATCACCTCAAATATTGTCTTTCCATCTGTTTCCAGTATATCAGACTCTTGATGTGAAGGTGTGAAGGCAGAGGAAAGAATTACTGGTTTAAGACAGTGGATCAGTTCTCAGAAGTCATAAATTGGTAAAATAAATAATTATTTCCCAATCTTTCTCTCCTTCCCTGTTGTCATCAGCCTCCTCCTGGACCATTGTACAACAGCAGATATTTCACTCCTTAATTCCACAAACCCAGTGGGACCATGGGCTGATGACTTGACTTTCTGCCTGGTGGTCTTTTGAGTTTTCTTCTCTCCAAAGAAATACAACAGAAGCACAGTACGTAAAGAGTTTCACAGGATTGAAATGAATACATTATTGAATTACTAGAGACTGAAAACAGATATATACTGAAAAAGAAAAAGGAAAAACAAAAGAGTAGAAGTAATCTAAATCCTCAGGACTCAGGATAATCTGCTCTGCTGACTAATAGGGAAGAAATGTCCAGTAGGTTCTCATATAGCTGTGTGGTATAAGTTTATTTTTTTTTCTTTTGTAATATACAGTTCTACATGATGTTGTTTGCAGAAAAAAGATTAAATGGTCAACAGATGCAAGAATTTTATGATAAAACATAAACAGTTTCTTTTACTTTCAGGAAGGCAAGCTTTCCTCACCATCTTGGTCTCCCCAGTTCCTTCCAGCTGGTGAGACAATCCCTGTGCATTGACCAAAAGGGTAGAGGCTGAAAAAAGACAGTAAATAAGTTAAATATACAACCTACAGTTAATAGTATTTTCAGAAATAACTAAACATAAAGCAGCAATTCCCTGTAACATGCAAGAATTCCTCTAACCAAGGGCACATCTACATTGATTTGATTAGTTATCCTTCTCAAAAGTGGGAGTAGTAATTCAGTACCTGCTGTTTAGGGTTATTTAACTCAGGATATGTTTTCCAGGACACTTGTAGAAAAACATCATAATTATTTTTTGACTTGTCATCCAACAGCGGTTTACAGAAATGCAAGTCTGGCCCATTGACTAGGTAAGATGAAATTTAAAATTAAATTAATACCTACAATTGCATATAAATTTCAAAATTTATAAAAGTTAATAAAGCCCATTAAATATAAGCAGCCTTTGAAGATTTCATATATTTAAAAAATGTGTGTTAAAGCAAGATTTTTCTTTTACCTGTATCAGAGTAGTACATATTTATCAATATGAAGTACGCTTATTAACCTCATGTATGTGGTTATTTCCAGTTTGATTTAAAATGTCACTTTTAACAGAGGTGTGCTCTTGACTAACCCTTAATTTGTATATAGAAGATATGTGGCTGGTAAACTTTAGGCACAAAAACAATCACCCCCTCTCCATGGCAGGGGGTTGGAACTCGGTGAACTTTAAGGTCCCTCCCAATGTAAACCATTCTAAGATTCTGTGATGTGACATTCAAGGAAAACAGCTTTCTGGGCTCCAAAAGTATTAGAAAGGGACAGTCATAAAATATTTTATGGAACAAATATCACAACTTAAGTACTCGAGATTCAACATGGAAAAACTTCTATTTCCTGAGGATGATAATTTATGCACCAGTTACTTTTATTCTTTATCTGAATAATGCAATAAAAGAGTGGCTATTTCTTTTAGAAGAATACAACTATATTAAATCTGATGAACCTTTACAGTCTAGTTGGAAAAACAAAATATTTTAATCTTTTGAAACAGTGTTTTGGGACAATCATGACAAAAGATACTAAACTGATATTGTCATACTTAATTTTTGATTAGTTAAAAATTATTTGCTCTTTTTTTCTTTATAATGCTCTTCCAAGTATGCAAGTTGGAACAAGGAATTACAGTTTCAATGTGAAGTTTAAGAACTAAAAAAAATTCACTTTCAAAGTGACGCATGAATAAATATAACAGAGATGATCTTATTTGTATATATATATATATATGTATGTATAAAATCTATGTATACTAATATACAATGATATGCTCTAATCTATTTATCTTTATATTGTGCTACTTGGTTTTCTGACCAGTAGATAGTGGTAATTATCTGTGCATAGGTCCGTGTATGAGAAAGGGAGAACAGATGTCCATGATTATGTAAGTTATGGTAATTAATAGTACATAAATGAAACAAGTTTGTTTTTGTTGATGTGTCACTTGCACACTGCTCCTCTTGAGCATTGGGTTACATCCTGTACACGATCGCCTTATTGTCTACTGTCATAAAAATTCCAGTTCTGTTTCTGAGCAGTCACAGAATGGGACTTGCCAGCTGTCATGGAAAATGTATTCAGTTCCATTTCCACTTAATTTATCTAATCTTAATTCTATTATTATTTTATTACAATTATTTAAGTGCTTGGGGCAACAATCTAAAGTAAAAACAAATAAACAGTAGGAGTTCCAGATAATTTGTAAGTGATCTGAAAGGACTAATGGAAACAACATCATTATTGCAGTTTTATTTTTTGAAAGGTTAATATTATAGAAGTTTCATCGTTGCTGCTATAGTTAACAGTCTGTCAACACTGACATGTTAAATTTCTGCTTCAAAAAATTAAAGGCTAAACTATAAAAACTCACCCTGGACAGGGAAAAAAGAAGTTGTGAACTAGTGTTTAGATATTCAAAAACCCTGTAACTACAGGACTCATGTCCCCTTCATTTTCAGCACTGTCTACTTGAAACAGAGAAGAGCATCCAAGCCTGTGATTAAGTCCGTTTCTCTTCTGCTAAACGCTTTCACACAGAGGCACCTGCCAGCCTCCATGGCTGTAATGGAATCTGAACACACGCTTAAAGATCCACATTCCAATGTGTCTTTCACCACTTTGAGGTGAAGTTGTGATTTGCCATTCTGGGCTTAGGTGACCCAGGTGATCCAGCTAATCCAGCTGGTCATCTTCTCTCACCCTCTCCAGCAAAACCTGTGAGTAGATGCATTCAAGTCATCTGTCTCCCAGCCAAAACATGAGTTCGTTGGGTTTGTGCTAATCATAACCATTACCTCTGTTTAACTGCTGAGCCTGCTCACAGCTGCTCTCACAGAGTCTGTAAAAGAGCAGAATCTTCACTGACACTCATCGTACTTCTCCATCACCTTTGTTGACTTGCCGAGATCCTCCCCATAACACGGCTGGTTTAGGGTGCCTTGCAGAAAAAATTATTTTCTCTTTTTTTTCTGGTCTAATGCAATGAGCCATTTATTTAGGATGTCCCAATCTCATTTAAATATAATTTTTCCTCTTTCTCCTTCCTGTTGTACTCAGCATTTAGGTGGTATGATACGTGTCTCACTCTGTCTGAGCAATAAAAGCACGTAATAAAAATATATAAGGAGGGTGCTAACTCACTCAAAACAAAGAAACTATTAATGCACAATTTTAACATTATTCTAGAAACTTCTTTAAAGTATGAAACTAGTAATGTCAAGTATTCTAGTGGTCCCATAGTGACATGGTGGTTTAATTTAATCCACTGTGTAACAAGACATTTGATTTGACTAAGAAAATGCAGTAAAATATCCTGAGCCTGATGCAGCCATCACTGAATATGATGCAAGGTTTTCCAGGGGTAAAATGTAAGGGGAATCACCATGAATGGCTGAATCTGAGGCAATGAGAATTCAAAAGGAAGGTTTTGAATGACATCTCAGCTTCTAACTTCTGGGATTTTCAGCAGCATTTAGCATTTCTTTAAAAGAAATTTGGATTTAACTGGAGATAAGCAGCTGCAGATAGCATTACTTATCTAAAATGATTCTTCTCTCCATCTGAAAGGAAACACAGGAAAGAAAGGCAAAATTCCACAGTGATGACTCCATAAATGGTTTATTTAGAAACTGAAACTTGACTTTGTTTTCTAGCAGGAACCAAATGTGTTAGTTTGATTTGGATAGAGTATATTGACAAAGGGTGGGTTGTTTCTTTTTCTCATCTAACCCTGGTTGCAGAGATAGAGAAAAAATAATCTGTCCTGAGAGTAAACAATGACCCAAACTCTTTGTTTGCTTGAAATGGCTGACCTTGCTGCGAAGATGTATCTGCACAGCTGATGGTGCCTCCAGAAGGAGTTTTGGAATCCTGGCAAGCGACTCCAGGCCCGTGTGCATGCACTGCCAAGGCTCCGTTCAGCTCTGATCTGGAGTGTGCCCTGGGGAAGTCTGCTCTACACAGCCTCCCCACATCTCCTCCTACTGAACTGCTTGTGAGGGGAACTGATATCCCCTCTCCAAGTGGAGCAGGAAAAGTCACAGATGAGCCAAATTCTGGTGAGCCACAATCTGTATGCCCTGTGGTGGCACAGCCACAATGGGAGCTTGCTGATGGCCACCCTGCCCACCGGCTGGAGCTGCATGTCTGGCCGTCTTCTGACGATGGATGCTACATCTCCTCCTCTGCTTGAGAAAGCTGTGAGGCTGTGACACAGAAATCACCTTCTAGCTTGCTATTAAGAAAGTTTAGCAAATTGACTGCTGCTAAAATAAGAGATATGAAAGTTCCCTCTGCAGTTCAGTCACACGGGGCAAATCTCGCAGGCCTTACGCAGTCAGAACACCCATGGAGCGCGCCCAGCAGGAGCTGACCCGCAGGATAATAGGGATGCATACCGAATGAATTGGAAGTAACACCTGGCCTTTGTCTGGAAAATTACCATTTTTTTAGGCCAGTCTTCAAAGCTGAACATTTCTTTAGGACTCTGGAGCCATTGAGGAGGCAGACAAAAGGAAGAGAGTCATGGAGAGACATGTAAAAGCTGTAGGCCCAGCAGAAAGGGCGAGAGGGTATGCGAGAAGGCTGAGGGAACAGAAGTTAAAACCTCAGCATAAAATTCCAGTTCTTCCCATGCGGATCAGTTTTTCCAAGGGTGAAAGGAAAATGAATTTTCCAATGCATTTAAGTGATTTCATTGCACAATTATGTGCTTGCCTAAACTTTAGCCACATACTGTTACCCATCCTTGCAACTAATTGGTTTTTGGTCTGTGTTTTACAACATGTACTTAGTTAAAAACATAAAATACAGTCATGTCTCTGTGTGCAAAGAGACATTCACCAAACTGTACCCTGCCTCTCATTACAGAGAGAGGGAATGCATCTTTTCTGGGCAAAACATGCATACTATAGAGGAATAATGCTTTACTCTTATAGAAACATCCAACATCCATTTACTACATATATCTAATTGAGGGAAAATGCCATTCTTCTACACTAGCATCCAAGCTTCCAAACAAATGCTCAACTCTCTACATTCCAGTGCAAAATAAACCATTGCACAACCCAACTGGAGGGGTATATGCAGAATACTGCGGAGTTACATTCTCACAGATATCTCGCTCTAGTCTGAGACTGATCCAGCATAACATGAGTAGGCTGAAGCTAGTAGAACTACCCAAATGCTTAAAATTTCACACTTTCTCAAATGTTTAGTTTTCTGGATCAGACTCTTGTGAATAATTGGGCCTGGAGCTTCTTGGAGTATTTTTTGGGGAGGGGTGTGATCAGGTCATAAAAATGAGAATGCCATCTTTATAGGGACTTAGCAGTCACAAACTGCAAGCTGATCATCAGCCTAATTGCATGTCATCCTCCCCTAAATCAGATTAGTCACAAATGCTTATCAACTAAGCCCTAAAATCCTGATATAGTTTGAAAACATACAAGTTTCTATGAAGGTTATCTTGGAGACCCATTTAAAAAAAAAACCCAAGCATGGCAGCTTTGAATATATCTGGTGACAGTGCCTAACAGCCAAGAAGAATCAGGGAGCATTGCTATGTAAAGTTACAGTATTTTCGAAAACAAGCCAGTTAGATGACTTCCAGCTCTAGAATCTGCTGTCATTGCCAGCAGCCACCCTCAGTATTTTTGCCTTGTTTTGTCTTTGCTAGCTCACAGCTTTGTGACAGCTATTAGTATTTTGAGTAAATTATGCAGCTTTGATTTGCATAGGCAGAGAAAATTCTTTCTCATCTGCTGGTAGTACCAGGTCTGCCCAGCCTGAGCAGTTCTGTGGAGTCTGCTGCAAGCTGAAGAGGTTACATCAGCCTCCAGGTTGGACCATTAGTCTCAGAAAACCTCTACAAGCATTTCATGGATGACAGGACACTACTGCCCCAGGAGAGCAAGCCTGTGCATAGATATTTACTCAACTCTGTACAATATTCTACAGTTTGGTGCAAAGCAAGGAGCCAAAGCCATAATTTTTTACCATCCCAGTGACATGCTGGTAAATCTGGCAGCTATTTCAGAATTTTTCAAGCAATATTGTAATCGCAGTAGCATGTTATACCTTTTTAGAGATATTTCTTGAGAAACAAAGTATGGACCTCATAACAAGTTCAGTATAGCTGTACAATATATCTTGGTTGAGCAAAGAATTGCTGGTTTACATTTCTGTTCCTCTGTCTCTTCTACTACCAGAATTAATCTTCTTAATTAATTCATTCTAGATCCAAAATTAAAGGAGTGGATCTATTTCTTGTCTGAGCACCTGTTTCCTGTTTTGAAATGTAGGGTAAGTGACAGTGCATTTTTTTTCTTTATTTCTAGAGCACAAATAAGGTTGCTTGTATCTGCCTCAAGTGCCAGAACTTGACATACTTATGCTCTAGTTATCCAGCTGACTTTCTGTATTTATTAGATTTTTAGTACAGTATTATTTAGTACAGTGGCATTATAATCTGAAATAATTTGACAAAAGCAATTAGATCACACACTATTTATTTAATTTACTCCACTGACTCTAATTTAGTAAATTTAATTCATACATTGTGTTTTCCTGGCACATTCAGATGCATTATTCAGAAAGTACACATGGATTGCTTAGCAAACAACTGTAAGTTATGTCAGTGGCCTTACTTTAGGGTGTTGATCATTAACCTATTTACTGAAATCTTGCTTCCTGCACGTGTTGGGCAGTAACTTGGGAAGTTTGGCCATAGTTCTGCAGCATTTTTAATGTCTACTGAAGTCATAACACAAGAAGCATTTTACTGTAAACTGAAGGCACCATAAATTCTAAATCTCCAACATTTTTAGAACCAATTATATTGAAGCAATCTGATTGTCACTCTTTTGCACATAGGATTGTCCCATCAGTAAATAGTCTCATATTACAGACATAAAACACTGATAAGCATTTTAGCTCTGTCAGACTAGCTGCAGCTGTGTCAAATTTGTGTTTCCTTGCTTTATCTGTGCCAGTTATCCAGATTAAAGTTGGAATAGCATAGCACTCCACTAGATGACAGGCTTGGTTTAAAGCCAGGCCACTTAGTAATGTTTCTCAAACAATTTTCAGCTACATACAGTAGCACAGTTCAAAAATCTGAGAAGACCCTAAATTATCAGGCATGGCATGAGAGGTCATTTCTTTTCTGGATGGAAGATAATAACATTCCCCTCACAAATACATGGAGTCTCCCTAGCCAGGGGAATCACTGAAATAATTTCTTTTCTTCCACCCAGTTTTGAATAAATGTGTGATCCTCATGGTTCTGAACAATCCTACCCAGTCATTTGGAACCAGAGATGGAAAACATGTCAATTCAGTGGCCCATGAACATCAGAAAGTCCTGCTTTTAATAGCTCATTTTTCTCTTCTTTGTTCTTATGCTCATTTAGTCTTTGCTTGGTTGTGGTTTTTAAGCTATTAATGACCAATTCAACTCCATGGGCTACCCTCAGGCAATGATGATATATGGGCAACTTGCAGCCCTATTAGATACAACTTCACCTTGAGCTTCCCTTTCATTATGGTGGGACAACCTGTACTTTAGACCATCACAGGTACTTGCAGGAAGAATGTGACTGCTGATTCTGATACATCCTGAGACAGGATGAATCCTGAGAGGCAGAGGGTGTTTTCCCTGGATGCTGAAGACTATTGAGACTGATACCATGACTGGCCTTCTGGGTAGGCTGTCATAGGAAGGAAAACCTGGTTTGACTATCCAATGCTAACAATACCTGCTCCAAGGAACTCCTTTAAAGCTAGATTACTTTTTGCATAAGATACCCAATTGAAGTAAATTATGTAGAAGGTAGACTGGAACTATGTTCTGAACTTACAGGTTTGTCTGTTGTTGCTGTGGGAAGAAAACCGAGAACTGTGTGCTGTACAGAGAAACAAGTCAACAGCCTGACTGCCTCACTGTCACCTCTGTCCCAGCTTGGGATGTCTACAGTGACCCAAATTGTGCTTACAGAGGATTTCTTGCACCTTGAAGAGTGACAGTGAACTTGTGCTAACTTCAGAGAGAGAAACAAGGCTCATTGCCAGGTCCTTCTGAGGGAGAGAAATGGCTGCTCACTTGCTTTGCCGACATCATGATTTGAAAAGGAAAGCTCTGAGTTAGTATCCCCAACAACTCTCCACCACCTCTGACTCAAGCACCTCTTCTATTATACAGTAGTTTATAATAAACAAGCTATAATCAACAGCAAAACCAGCTAGCACTTGGTAAAACTCCATAAATGAATGGAGCTAAGAAATTCCAGGTAACTTGAGCATCTGTAGCGATAACTTTAAAATAGAAACCTTTCTGTGATAAAAGCAAACAAGCAAAACCTCAGAAAGGTTAAAGAGCTAATGGTATGATCCTTGCAAATTCTGGTACATTCATTATTCTCTTCTCAGTAAAACTTGTCCTTTAGGCTTGTGTTGTATGCATTTATATTTTAATATTGAGTAAAAATATCCTGTACACTTCCCCTTAGCAATATCTGTCTGTGCAATATTACAGGACCTGATTGTTCATATTCTGGAGTCAGTGGAAATGTTCCCACAGATACCAGTGAGGGCAGAATCTGGCTTCTAATTTTTAGAGGATTGAAGCCATCCTTAGAACAGCATATGTTCTACTTTCTACTTCTTTTGATGACTTCTAACATTCTTTTGATGTGGGCTCCAAAATAAACCATTTTCTTCTTTGGATATATGTGTTGAAAAAGATGCAAAACACTGAATAGCAGAGTAAAACGTTTTGTGTTTCAGACCACAATCCCATTTAAACCAGAAGCTGCTAATAGCTGTTAGTTAAAAAGAAGAAAATATAGAAGAATAAAAATGCTGGGCAAATCTCTTCAAACTCATGGAAATATCATACTGTCTGGTGTAGGCACACATGATATTGTACTGACATAGCATAAAAATGTCACTTATGCCCTGGTTTCTGTCTATGATCATGAGCTGGATATTCAAGCAAAGGTCTTGTGAGCATCCTGATTCTGCTTCTCTGCACTCTGCTGGGAGAGTAGTTAAGCAAAATGGGTAGAAAGGAGGGTAAATGCCATTTATAAATGCAGAAGCCCAGTGCTCTGACATGCTGATGGTGGAGAGAGGGATAGAAGAACATCAGGATTAGATTCACTTAGCATTCACTTTCTCAACGCTATTATGAGAATAAACTCTGATGAAGTCTATGTTAACAAAACATATCCAGTGGCTAGGGAGTTGTGAAAGATGCCTGGCAGTCCTGCATGACACTGAAATGTTACAGCTCTGACTGACTTCATGGAATATAGTTGATGGAACAGATGATGAAATGCAATCATATTGTTGAATGTAGTATTCTGGAAAGATGCTTCAATGTTAAAATAATATGTGTAATGTAGAATCTGGGAAAGAATAGAATAGGATATAATTGAGTAGAACAGAACACAGTAAAAGTTCCTTTCAGAGGTTGGGGTTTTGACTGCAGCTCTGAAATGAATTGAATTTTCTTCTTTCTGGTTTTTTCTTAGTGATTAATTATTATCAAATATTATTTAAGAGCTGTGACATCTGTTAAATGTAATTACTTTCTCTTCTATATGTAAATTAAAGTCTTTCTTAAAAAACAAGAAAGAGACAGTTTATACTTAAATTAAATACTTTTATCTGCAATTTGCAAGTTAAGGTGTTTGTAAAGCCTGTGGCTATACTAAAGGCTCAGTTGTGCCTCCTAGGCACAGTGTTAATTAGAGGGTGATGTGGATTTGTACAACTCTGAAGAGAACTCTGGAAGGGATTATACCTTGGAGAGGCACAATGCCTCCAGTGCAGCACAGCATGCCAGCAAAATGCACACGCTGTGCACCGCCCGCGTTGATGTTGCTCAGCACCTCCGTGGGCCCATCTCCTTCCCACACCCCCTCATCTGCTGGGGTTCACACTCACTGGGAAGAGACAGTCCTGGCACCTGTGTCCAATTCCTGCAAGCCAAGGGAAAGGTGGTTCTGACATCCTTTAGGTTTCTGATAACTATTCAGGTGGGATAAACCAGGCCAAGGATAAACAGAAATTGCCAAGTGTCATTCCCTAGATATAGTTTCTCTTTTTATTCAGTGTCAGGTCTTTTAAAAGTCTGACAGCATGTATGATGTTTGACAGCTTCTTACATTTTATCTAAGTGAATCCTATATAGCTGATTTTGAATAATTCTATATCCATGTCTGATTTTGTTCTCCATTGTATTTTTCATCAGGGATCATTTTTCCCTGGGACAGCTCTCTTGACATTGGTGTAGTTTTAGATATTATTTACTCCTATGCAAATAAGATCAGCATCATACCTATAGACCTTTTGTTTAGAATACTGACAGTATCCAAAAGATTTATTCCAATATCTATATAAGTAATATCCGTGATCAATTTAATACACATTTAAGGTTTTTTCAAGGCTGTATTACTCACTAGATTAAATGTACATTTTGGTAATATATTATTGCTATTGTACATCCAATAGATCTAATTCAGCCCAGGGTGATGTGTTTATAATCGAGTAATAGACCACTGAAAATAGGATTTATTATAGAAATGCCAAGACATTCTTATTTATAGTATAATAGTACAAATTGCCCCTATAATAAATACTCTTCAGTTATCAAATCATCAGTCTTTTATGGTAACACTGACAAATGATCCCATAGGCAGTATGATATTATTAATGTAATGTATTAACTTTCAATTTTAAATTGGTTATTGGATCTGGAACAACTGTACATTATATGATGTAGTTTAAGCAGGACTCATGACCTAAATCTGCATAGCTTTACAGCAAAATGTGACTACACATAGTGCTTTAGACTATCCTCATATGCAATGTGAAAATAGTATCACTCTGAGCCCACAATTCAACATAGATCTGTAGACTGCACCTACTGAGAGGAAACTGTCACCAAAGAATTTCTAAAAGGAGAATTTTTAAATCATAGAGAAAAATTTTTGTAAGTCATTGTCATTATTAGTCCTAAAAGAAAGTAGGTCAATTGTTAAAAGCTGGTGAAAATAAAGACTAGAATGAATTTTCTTTAAAATTTAGCTTTTGAGGTATCTTTTCTTATCAGCAGGTGTTTGTTTCATAAGCTGTTCACTGTTACTATAGAAGAAACAACATTTAGTTATATATATTTGAACTGGAAAAAGTACAGAACCAGGGTCCTTTGTAGCGATTTTACATTTGTACAAAGTAAAACAAAATAAGCAGGCAGGATTTTAAAATGTTATAAAAGTAAGCTTTGCAAGAACTATTTATTTGAACAATGAGATTGGCAAGACTTACAATGTAAGAAATATATGCTTAGCAACTTTTCATAACTTAGATTTGTAGTACTCAGCAGATACCTTTTTTATCCTCAGTTCAGTCTCATATTTTGGTACTAGAAATCCAAATCATTTAAATCATTAATAGTCTCAGAATGAGGTACTATTTAATTATATAAATTTTATGCTTCAACCTCATCAGTAATTTATTCAGAATTTTAACTGCTCTTTTAATGCATCAAAGCTTGATTGGAAATAAGTGAAAATTTTCTATTTGTCTTTCTGATCAGTTGAATAATATTTATTCTGCTTAAGAGAAATTTAGCACATTTTTCCCAGCAGCCAGTTAAGTGTGGTCATTGTTGGTGCCAACGCCCTGTAGAGATTTTAAAGGAAGTTAAATAGTTTAGACAGTCCGTTGGGAAAAAAAAGTAGTAATCACAATGGGATGTTGGGCAGTTTGGTTTTTTTTATGTCTTTCTTAGGCTATGCATTTTTCTGTAGTAGAGAAAATCTTGGTTTCTTGACTTGCCTCTTACTCCAGCACCCAGACTCACAAGTCAAGCAGAGCAACTGGCTGATCAAAGTTAGGGCAGCTGGATGTCACCCCCAGACCACTTTATGGCATGGAAAAATTCATCCTGGATCTCAGCCAAAAGTCTCTTCCCTGTCTGTCTCTCTCCTCCCAGCCAGTTAACATAATCTCTCCAGAAATTCCTGCAACTGAAGACACAGCTTTATTCCAGGTGGAGATTCCAGTGTTTTTACACTCTCCACATAAAAAATATTTACAGATATTTCTGCAGTCCCTTCTACTCATATTTGGCCAACAGAGCACATTTGTAATTTTAATAATTTACACTGACACAACTTTAGACTGCGGATTAAGTCCTCATTAATGGGCAGTAAAAGTTTGTGTTTATATCTGTCTGTGTTTATCAGAAGAAAGAATCTCCATTTATCCCAGCTACTATGTCATTCATGAATAGTCATTGGAAGTGCAACATCCTTCACTCATCCTGTAAGAATGTTCTCTCTTCAGCTCATCTAAACAAACTCTTCAACTACAGAATGCAGCAACTTGAAGTCCAGTTCAGCATCCCTTCTCTTGCCAAAGCCTTTGCCCAAATAAGATCTGAGGTGGCTCATGGGCCAGCTATGAAAATTAAGAATGTGGAGGGCACCAAAACAAGTCTGAAACAACCCCTAAATCCCATCCTCTGCTGTCTGCATAACAGGATTCATCACCAGGCTTCATTTTAAGATCAAATTTTTGATCTAAGCACAAAAAGAATTCATCACTGATATACCTGCAGTTACTTTTGGAGATTCAAGTATACTCACTATACCAAAGCCAGAGGTGAAGTCAAAACACATTCAAAGAATCAGATGCTAAACTGATGGTTATGATGTAAAGGCCTTGAACAGCTCCCCATGCTCAGTTCACACTTGATCCTAAGCCCATTGAAGGCACTGTGAATCTTTCCTTTGACGTCAATGGGCTTGAGATCAGGTCCTAAGCAATTTTTTAAAAACCTCAGAGAAATCAAAACCATTTCCTTTGGAATGAGACTGTTCACACCCCTTGGTGAAGACTATTTCCTTTCCAAACACAGCTTTTGTACCCAAGTCACATCAGCTGAACTTCTATTTTTACCAAAAGCTTAATTTTTTAAAGAAGCAGAAAATATGTTTTTACTTATATTTCATCTACTAGCATCTAAGCTGTTTTTGTTCAACTTTCAAAAATATCCTCAGCTTGGCAGACCAGACCTACAACCAAAAATGCAAGATATTTTAGAAGGTTATGGCTATTTAAGACCCCCCCTTTTTTTAAATGTCCCTACACACTGCAGCCGGTACACTCCTAAAATATTATTTTGTGTAAAATGTATGGCACCATGGCAAATGTTATAACCCATATAACAGAACAGATTCAACAGTAACTGTTATATAGAACATCATGATAAATACTATATAAATTGATTTATAAATGTTTCCAAAATTCAAAATAAAATACAATATACCAGGGAGAGCAGATCTACCTGTCAAGATCCAGTTCTGTCTAACCATTTCCTGAAAGTGATGGGGACATTCTTGAATAATTTTATCCATGGAAAACAACCCTTGTGATGACCAAGAGAAGAGTGATTGAAGATTGTGAGAATGGTGAGTGGGTGTTCACTGTTTGGATAGAAGAAGGGGGCAAAGACATATTCAGAGACAACACGTAGAGACAACACGTGCAGAAAAGGCCAAGCAGCGTGCACCAATTTGAATCTATTCCCTTGTGTAAGCAGGACTCCCATAAAGTTTTGCTGGGGACATCACTGACCAATGGGCTGTGAATATTACCTGGGAGACTTTCTGTCTCTTTGCTGAATGCCAAAATTTCTATATTGTTTCATGAACACAAAACTTGCCATGTTTAACTCTTAAGATTTATGTGTGCCAGTGTTTAAGAATATCATAATTTCAAAGGATAAGGGTATCCTTTGTTCCTTGAAATCAAGCAACTGTTTATGGTGATGGAGAGACTATCTTCATTAGATTAGCTAAGTTATCATGGGAGAAAAAAATTAGACAAGCTGTGTTTTCTTTTTCTGCTCAAGCACCTCAATGATGGCCATCTCCCATTTAATGTGTGATTGCAACTTTACTCTGGGAAACAGCTCTCTCTAGATAAGTTACTTCCTAAAGAATCTTCTTGTCCACTTCTTGGACACCACTGCATTCCTGTTGTATTGGGCCTATTGGGCCTCCATCCCTTGTGAGTACCTCCGTGTAATACAGATGGATAAGGTGATCTTCATCTGCAGTTTCTCACTAGAGTTTTCTGAGTATTCTGAAAAGATGTACCTCTCAGGAGTCCCAGACCTGTGATTTTGATCCAAGAGCAAAAGCACAAGTTTTGGAGAGGAAGCATGTAGATCTTGTGGGATAACTTATGATCCACAGTAGTCCTGAGCAGATGCTAAGTGAGACAAAACCAGATAATTCCCTTGGTGAAGAGTAGTTCAAGCTATATGGTAGACAGTCTTGAGATGAGATAAAGCAGAAAAACTCAATACATGAAAACAGTCTCTTCCAGACTGAAAACAACAGCTAAGAAGCCACAATGAAAAGCACTGTCAACTGCTGCTTCTGGACTGCATCACCTTTTTCTCCTACGCTAATGAAAGACTTACTCTAAGCAAAACTTATTGTCTAAAAAGGGCTTGCTCTAGAACTTCAAATGAGGCCAGTGGAAGGGACAGAGATGATTAGTTTGTTATAACATGTGAAATTGCCCCCAAAATATGCACTGTGCCTCAGATCAAAAACAAGCGGACCAGGAAGTATAAAATAATCTTTGAAGGCAGTGCAGGGGGGTCACAAATGTTTTTTGGTGTGAGCGTCTTAGTGGTCTCAGCTGATGTCAATTTAAAGAGACAAATGATTATACTGGAGGCAGAAAAAATAATGTGGTATTATTCCCTGAGGTATCAATATCTCATCAGATACATTTTTTTGAGTTAAGCAACAAGACAAAAAGGAGTTGGGAGGGGGAGGGAAGCCAAAAAACAGCTGAAAACCCCCATACCAAAAACACCACAGTTCCTCTGAGTATGAATTTAACCAACTAGTTGCCTGGCTTTATTATGTTTTTTTTTTTAATCCCATGAAAAAAAAAAACTGGCTTCTCTGGCTAATTGGGTCTCTTCTTGTAGCATGACAGTTCAGAAAGCCTAAAGAAAAGGGCTATAAATACATACAGAAAGGGAAGCAATGAATAGGCAGTCATCCTGTGGGTTTAAGAATTGCCCTAGCAGATACCAGACTCCCAGTTCTAAGTCATTTCTTTAACAGCATTGGTGAACATCAAAGAGTACAGCATGGAGCATGCTGAGTCCCAATTACACACCTCAAAAGTAAATGTTACTTCAATGGAAAGTCTTTGGAAATTCAAAATGAAATAAAGGCCAAGATACCCAAAAACTCTAAAAAGTGTACACCCTCACTGATAACAATTGTTTCCTCAAAATACATGGCTATTAATATACAACACTACATCATTTCATGAAAACTTGTTTCAGAAATTAGTTAAGAACACATATGGGTATTATACATGCAAGATACTAGGAAAAGAAGTGTCAAATAATTAATTTCAGTGAATTTCTATTGTTTTTTAACAAGCTATTTTTAGACACAGGAAATCTTTTCTGAGCACAGCTCATGTTTAAAGGAGAAATAGAGTTAGTACAAATAATTGGTGCATGTTGAACCTGGGCAAGCATGAGCTGTTTTATTAAAAAAAAACTCTTTAAAAGCTGTGTAAACCCTCTGTAGCTAAATACAAGTTCAAAGAGTTAAGTCTTTCACAATCATTTAGCAAAAAATCATTGCAACAACTGTCTTTGATTGTTGGCTATTTTTTTTTTTCTTTCTTTGCACAGTAATGAACAGATTTTTCTTGAACACCTTAATCCAGTGCCAGGAAACAAACTTAGACATGTGGCCATTACATTAATTCAAATAAGTAATGGATAAGGAAATTAATAGATTAAGTGGTCTTTAATTTCAGTTGTACAACTTTCTTAACCTTCATGACAGTGCTCACATGAATACTCCTGTAACACACACTTGCCTCCCTGCAAGTATATCCAGTACCCAATTAACTTGCTATGGCATGTAATGAAAATATGGAAGTAACTTCTACAGTCATAAGCACATCCAATGTTACTTAAATGGAATTATTTTCATAGAAAAATTGCTATGCTATGCCAACAGATATGCCAGTACTACCTTGGGTCGTATATATTGACTATATAAAAGGAGTATATGTGTAGGTGCTTTATTAAGCCTCTGCATTAAGCTACTAACAAGAGTTTGTTCCCTATACTCTATGGGTGTTTAGTTCATGTTTTACCTACTCCTACCTCTAAGATTGTGAGTAGTTCTGTTTTTGTTCTCAGAAAAGGACAAGAATAACCTTTACCTTTTCCTAAGGAAATTAATATAAAGCAGGATTAAGAAAGAGTGTTGAGCCTCTTCTACTATTATTTGGATTCTAGACTGGATGCACTGCCAATAAGATGTAGAAAATGTATCAATATAGAAACACATAGCAGATAATTCATGTTGAATATCTTCACTGATAGTCTAATTTTGCAGGATCAAATTAAAAGAAGGCTTCCTTTTGTCATGCAGTAAAAATAATCATCATATTTTCATTTGTCCAAATATGTCCAAATTATGTTTTTTTTAATATGTGCTCTTCATTGCTCTATAATTCCATTCCTCTCACTATTTTTCTGATATATTTTTCTTGATCTTGTTTTCCATAGTCTTTCTTAATTCATTTATCTCTTTCAACCCATGACCATAATATCTTTCCTTATGGTAATGGGTTTCTCTATTTTTTTTTCCTTTATTTTCTTTTTCATAAGATCAGCCCACCGTAATTCTGTAAATTACTATTTTAAATGAATGGAGGATTGTACAAGTGAAGGGAGGGAATTTACATTAGATTTCATATTAAAACCAGAAAACCACCTTAACTACAAATGATCTAAAATCTTTCAAAGACACATTTTTTAAAATAAGAACCCCTGAGTAATGCCCTATAATGAGGACATCTGTATTATGTTAACACTCCTTTGTGTTGTGAGAGATAGCAGAAAGTCATCTGGCTTGCCCATGTTGGCACTCCCCAAGCTGCCAGACCTGAGTCTGGGTGCTGATAGCACCAGGTGCCAAAGGACACAAGAGGAGGAGCCAACAGCTGAGATTGCAGGGCAAGTGCTCAGCAGAACCTGTGAGCCCCACTAAAGCAAACATTTAGGTGTAAAAGGAATCGTTTGGATATAAAAATTATTTGGATACATCTGCTTGATGTAAAGCAGCCATTACACCTGCCCAGGGCTCTTACACATCTCAGTCTCAGGTGTGGTTGATCAAATATGGGCAGAAACGGGTTTGGATACAGGATCAGTCAAACCTATGAACCTCTCCATTAAGACAGATAGCAGCCACAGCAGTACTGAAGCTAAAACAGAGAAATCACACAGCAGGGAAGCAATGCACAGCAATATGTGAGGAGCTCTGAAGTGTGTGTTCTTCTCTTCACCCCTTTTTTTTTTTTTTTACATGCTTTTGATCATTTTTAAAATAGTTCAGAACTGCCAGTTAATGCTGAATCTAGATAAATGACAGCAGTTCCTGCATGTCTTAGAACATGTAGGATGATAAGGGTTGCTCTAGACATTTGTGGGGGTAGTTTTGCTGCCATAAGGTCTATTTTTTTACCTTTTTTTCCAGGAAGTCTTGGATTATGGACCACATTTCATTAGTCATTCCTTGTGGCTCAGTATCACCTTCAGCATGATCCAAGCCACAAATGTGAGTCATTAATTATATTTCCTTTGTTTCTTTAGGATAAAGTTGTTTTATTTTTAAATTGTTTTATTACTTATCAAGTGGACAAAAAGCAAAATTTCTTCTCCATTGGTACAAGAATATGTGCACATTTTTTTGTTGCTTGCTATTTCAGTTTTTCAATAACACAGAATTATCTGCTTTGTAGGGTCATAATGTTTCATGCTGTTTTACAGTAAATCACCAGTTTCAGGACAGTTAGAATTTCAGGAAATTTTGTTTTCAAAGTTGCTCCAAAAGGAGGATTTTTCAGCTCAAACTAAATAGAGTGGCCTTGTACCTAGATGATATCACCATTTTTTGCTATTAGCAGTTATAAGAAATTTTCTCTTAGTGCACTAGTACTAGGCTAGTAGAGAGTACTTTTAGATTTCAGGTTACTTGGTTCAAACTGCAGTATGTGCAACTTTTCACAAACTACAGTGCATTCATCCTGTTAAAAATGCTGATTTAATCCAGCTTTATGAATCACTGCTGTTAAAAACAATGATTTTCAAAGTATGCCTTTAAAGCCCTCTTATTTCTTAAACCTTTTACCTTTCCTTGCACTAAGAATGCCAAGACAAACTGATACATCGCCTTGTAGTTAGAATTGATTCAGAATATTCACAATCTTCCTGCATTTTAACCCTACAACAATGCCCCCAAATTACCTGCATGCATGGATAACCCTACTTTAGTTCCTGTCAGTCTGAACAAAGAATCTACGTTGGTACTTCCATATTTCTGCCCAGGATTTCCCAGACAAAAATATGTGTTCACATACCCTTAAAATATTTGAGGTATGCACAATAAATCCATTACTTTCATAACACATCAGACAGACTTGTGAATGTGCAGAAGAACTGGACACCACATGCTAAGTTGCTGTTACACTTCCTGGAAAATAGAGATACACCGTGTGTGTCAGAACCTCCAGTACTTTCTGGAGTCATCAGACTTAAGAGAGCAGCACAGTCATAGGGGTCAGTGAACCCGCTCTGCCCAGCACTCCTGCACTGCCACATGCTTAGGAAAGAGAACATCTGCTCCACCACCCTGCACTACACTGCAGGGCTGAGGAGCAGGAAAACCCCTGGGCAGCTGAAGCCCCCCATCAAGGCAAGATCACAAGTGTGCAGCCTTGCAGCAATTCCCATAGAAACAATGGAGCTGTACTGGTCAGGGCAAGGTTAGGATGTGACTCTGCCACCTTTTCTCTCAAGAAAAGACGTTGGTCTTCGGAATTGCCTGTTGCTGTAGATCAACAAACAGAATCAACAAAGGAAAGGAGAGTATCAGTGTAAGGATAAAAAACATGCGCGTCAAGAAACTCAAGAACAATTTAAGCCAATGGAAACAAGTAAAGCCAAAATATCTACATCTATATACAAGCAGTTTGGTGAAAGATACTATTTACAACAGATGTTCAGTTTCTTGTCCATTTTCTGCAACTCCTAATTTCAGGAGACAAGCTCTGATTTGGCAATGTTGCCGTGCATATTTAATTCAAGATATTAAGAAAGCATGTATGCACTTTAAAAGTTTACATTCATCTTGTGGGGGAAAAGAAATTAAAAAGAGAAAGAAAAAAAGAAAATAAAGAGAAAAACATAGGTAAGATGAAGGTGCTAGAATTGACTCTGTTTATTCATCTTCACACGTGAATGTTGCTGTGGTGCACTTCCTCAGCCTGAACACACTGAGATGTACAGACAATCAGGCACATTGAGCCCAGCAGCAGGGGACAGGGGAAGCAGCTGAGCCAGGGAAGAGACAAATTCAGGGCAGATCTCAGGATGGCAGGGGAGAGTAGGTCAGGAATAGCGATTTTACATCCTAGGAAGGATAATTTGTTCTTTCAAGAGATTTCTACAATACAGTCCAAAAATTGGATATTAGGTAGACAAAGTTTAATTGCTGTATTTCAGCCCTCAAGGGGAAGAAAAGAAAAAAAGCCAAAAAAGAAATGTGCAATGCAAATTTTAAAAAAACCAAACCAACCAACCAACCAAAAAAAAAACCAAACAAAAAACCCCCAAAACAAAACAAAACAAAACAAAAAAACAACAACAACAACAAAAAAACAAACAAACAAAAAACAAACAAACAAACAAACAAAAACACAAAAACCAAACCCAAACTCCTTGGTCTCATTGGACACCTATGTTACCATAGGTACAAGTAATGTACGAGTAAATGTACAAATAATATATCATATCTTCCTTGTATTAATATACAGTATAAAGAAATAGGTCTAGAGCTCAGGACACAAATGGAGCTTTAGATTAGCTGTCAACAATGTCATATCCATGTTAATAATGCCCTATTCATGCCTGGGGCTGACAGTCTTTCTTATTTTTATTCACAAATTCCATTTAATAACAGCAATAAGTCACTCTAGACAGTGTATTTCTAAGGGATTTCTGCACTTCTCAGGTGGTTAAAGTCACTTGACCTTCGGCCTCATGCCTTAAAAACTCCCTAAGAGATGTGCTAAATTGCCCAGAAATACATTGCCTGTCATGTCTTGTTGGTTAATTAAGGGCCAACCTAGATGGCCTGTAAGGACTGCCCTTAAGTAATTACTAATTGATCTCCTACACAAGAAAAATGAATAAATTCCACAGCAGCCACACTGTCAAATGGCATTTACTCAAATTCCTATTCCTCCAGTAGAGGATGAAAAGCACACAGTACAATCCACAGGGTGGACTGAATGCAGAAACACCTCCAGAGCAGCAAAGCCTCAATCCAAGTTTGTCTTCTTGGTTGTAGACACTGCTCTCAGCCCTTCACTTGCATTGAGACAAACCACATTGCCTGAAAATCAATGTTTGTAGAGATTAAGAAATATCTAGTATTTCCCATCTGGATTTAACTACTTGGAAAGGTATTTAAACTTTGTTACAAATATCCAGCCAGGGAATCTCAGCAAGTGTTAAATTGTCCCCTGATGAAAGCCTACCAAAACAGCCAGAGGAAACACATTTCAGAGGTCTTTTCTGAGGAAGGAGGTGGGATTTAGGTTGGTACAGGAGAGAGTTTGTAGCTTTTTTTAACCCAAATTGTTTATCAGTACTCATGACAGAAACTTCCTGGCATTTTCTGTTTAGAAGAGTCCAAAAACCTGCTGTTATGATCTGCTTTGATAAGACAATGAGAATGCTTTGAGTTGCATCAGCAATCTGGACAATGTACAGGAGGATATTTTCAGGTATAAGCAATATGAATACAATACTCTTAAGAAATGTGTGCATAACAATATTTATTAACCTCCTGTCAGCCTCAGTAAGAGCACATTTGTATATTATCCTATCCAAGCAGTTTTCAGATACTGACTGCTCACATCTATATTAGCGGTTTTCATGTCTCAGAATTACTCAAAGTAAAAGGAACCCACCGCTGAAATATTTCTCTTGGACTTAGTGAATGAAATGAGGACTCATTGGAGCCAAAGATACCATTTCTGTTGACTTCAATATAAAGCCAATATTTTAGTCTGTAGACATGAAGAGTATAAAACTTTAAAAAACTTAGGAAACATTCTAGTTAGTATATGATAACATATGGTGCAGGATAAACCAATTTTTTTAGTCCCTCATATGAAAAACTGCAGTGGTTCCATGCTTCAGCTGATGCTTTGTGCAGGGCTCTCACCACTCTCCTAAAACTACATTAGGGGAAGGGTAGCATTTACCCTGATTGCATAGAAGCAGGGAATCTGAAATCTGGAAACACATTCTGGTCACGGCAGGGGTACAAACACCAGTGGCATAATGCTAGGAATCATATTGAGATACCTGTCTCACTTATCAAATGCTTAACTGCTTTATCTTCCATACCTTTTAATCTGTTAAATGTTGTAGAGTCAGTGTATGTATAAGTGCTATGGGTAGTTGAGACAAGTGACATAAATACACCTTCTGGTCATTGTGATTACATAACTGATTGCTAGTATTTGACTCAGTGTACTGTACTGATTAAGATATCAAGAGATTGATAAATTAAATAAATGCAATAGGCATTCCTGAAGCTTATTTGAAGCAAGAGACAGACAGCGAGCTAGGAAGGGCTGCTTCCCACACCTGGATAAAACCAAGGGCTGAAAAACACAGTCAAATCCAACAACTGCCCTTTCAATCAGTCCCCTGGTACTCTGTGTGAAAATTACATCCTGACCTATTTCTGCAGTTGATGCAATTCTGGTATGTTTGATTAAGGTGGCTATTGACAAGATGTGTAAACTTATGCAATGTAAGCTAATTGTTGTGATATAACATTTTTACAGTTACTCACAGGCAGCAACAAACTGGCATTGCTAGTGTGGGGTTTTTTTCAGAACCTTGGAGCTAAACTAGATTTTTGTGATGTTAAATTCACCTTTAACAAACATCAGTATTTATGCAGCCTCTGGGTGTAGCAGTAAAATATATTCTTTTAAAAATAAGGGCATAAAAATAGTGATAATTCTGATTCCTGGATGTGCCTAGTTCCTTGCAACTGAAAAGGCCTTTGGTGTCATCATTTTCTGCAATGATTTCTGTGTTTTTCTATAACATTTTTCTCCCTACACATGTGGATTTTATATCCTCTTCATGTTGGTATAGCATGAAGTCTTATGTGGAATTTAGAGGATCTGAACTAAATGTAGCTAAAAGGAACTTTTGGATGAACTGCCTGGGATTTGTTCAGATCTGTTAAAGTAATGGGGGAAAGCACAAAAGGATAAAGAAAGAAAGGCCTTAATCTTTGTTCCATGAGTGATAAAGCAGCATCACATGGGTGAAAATTGGCCTGACCTTCACCCACATGATGCTGCTTCTGTCTCAGCCACTCTTTCTTTGCTCTGATTAAGTGAAGATAGCCTCTTTCTCTGCAAGGAAAAGTCAAAGAACAAAAAGAAAAAAAAATCTGTCTTAACTATAAAAGGTTTATTTTTTTAATCACAGTTGGGCTCATACAAGCCAGTTTCTAATCTTATTTTTTTTAAGCTAAAAAAGTGCCTTTTTAGAATTTCTTTGGCTCGGTTTCTTTAGCCCCCCCTTCAAACCTCAGGGCCTAGATCTTAACTTGCTTCCCTTGGATGTGCTTTGTTGCTCATCTTCACTTTTACATGATAGCTGTTTGACTTAAATGGGTTGTGCACCAAAGGATTGCCCCTTGGGGAATGGAAAAACTGGAGGGAGGGAGAGGAAAAGCAGTACTCAGCTGGTTTAAATGGCATCTACAGTATATCTATTGGCAGGGTATTGCCAATGCTCCAAGGAAACTTTCAGTGCTCTGCTTTTACCACTGAATTCCAGACATGGAGACAGGGTTTTATGTATCAGGTTATCCATGTTTGTACAGACTAAAAAATTTATTGCGACACTGTTGTCAAGCAGTTCCTGTGACTAATATTTTTAACAGCAGGATATTTAAAATTTGACAAGGATATAATAATTCATTGTCCAGATAGTCAACATGCTTGGAGAACTGCTAATGTCTTCAAAGGTTTCAAGAGGGCACACTGAAATTAATCTCTTTTGCAATGTATGCTACATAAATATTTTTGTTATGCTATTGCAACAGGATCAAATGTATTTTTAATTGGATGTTAATCTACTAAACATCACTTAAAGTCATGATTATGTAAGTGTGTATGTAAGTGTGAATGTATCTGGCTGAGATCCAGTGAATTATTGGCTAGGTCCATGGCCTAGCTTCAATTTGCACTGGTCATTTTTTCCCTCGGGAGCTAAGAATATACAATGCTGTGCAACATAATGGAATGTCATTGTAATGTGCAATATCTGTTATTATATTACATATCTGAGGTAGGGAATGAGGAAAAACCTCCCCAGTTTACCTACAGCAGACATCAGACACTGGAAACACTCTGTATATTACTTAGACATGTTATATTATGACATAGCAACTTAATAAGTTTACAGTAGTTTCTAAAATTTAAATCAGACATGCCGATTCAAGCATGCTCTGTACAAGTCTAATGTGACTACCACTGATTAATTAGTGTTGGAATCAACAAACATCAGTTTGCTTTGTTTAGAAATTTTGCAGCAGCTATGATTGATGAGAACATTCTTAAAATAATACTGATTCTAATTTTGACATGTGAATAAACTGACTCTAACAACATCCCTTCTTCTTTGGCAGTGGTTTCAGAAGCATCAGCATGAGTCCTTCTCTGGCCTGGACAGAGTCTCTCTAGCTATGTCTTCACATGCACAGCTGAATCAATTATTTTTTCATGATATAACTTAGATTTACAAGATCTAGTTTTTGAGTGTCTAGTAGTACTGATCACACCATCTAAGAATATGTTTCCATTTGTTTTCCCAAGTAAATTGCATCATTGTGCCCACGGAGTGCCACAGAAAATGTTGTGGTTGTAAATGTGTTCAGCAACAGTTAGGATTTGGATGCTGATTCAAAGCCCATTGAAGTCAATGAGAAGACTCCTATTGATTTCAGTGTGCTTTGGCTCCATCACTTGATTCTTTGTTTAGAACTTCTAATGATTATTTAGTGGAAGAGGGAATACTGTGAGCTTTGGATGCTGCAGTACTCTTGCTAAAAATAAAATTTTAAGGAAAGAATCTTTTAGGGTGAAAAATTATAAATTGTATGGCAAATTTAAGTTAGCTATTTAACACATATGATCATCAACACATACACATTTATGAACATTTATGGGAATTCCTAAATGCTTCCATAGTACTTACAAACACACACCCTCTCCATATTCACACAAATCATACTAAGAATTCAATATATAAACCTCTAGGTACTGATACACAGGAAAGCCCAGTGATATCCAGGGTATCTGCAACACCCACTGGCAAATGCATCAGACAGAAAGTCTGTAGAGTCCTGTTTTCTCTGAATTGGCACTAGGAAGCTGGTGACATCCCCAGGCCTTGCCAGATGGCATCAGGGTCCTGGTTTGAGGCAAATGAAGTTGCCTTCAGTCCTTAGCCCTAGCCTCAGCAGTTAATTACCAACAATGGATTATCAAGGTTCCATCTATTTTCTCCATAATCATCTTACAGAATAATTTTTAAGCTCAGAATTTGACAAACCAGCTGGTTTTAATTTTGTGGCTTGAATCATTATTCCATTAACAAGAGGACAGTATTCATGATGACATATAAAATATTGACGCAATAGGCTAAATTTAAAAAGATGGAACATACTGAAAACCACATTAAAAAACTAAGAATGTGTTTTTATTTAAACCACTAAAAATACTTTAAAATGCATTTGTGGTTGAATTGTCTGGTTCTTTTAGTGTTTCTCAGTGCTAAGAGGCTGCTTTCACACACCCATAAAAGCTCACATTGTGCATATATGGTACCACCCTCATCAGTAAGGAGGCAATGTAATTTGGTAAATTCACCTGCTAGTTAGTAGCTATTGACAAGACTAATCTGAAGCCTTTCTCGCCATCAGAAGATAATGAGGTCCAGTACTTTTTTAATTTAAAATAATCTGAGCCAGCCATTGTATTTTACTGAAAATGCACGTTTCTACATATTAAATTGCTCTACATACAGCTTGTTTTGTATGACTTTTTCAGTTCATGGCAGCTGCCTTAAACAAGTTTGAAAGGCTCCATTATGGTCTTTTGGGTCAAAAATGGCGCTTTTTTTAAGTGCCAAAGCACTTAGTTACAGTGAATTGGTAACACAATATCCACACCATAATATGCATATTGTGCATGACAAAAGGCGAATAATTTGTAATCCCCATTTGAAATAAAAGCATAAATACCTACTGTATTCAGCAAATCTGAAATATTCTACCAGTACATATTTAAAAGAAACACAGTGTGTTCATCTGAAAGACAACAATAGTCTGTACTTTTTTTGTGCGACTTCTTGAAATTTTAGAGCCCTCTTTAAATTTTTGGTCTTTTCCCACTTCATTATTAACATGGTTTCACTATTGAAATGTATTTTAGGAAGTCAACAAATTAAACTCTATGTGCAAATAACAGCAATGAAGGCAGCAGAATCTATATCAAGTGTAATCCCCCAGTGCAACAGAAGTTCAGATCAGAATGGTGTCTCATCCCTCTTGGAGGGCCCATTGCAGGCTCTGTCACTCACACCAGGAGTGTGCTAGTGACTGCTGTGCATCCACAGCCCTCTTGTCCTTCATACAGTCCTTACTTACCACAGAGTTACTCACTCTGCCTGATGTTTGTCACAGATTTTTATTGATAACATATACAAACACCATCCTTCCTTCTGTTATATTTGTTAAGTGATCCACATGCAGCATACATAACACAGGGACCTGAATTCATTTGCAAAGCCTGAAGATATTGTTCATTATGTTTTATGTGCCAGAATAGATAAAAATTATTCCCAGAAGGGTGCATTTTTAAACTGGCAAAGGAAGATGATTGACATCTACCATAAGTACTTTTGTCAAAGCTTTGGCGTGTTATCAGTTTGCAAAGCTATTCTAATGAACAGTGTCCATACTCACCAGATGTGCTATCAAGAATATGCCAGATACTTGCAAAATCCTGTTGCAGCCTTAATGCCAAATGTGTATGACACAAACAAGTCAGGCTACAAGTTCTGCTAGATAAATTTGATTGGATAAAGAGTTGAGCCTAAAGGGTCAAAGAATGTAAATAATTCTAGGCAGGAGCCTGCCCTCCTGGCTAATTTCACTAAATGTGGATTATTATCTCTGTGCTCAAACACTAAATTGCCTTGGATAAATTTGCAACTTTAATACTGATGCAGGCAGAAGTAGAAAATGCTTAATTAAAATAAAGCTTTATATCTGTATCTCAGAAATTAAAAAACTACAGTATTTAATATTCCTGTTTGTTTATCCTTTTATTCCCAATTGCCCACTGCTAGCTCATAAACATTATTGTTTACATAGGGTACAAGAACAAGAACTAAAACAAAGTCTGTCACAAACACGTGAGGGAGGATTTAATTCTTGACGGGTTTCAAGACACCAAGAGCTTGGCAGAGGTTTTCAGCAATGACTTTTAGTCCCAGTTTTGAAACAAGTATGTACAGAGAAGTTTCCAAATTCCCAGTGCATGGCAGACCCGTGCTTAGGCTGGGTTCACATCTGCTCTGACTACCTCAAGTCTGCACAGCAGCAGAAGATATTGGTGAAAGGGATCTTGATTTCTCCTGTGACTTTTTTCAAGTATTCCCTAGCCACTCATCGTTCAGATATGCATTTATGAACTTCTAATGTTTTAAGTATAAAACACCAAATAAAATATTTTAATTAAGTAATTAATATAAAATTCTTTGTTAAAGTTTAATTGTTTTGGGGGCTGTTGGGATGGATATGTTAGAAACAGAACATCTGACTTTTCTTTGGCTTTGTTCCAGGAAGCAGGTAACTTGTTTGCAGATTCAGGTAAGAGCTGTAACACAAACTGGGGATATTTTTATTTCATTTCCTTGAGCATCTATTGTAAAATTCTAAAAATTTTAACTAGATTATCATCACTTTCTTATCAACCTACCACCAATCCTCCAAACAAAGATTTTATGTAACTGCTTGAACAATCTTGAAAATTGGCCTGAGAAAATATAAGCTTATTTAATGACATTTGCTTGCAATGATTCCTCCACTGTCCCTTGCAAAGTGAAGCTAAAGAAGATAATGGTTTTTGTAATAGAGACTGTATATGTGCCAAAATATTATTTTAAAAGTTTCCTTACTCCTTCTCTGAACTTAGGAAAATTCCCCGCTGCCATGGGATATGAACTCCCATGCTGTAGATGTCTAAAAGCACTATTTGAGCTTCTACTAACTAAAATATGCACTGCCAATGATTTCAGGAGTGCCCAGATAATCCCAGTTGTGTGGAAGAGTTAATATTTGGCTGATGTCTTCCCACTTGCCCCTGCCATGAGAGGGAGATCCTCCCTTATGGCCTGGAAGCCTCAGTGACAACACTTCCACCAGCTTCATGACTTCCCTCTAGTTCTCTCTCAGAGTTACTGTGTATTTACACAGAATAATGCTTTCAGAGTGCATGTGAATAAAACACCCCAAGTCTATTAGGATGTGTGTCAAAATTACAAACACAGAGGTTGGTATATATGCATGCTAATCATTTCTAGTTATGCATGAAGTTAATTTACAAAAGAAGATTTACATTATTTTAATGGCATTCTCTACAAATAATATTCAATTATTTCAGTTTGGTTTTGATACCTTTTTATGTTTTGCTTGTTTGGAGATGTGTATTAATTTGCTTTATCAATAATATGAAAAATTAATGGAGCTCTTATTAAGGTTAAAAGCACCTCAGAGAAGTCATTGCTTATCAGCTCTCTTTTATTACTACAATTATAAAAAAGTTGTGTTGCTATCACTTGGCAAAAGAGTTACTCCCTTTTCCCTGGCAGGTTTCAGGTTGCTTTCCTGCTTTTGCTCCTGGAAAGGGGCATTTGGATCTGTCCTTTAGAGCTGCAGGGATGCACTTGCAGAGCAGCACAGAGGAGTGGCATCCATGTGTCCTCTGTGCCTGGTTTACCTGGGAAATCTCAGCCTCTTCCTTGGACCCTGGGCACACAGACACACAAACTCTGCCAGTTTCCTCAGCATGACCCTGCCAGGCACCCACCTCCTACATCTCTCCTTCCATAGAGACATCACCAACCCTGGCTGTCCTTGGCCCTGTCTCTTCCTGAGCTCAGCTGGACTCAGTTTGCCAGCCTGAAACAGTGGTATAAATCTCACAATTTTTCCTTTATGAGGTTTAAACCATCAGATTTCTCAAAGGTGATTTTCCTGTTGATATCTGGAGACGAGTGGCAGGATAATACCCATTTGAAATATAAGTGGACAGCAGCATCGGATCAGAAGGGTAGTGAGAAGAGAGTGAAAGGAAAATGATGACAGGGCACTTTTTGTTAAGTGCTGATCCAGTGAAGAGGGTCCCTCTCTGGTTAATGCAATTTAGTGATAATTCTTTGGAAAGGAGAACGGACTCTTTCACAGCTGTATCAACAATAGCCCTCTCTTAAAAAAAGAAACCAGCAGCTGACTTGACATGTCAAGCATCACATATTTGGCTATGAAAGCAAAGCATAAGCCATGTTGGCCAACAGCACAAACTTGGAATGATGCCACCGAAAAGCTGGTCTGTAAACTGATGCTACCTTATTTCTTGAATTCTAAGAGGGCTTGCTGAGATTTAACAGCAATGCAGAACTACCACATTCCTCATAGATATTTTTTTTCTTGTTACATGAGATCCATGCATGAAGTGAAAAAGAGCAAATGAACATCAGGTTTACATCACCACTGATATGTGAATGATTGATCACCCATTAAATCACATACAGAGCCAGTAACAGCACACGGGGTAGTGTTAAAGCAAAATGTTTGATATTCTGTACTCTAATTAAACATGGAAATAATATGATGCAGTCTGTATTGTAAATGTTATTGCAGATTATAGACCTAGAGGAGAGGTGTTATGCCACCTTTATAGCCTCCAGTTCCTTGAGACTGTGACTTAGAGCTGCCTCAGGGCTGCCCTAAATTACACCAGTTGGTAATGACTCCCAAAGGGCTGCTATGCATCCAGTGGTTGCTGGAGTGTAAAGTACTTTGGCTATGCCAGCAGCCCATCATTTCACAATGGAGGCTGAGAGCAGCTGGCATAGTGCTTGGAGGAAATCCCCAAGTAGTGGTTTAAGACGTTTTTCTAACACTTTTTGTCATGAGAGTGATATAAAATAAAGGCCAGATTTCACAAACACACAGGGGTTTTTCATTTTTATTTAAGCATCTGTAGTTCTGGTTTGACAAACTTGGAGATGATGGTTTCTATAGGATTTCAGAACAGGTATCAACCTGATATTGCTTCAACCTGGCAGCATTCCAGACCTCTGTTCTGGCCCCGATTCCCTGCCCGTGCAGTGTAGCACCACCAGCCGTCAAAGGCATATTCCTGATTTACATCTGTGTTACCAAAAGTAGAACTGGATTTCCCCTTGTATATGCAAGTTTTTCAGTTCAGGCCTATATTGCAGCTTTTGCTGGAGCCACCACAGACACCAGTTTGCATGTGCAGAAGATCCTTCAAGTTCATGTCTCTGTAGCTCATTCAAAAGCCCTGCCAATTCAGGCAGAGGAGTGATGGCTGCAGTTTTTCCTGTACAGTGTTTGGGCTGGGCCAACCATTCTTACACAAATATCTCGAAAGGTCAGCTATGAAATTATTAGTTAATACTGGCAGTTTGAGGAGTTGAATTTTCATCTATCTTTAGGATTTTCTCAGGTGAACATCCTGAAGATAATAACTGTCTGCTGGCAGCAGAAACTCATGACTCGCAACCTAAGCTAATGCAGTCCAAAACTTGACTGATGACAGTGTTTTCAAACCTCTGAGGCAAAAAGCCACCACTTATGATCTAACTAACTGTTCTGTGAAACACAGGGAAAAATAAAGTAATTTGCAGGGATGTACACAGCACAGAAAAGTAACAACCCTCTGGGAAGCTACCCAGGGAGAGGGAATTACCAGTTCTGTACTAAAGATATCTTTTTTAAAAAGTCCATAAGCCCAAATAACATCAAGGAGAAAAATGGTCTTATGAAATGTCCCTGGATGTGAACTCATAAAGGACTGACTTTCAACTTAAGTGGAGAAAGGTGAGTGTGCATGCAAGGACTGTGCTGTAACCTTCCTAAAAGGAAGCAAAACACACCATCTCCTTCCCTTCCACCAAGTCTCCCCTTTGAGCTACTGTTGGCTGGCAGGTCTGCACAGGGTGGCAAAAGGTCAAGAGAAGGATGGATGAAAGAAGTTAATACTGCATTTTCTCTGTTCCCTACCTGTACATCCTCTGTGCAAGGAGGACATGGTCTAAAACTTCTATCCTCTTCCTGGAAGGTTCAGAGAGCTGTGAGAAAACTTCTTTAGTGCCCTGTACATATTAACAGATAGACACATGATTTCCCAAAAGAAATTGAGGAAAACGGATCAGAAAATCATAGAATTAATCATACTATAATGATCAGAAATGATCTAGCCCATCATTTTGCCTGAAGGCAGGATTGATTTCAGTTAAGTAAATTCTGATAGTCCCCTGTCATTCTATTTGTTTAATTATTAAATAATTTTTAATATTAGTAGTACCTGTTACTATCCTCTAAGCAAACTATTTGGTGCTTAGCTACCTTTTCTGCAACCTAAATGATATCATCATATTAGAATTAATATAGGCCAAATACTAGGGTTCTGCCACAGTCTTAACATGGTTCATTCTTTCACTAGATCCTTTCTGGAGCTTGGAAAGAAGCTAACTAAACTTAAATGGATTGCACCCTACATATAAAGGGATTCTGGCCAAAATTTCTGTTCACTTTAACAGTGTAAACTTGGCATAAACCCTTGGAAAGCTAATATTTTACTCCACATTTCCAACAAAGCTGGAATACAGGGTTTTTTTCCTGAGGACAGGAAAATCTTTTGCTGTGATGTAAAACCTACAGATTTTTCTCTCCTGTGTACTTTCAGAATTTGTTCTGGAAGGCAGAAAGGCTGGGACAGACAAATACGTAATTAAAGGGAGCTAAAGCAGGAACAATAACGAACAAATGCCATTATTTTTACCATAGTTCTTGGGTGAAGCTAAGGCAGAGATGTAGAAAGCCAGTTACAGTGCTGCACTTCACTTAGCATGGGTTCATGCAGTGCAAAGAGCTTAATGTCTGCAGCTGAGCTGGGCCTAATGGGCAGCAGTTGTTATCTGTGGAAATGGAGTCTGTGAGAGGCAGCCTGGCTACTGCACCTGTCTGTGATGGCTAGTGGGATTTTCAACATGCTCGTGACCTTTTCTTACTTATTTTGCTTAATTTTCATCCAAAAAAAAAGCCATCATCTGGTCATCCCAACCCTGAATTTTGCAGTCTGAGCCCATTGGTGAGGGTTTAGTGAGAAGAAGGAGGGAGAAAAGGGGGAGTGTGCAAAGTGAATCTGGGGCTGGGGACAAAGGAGAGCTGCTACAAGACCTGTTCACCTGACCAGCACCCACATTTTTATAATCTTTTTATATAGCTTTTATATGTCAATGTATGCATATGTACAGGTAGTTCTTCCTATACTTATTTCTCTCCCAAATAACCAGAAACTGCTGTAAATACTCTAACAGGCTAGCAGACACCTTTGCTGCCTTACACCACACAGACTGAAAACCGTTTCCCACTCTACCTGTCTCACTGCAGTCCCACAGGTACTGAGAAGTTCCTGCAGTCAAATCCAAATGACAATAGCCCCACCAGGGCCACCAACCACTCTATGTCCTGCCAGTTTTGCAGACTGGTTTGTAGTTGATGTCCACCAGTAACTTCATGGCCCTTTTTAGGATACCAAGCATAGGAAAGAAAATCTCACCAGAATTAAGACTCCCATGCCTCTGTCCTATCTGAGAAGGCTTTAAAGTAGGAAAGAAGGTTGCCTGTATTTTCTTGCCCCATATACAAAGGCAGGAGTATAACCTTACCTCTATGGAGGCAAGGAGTTTTAAGGATTTATCTCTTGAAACAAGCATTCAACTTAGAAAGAAGTACTGTGAAACCCATCATATTAATGATCACAAACTTGCAATTTCTTAAGGAAAACACTTATTTACCTGATCTAAATTGATCCACTTTAATAAAAATCTCATTTATTATTTATGTGCCTTATAAAGCTCCTAGCACACGAGGAAGCTGAGTAACTAAGGAACTTCACACAGCAAAAACTTATTACCTGTTATTGTTATTCCTTGACTATTTTGATGTTTGCATGCTCTGTATGTTTACACAAAAAGTCAGACTCTCCAACAGGATAATGTGAATTTAACAGGAATGTCGCTGGTTTCATTTTTATTGTACAGCAAAATACTGCTCTGCAAGGTTTAAGTATGGATACTTGGTAAGGATGAGGTCACAAATACCAATACTCTATGGAGTTGCAACAGAAATACAGTGGCCTGGTAGCTCTGTTTTTTAGATCCTGACAAAGCTTTGACAAAGAGTGAAAAGAAATACAATTTTATTCCAGACCATGTAGAATCAAGACATTTTTTATTTCCCCCCCAACTCCTTTTTTTTTTTTTTTTTTAATGATGGGTTTCTTATCAAACAAGATCAGCTTCAATCTTAGGTCACCATTTAACATTCCAGTTGCATGGGTGTCTTTGAGTAAACACAGAGTATATTTCAGTGAAGATCAGCTCTATTTAACAAATGAAAGTGGATTCTAAAGGTTAAAGTTCTACCAACAAAACTCAGAAGAACAGCAATTTAATGATATGCAGCCAAGTGACATACTTACACTAGGCTGAGTCCTGGCATAGGTGAGCAGGATGGCAGGAGCAGGATCCAGGAGGCAAATCTGGAGTTTTGAGGTTACAGAGAACCCTTTGTCAACAGCACAAGCACACAGATTTTAAGTATATTGATTGTTTTCTCCAGGAAGGAAGGTGTATGTTTGAGTTTGCTAATTTGGGGGAAAGTGAAGGGAGGTGGAGCAGACACACGACTCAACATTTTGGGGATATTGTGGGAAAAAGGGTTTGCCAATCCTAGCAAAGGAAAGATGCTGCTTGTTTTCCCAAGTGTCCTGCGAACAGGCTATTTGAAAAGTGCAATGATTTTTGACAAATTGTCAAAATCCTTGAGGTGGTTTGAATGCTGTCACAGCATTTTTCTTTCACCTCATATAAAGCTTTTCAACTCCTCCTATTTTAACAATCCTAACAACGAAAAATCATCAGGTATTCTTTTGCTATTTTAAATGGTTACTGTTTCACTGTATTTAATCATTAAGGAACCAGAAGGGACACATTTCATTGAAAAATGTTTGTTTGACCCTTTGTAAACAGCAACTTGAAGCATTTTAACAGGCTCTTCAAACTGTTTGGGCAGAAATAAAGAAGCATCTGCTTTGAAGCACACTTTCGTATTGCATTGTTTATGTTGATAGCTTAAGTTCTTTGCTGTGCATTGTTATTTATGACAACTGAATGTAGAACATTTTTGATTCAACAAAGTGCTTTCATTCTACAGCATGGGAATAAGGCAATCAAAGCTGAGGTGACTTGACTGATTTCATTTAGAAGGTGGATTCCAGCAGGCCTATTAGTGTTGGAGAAGGGAGGGGGAAGGAAAGGATGGAGCAGGTAACTAGGGGATACAAATTAAAAAGGGTGAGAAATTTGGGAAAGAATCCTGCTGACGGTGTGGATTATATGAGAAATTTCCAAGAGTCATTAAAACCATGGGAAGAAATTGCAAGACTGTTCAAACAAAAAGGCAAGAATTCTATGTAGATGTTTCTTCTTTTTTTCCTTTTTTT